>JANBPO010009260.1:5477815-5733495 GCA_024336825.1 Amorphophallus titanum
CTCCACTAAAATTTTCAAGGCTTGAATCCCCCATGATTTGGTAGTTCTGCGGACCCAGAATGCAATGTAGTGACTAGGAGCAAGTTCTCTTGGCTACCTTCCAGCTGGAACGCGATGCACGGGCTTGGTGGGAAGCCGTGAAAGCCACGCTTGGCAATAGGCTATGACATGGGATGAGTTTAAGGAGCATTTTAACAGTAAGTATTTCTCAGATTGTGTGCAGGAAAGGAAGGCGGTGGAGTTTGCTTTGTTGAAATAGAGGAATTTATCTATTGCTGAGTATGAGGCGTAGTTCACGCGTCTATCTTGTTATGCATCACATTTGGTATCTACGGAGAAAATGAAGGCCAAACGATTCTTAAATGGGCTGATGCTTCAATACATTAACTAGTTGGTGCTAATGGAGATTCATAAGTACACCGAGGTAGTAAGAAAGGCCCAAGTCCTTGAAGATGCCATGGAGATGATAGAACGAATTCGAGGGAGGATCAAGAAGGGAGAGCAAACAACAAGTTTCGAGAACTTCAAACCCACTAATGGCAAGAAGAGGCCCAATGGCGGGTTGAGCTTTTCAAAAGACAAGAAGCCAAAGGAAAGTGATATGAGGGTAGGATTGACTGCTCCATCCAAAGGAGTCTGCAAGTACTGTGACCACCCAGGTCAGAAGATGGAAGAGTGTTGGCTCAAGCTGGGTGCCTGTTTAAGATGTGGTAGTAGGGATCATTGAATCTCTGATTGTCCCCTTATTAATGATCAGGCAGCATCTGACAAGTCGCAAGGGAGTCAAAAGCGGTAGGGCAAGCTCGAAGCCCTCCAAGATGCAGAGACCGAAAACGAGGCCACCAAGGAAGGCGGCATTGTCGAATGTACCCTTACTATTCTTTCTAAGTCAGCATTTGTACTTTTTGACACGGGAGCTACTCATTCATTTATATGTCAGAAATTTGCTAAGACTGTACCTATAAAGCCGGTATTATTGCATTCTCATCTTGTGATATCAACTCCTATTGGCTCGGGGTCAGAGATTAAATATTATTAGCCCTCTAGCGAAGTTTTGATTAACGATTATAATTTGTCTACTGATTTGGTATGCATGAAGATGAAAGATTATGATGTGATTTTAGGAGCAGATTGGTTAGCTAGACATGGAGCTAGTGTTCATTATAAAATAGGAGTAGTGTCTTTCCCTGGGTGCCCTGAGCTTTTCTTTTCTGGCTCTAGGCAATCTAAGTTTGTGCCACTTATTTCGGCACTCCGAGCAGATAAGTTGTTAAGGAGAGGGTGTTAGGCATTTTTGGCCTTGGTCTCTTTGACCGATAAAAAGGGAGTGGAGTTGAAGGACATCTCGGTTGTCCAGGATTTTCTGGAAGTGTTCCCTGATGAACTGTCGGGTCTTCCTCCTGAAAGGGAAGTGGTTTTCTCCATTGACTAAATTCTTGGCACTTCACTGGTCTCTAAAGCTCCGTACCGAATGTCCCCTACTGAGTTAAGGGAATTAAAAGAGCAGTTGCTAGACTTGCTAGAAAAAGGGTTCATTCACCCGAGCACATCACCGTGGGGTGCTCCTGTACTTTTCATAAGAAAGAATGATGGTTCGTTGAGGCTCTGTATCAATTATCGCCGCCAGTTGAACCAACTCACCGTTAAGAACAAGTACCCATTGCCAAGGATCGATGAGCTATTTGATCAGATAGCTGGAGCCCAATATTTCTCAAAAATTGACCTCAGATCGAGGTATCACCAGTTGAAGATAATGGATGAAGATATTTTTAAGACGGCATTCTGTAGCAAGAATGGGCATTTTGAATTTGTTGTAATGTCATTTGGACTAACAAATGCTCATGCAGCTTTCATGCAGCTGATGTACAATGTGTTCTGACCCTACTTAGACCAATGGGTTGTGATATTTATTGATGACATTCTTATATATTCCAAGAGCAAGGAGGAGCATGAGGAACACTTGAAGATGGTGTTGCGGATTTGAGGGATCATCAGCTGTACGCCAAGTTCAGTAAGTGTGAGTTCTAGCTGCAAGAAGTATCTTTTCTAAGGCACATTATTTCCAAAGATGGAATTTTGGTAGACCCTTCTAAAGTGGAGGCAATACATAATTGGGAAAGGCCTGTAAATGCAACTGAGATCAGGAGCTTCTTAGGCCTAGAAGGTTACTATCGGAGGTTCATTAAGGATTTCTCCAAAATTGTTGTACCCCTGACTCGATTAACTCGTAAGGAGAATCGATTTGAGTGGTGGGAAGATTGTGAGAAAAGTTTTCAAACTTTGAAGGGCTATTTGACCACTGCCCCGATATTGGCCTTGCCATTAGGAGAAGGAGGCTTTGAAGTATATATCGATGCATCAAGAATCGGCTTAGGTTGTGTGTTGATGCAGTGAGGGAAAGTGATGGCTTATTCTTCCAAGTAGCTGAGGAAGCACGAAGAGAATTACCCTGTTCATGACCTGGAGTTAGTAGCTATTGTGTTTGCTCTGAAGATTTAGAGGCATTACCTATATGGAGAAACTTTTACAGTGTACTCTGATCATAAGAGTCTAAAATATTTATTTTCTCAGAAGGAGTTGAATATGAGACAGAGAAGGTGGCTAGAGTACTTAAAGAATCTTGACTTCTCTATTGAATATCATCCTGGAAAGGGGAATGTTGTCGTAGATGCTTTGAGCAGAAAGCCGATGGCCAGCATAGCAAGTTTAATGCTTCAAGAATGGAAGTTGTTAGAGCAGTTTGCAAGCTTAGTGTAATACCTTAAAATTTTTATAAAATATTTATTCTGAGATTATCTAGAAATTAAACTATGCCGTCGTCTCGGTGCCCTACGTACCAGCTGACCAGGCTTCGCCAGCGGTTGGCAGCCTCCGAGTGTCATTTGACACCACTGGCGGCACAGCGACAGCCAAAGCGGCCTACGAGCATGTCGCCACATACCCGAAATCGCCTTACGCGGCAAAAGACCACGATGGGGCCATCGGTGTCCAGCAAGACGGAACCATTGAGGGCTGCGAGGTGATCGTTCCGGCCCTTAAGCTGACCGTGGCCGTGCGGCATCCAGCGGGCTACCTGTCAATGAATCAGATTCGCAATCTGGCTCGCGCGACTGGCACTGTGAACAACGCCACGCTCCTGGGTTTTGAGGCCGGCGAAGTACTCTTCCTGGGTGCGGCTGGCAGCCAGGGCACGGACTCGGAAACGGAAGTCTCTTACCAGCTGGCGTGCTCGGAGAATATCACCGACTTTGAGCTAGGCGGCATCACTGTCGCAGCAAAGGATGGGTGGGACTATGCCTGGGTGGAATTTGCTTCGGCGGAAGATTCTGGCACACCAATTCAAACGGCAATGAACATCCACGTTGAGCGGGTGTACCGACGCAAGAACCTAGCCGCCATTCTCGGCTTCGGAGGCTAGCATGAACGGCTTCCGCGGCGAGACGTATGGCAACACCGAGTTCTTCGTCATCTATCACTGCACGGACGAGGGCGAAACGTGCCTGGGTCGCATGACCTGCACCGCGCGCCAGATGCTCGCCTTGCACCATCGCCCCGAGCAATATCGCGACATCCTGAAGCCATCGCGGCGGTTTGTGCCTCGCTTCCACCACGCCCGCCGCAAGCACTATCGCGAGGTGGCCAATGTCTAGAATCGTTGGCACCCCAACCGTCGACGCATGGAATCGTGTCTCGGACTTCGAGAAACGGCATCGGCTAGGCACCGGTAAGGACGGCCCGCGTCTTTACACGCCAACCGACATTATCCGCATCAAGAACAGTTCTGGTGGCAACTTAGCAGTCGGCTCCGTGCTATCGATTGGTGCGAACCTGCTCACAGATCCCGCTGGCACCGATTACCTCTGGCACACCGGTGGGGCGATCACTATCGATACGGTAGCCTTCGCGATTGCTCGCCGGCCCATGCCAAGCGACGCGATTGACGATGGGCAAGTGAGCGGTGCCTGCCTGGCTCGCGTGAACATCCTAAACGAGTCGCACAATCGAGCGTTCCCAAAAGCAGGCCAGAGTTATCTTGAATCGGGCATGATTGGCCCCGTCGTGATCCTTAGTCGGGCCAGCAGCGGCACTGGTGTCAAGGAGTGCAATGTCCTGCTGGGCCAGCCGATCGTTCCCCTGCTCGGCATCACGGTTGACGCTATCAGTCACAATACCGCCGGCACTGTGAACTACGTCAAGGAAACGGCGACCGGCTACACGACATGGGTGGATGGCAGCAGCACGCCGCTTTCTGGCGAAGCAAAGTGCTTCCTGCTCAACACCGCTTCCACAGTGGCCGTCGACAGAGCCGTCTGGGTGACGATGACAGCCGCCTTCCAGTTACAAGTCACCAACGCCTGGTGCGCGGATCGCGACTTCGAGCTCGAGGACGAGTAGCCATGCCCGAATGGATGATTGCCGCCGGCTGCGAAGATACAGGGTGCTGCGAAACGCCCGACCCCTGCCCACACGTGCGCGATGACTTCGATCGCACCGACAATACTGACCTGGGGAGCGATTGGACCGAGACGCTCGGCAACGGGGCGATCAGCGGCAACGCGCTCGTGATCACCGACAGTAGTTCGATCATGCTGCATGATGAGACGTTCGCGGCGGACCCCGATTATCTCTATGGCCACGTGGTCGAAGCGGAGATTACCGTCACGCCAAATGGCCGTGGTTCACTAATTGCGGGCTATGCGTCATCAAGCAATTACCTTTATGCAGAATACATTCTCAGCAGCGACGGCAAGACAGTCAGCTTCAGACTCGTTTGGTGGGTCGGTTTTGATAGTCAACTTGCGTCTGCCACGGTGGCCACCTATGGCACTGGCGTAAGCAGCGTCACAAATCGTCTGCGCGTTTGCCTCACTCGCGGCGGCATTATCGCCACGCTCGAAACGAACAACGGCGGCAGCGGTCCCACTAAGATATCGTCTGTGGCTGCCTGGACTGGAACGCGTGTAGGCGTTGGCACGCGATCGAATTCTGGCACCGTCACGTTCGCGGATTTCACAGCCAGCCGTCGCGGGACTAATCTTAATTTCACTGATGGCGAACCTGCGAGCGAATGCCCTGGCTGCCCCACGTTTTGCGCGAACTGCGTCGATGCGCCGCCGCCAACATACAACGTGACCGTTCCCTCTGGCTTCACGAACGACCTTTGCAACGCCTGCGACATCGCTGGTGAGTACGAGCTGCAATATGTTGGTGGTTGCCAGTGGAAGTACGTTGGCCCTGATCTCTGCACATTTAAGCTGGGAGCGAGTTGCGTAGCGGCACCGATGCACATTGAGATTGTGCTGACGATTACTACCGGAAGCGGCAATACGATCTTTACCGTGCAGATCTTTTTCGCTTCGAATCAAACCTGCATTGATCCCACCGATCCTGGCACTATGCCCCAGTACCGAGGCACTGTGACCACTTCGGACGATGCTTGCTGGGAGCCGCCATCGTCGCTATCCAATATCGTGGCGTCGTCGGCCAAGGCGTGCGATAGCTACCCGTCAACGTTGGGGCTCGCGCTCTAATGGATTGCCAGTTCACGTTCGTTGAAGCCGGCGCGAAGAACCGCTTTCGCTGCGCCTTGTGCGGTCGCGAGAAGTTATCCATCTTGGACGACCCGAAGCGGATCCATCGCGAGTGCGCGGTGCAAGGGCCGGCCAAGACGCCCGAGGAAGTTTTCGTCGAAGCCCTGCCAGAAGCCACGCGCAAACGCATGGGCGACCGTGTGAAAGAGTTTTTCGAGTGGTTCGGCGTGCCGCCCTGTGGCGGCTGCAAAGAGCGGCAGAAGTGGCTGAACGAGATCGATAAGAAGCTGTTTGGGTAGCCTCCTCCTAAATCCCCAGCCTCTGCCGCACCCAGGCGGAGAGGGTTAGGTTGGCGTCGTCGGCCTGTGACTGCATAAAATGAAGAAGGAGAATGGGGGGCCGAACCGATAGCCCTCCATGGGCCGAACCGGCAGCCCCATTCCCCATCCTGTGGCTCTCCTAGAGGCACTATTGACACCATAAAAAAAAGAAAAAAAATTAAAAAGGGAAGCGGTGGCGTAGAGCATTTCTCTCGCTCCCGAGCATCTCTCTTGATCTTTCTCTCTTTCTCAAGCACATTGCCTACGCTCCGAGCTCTCTCTCTCTCGAGAGCACCTCTCGCTTGCACATCCCAAGGCAGCCAGAGACCTGGTCGCCCAGACCTCAAGGCGGCCAGACTCCTGGCCGTCCAACCCCTTTTGAATGCCCAAAACCTTGGCCGCCTAGCTGTAGCTCAAGCTCGGACAAGCTCGACTAGCTCGGACTAGCTCAAACCAAGGCTCAGTCTTCATATAGCGAAAGCTCAGACTGCTTGTGACAACTAAGCTTATACTTATGCATCAAGCTCGGATTCCATAAAGAAGACAGTCAACTCCATGATCCGCTGTTGGTGATATATAAAAAAAGAAAGAATGATATCGAGGAGCCACATAAAGGGAGAAGAACGGAGGTCAAAAGGAGAATAGTACCTTGCGTCTGCCTTTTACCTCCTTTGCGTTTCTCCGCCGAATGACATTCAATGTCCATCGAAGCCCCACGCATGCATCTAAAGGACAAGGCCTCCTACGTTGTCCGCCCATGCCGGCCTACGGTCGGCCGCACGACGCAGGGTGAGGTCTCCCCACCTCCCACTTGCTTCGCCACGGCCATGCGAAGGAACAGTGGTAGCCGCGACATCGATAGCAATAGTAGCATTAGAGCGAAGAAAGGATGGGGAGATCACTCTCCGAGCAAGGGGGCCTCCAATCCACTATATAAAGCCCCCTCCAGTGAAGAAGAAGAGGCAAAGAGGAAAAAAGAGAAGAGGAAGGAAGTAAGAAGGAGAAGAAGAGAAACCCGTCTCTCTGTCCTGCCTGCAACTTTGCTTTTGAGTGCCGAGGGTGTTGAGGGAGATAAGAGAAGGAAGGAGAAGAGGAAAGACTGGATCGGCTCCCCCTCCAGCTGGCTGATCTCTTCTCTCTGGGACTTCCACTCTCAAGCTTCCGAAGCTATAGCTAAGGGAGAAAGGAAAAGGTGAGGGAACAGGAGAAGGGTCTGCGGCCCTTGCTCCCTCCCCCTTTGTAATTTCTTTTCTTCTTGTCTTGCTCCTCTGGTATGCTCTCTTGCCCGATATGGATAAAGAAGTGTTCCATTTTGGAAGATTATTTATGTTGCTACTCTCATAATGCTTGCCCGATGATGCCTATGCTTTTTATCTGTCTGCCTTCCTCATTTATAGATGATGTTTTCTTCTCGCGATCGTGTTTCAATAGTGAGATCTCTCCCCTCTCCAAGCCCCACCTCGGGACTTGACTAGCTCATAGCCATGATCCCGAAGGGGTGAGATACATGGGGAGTACTCTCTGGATACAATTTTCACCTTCACAAATTTCCCTTTTTGGGAAGAAGCATGGCAAGCTCCGTAGAGCCGATCCCGGTTCTATCCACCTTCATGGATATGTCCCGAGATCCCTTTGCTCACCTGAGCTACTGTGGCCTCCTCCCCGACTTCCCTTGACCACCTTTCTGGTTGATTTCAAAACCCCCATTTCTTGTTCGAATTCTCGGTCACCCTCAGATCTCCAGAGACTCACTTCATTATAGTGTGCCTCCCAGACGATCTCCTTCAAAGGGTGAATATTAACATCCGCATAGGCCGGCGATAGCCTAAGATCTCATCTCAGGATCGAGACGGTGGCAGCCTTTGGGTCATGGGAGTCCCTTATAGGCTAGTCCTCAGGGGGTCTGTGCCCGATTTAGGCCATAGGTTGATTACCGCCCCCCGTGCACACCCTTGGATGTTGCCGCCTCCATCCTGTTTGAGGGGAACCTGGGTCGATTCGCAAGACTGGTTGTCCCGAGCCATTTGAGCTATCCAAGCCACCTGACCTGGTCGATATACCCAACATACCTGAGCTATCGAGTTACTCGAGTTACCGAGCCACCGAGCTCCGAGCTAACCAATTTATCCGAGCCATCCGTGCTCCTGGGCTTACGCATCCAAGCTCGCCTCCCACTTTTCGGCCGAAAAGCTTGAGAACCCTTGTCGTCATCTCGCTTCACGTTATTTGCTCCCTGAGCTCTGTAGAGCGAAGGCGGGGATGGCCAACCCCCCCTTGAGATTGGTCAATTCTATATGCTTGCTTTTGAAGTTTTCTAATCACTCTCGGATCTCCAGGGGCCTGCTTCCTCATAGCATGATCCCCTTCAAAAGAGTGAATATTGTTGGCCATGTACCTCAGTGATAGTTTAAGTCCACAATTCAGAAATGAAATTGTGGTAGCTCGTGGGCCATTGGGATCCCTCGTAGGCTCAGCCTCGAGATTTCCATACCCATATCGGGACATAAGATGTTGCCGCTTCCGTGCGCACCTTTTTTGTGTCGGGGCTATCTCAGAGTCCTCTTCGTGGAGGTGTACCCATTTACACCACCCCTGACCATCCTGGGTCTGGGGGAGACACTGTCAAAATTTTATTAGGAATGCAACTAATAAAAGAAATAAAAGGGCTGCCAAGGTCGGTCGCGATGCATACTCCCAGAACACACAAAAAAAGAGAACCAAGACCATATAGGCATTTAGGCATCACGCCTGCATAAGGCATGCATTAGTCCCCTGCTAGCTCTCGGTGAGCAGCAATACAAAACTTCTATGCATTCGTTCGAGCGCGTTATACGCTCTGCTAGCCTATCCGAGGTTGCGTCCATCGCGGGCGTGAACTTAAACATCATACGCATAGTACATGCTTGAGTGCTTGTGTGCCATGGCTACCCCGGTATATCAAATGGTGTGCAGAAGAAGTTTAGATTGCATCCAAGCGAAAACCCTCACTATGCGTGAGTCGAGCACTCTGCCATGTACCGAGGGTCACCCTACACGAACATATAATCAAGTTCTTGCATGCCATGATAATTCATCTGCAAAAATCATTCCTTTGCCTTGCATGGATCTGATCTAAGGGCCCTTAGGCGGACCCGACCCAACCTGGAATGAAAATTATTTTCCTTCCATGTTGACCAAGTCAAATGTGCAGCTGCCACTCATTTTTATTAGAGGAAAAAGAAAATTTAAAGTTTGAAATAGAGAAAATCAAAGCGGAGATCAAGGAGAGGATTAAGGAGGAGATTGGGGGAGAATCTCCACCCGATTAGGAAAGAGAGAGAGGGGTGCCCAAAACCCTAGGAAGGAGGGTGGCCATCTTTCTCTCTCTCTCCCTTCCATCACCTGATTTTCTCCCTCTATCCTAACCACTCATCTCTTCTAAATCAATCCTAGCCTTCCATTGATCCATTTTTGCCTATAAATACCCCATTCTATGGAGAGAAGAGGATGGTTTTTTGCTTGCCCTTTTGTTAGATAATTTTTCTAAAAGCCTAAGCCTCTTTTCCTCTCTCTCTCCTGTGCCCTAGACCCCCCTCTCTCTCACCTTAGGTCGCCCTTAGGCTCTCTGCCTCTCACATCTTCACCCTAGGAAGCCCCTTTTCACCCATTTTTATTCCTCTTTTCATCTTGATCTCTTCATAAAAGTTCTTCTTTTTTAAAATCTCTTCAACTTCCTCTTCTTCATCCTTGTCTAATTCTATTTTATGTTCACGTTATCTTTCAATTTTCAAAGGTCAATCTTTCACATTTTACTATTCATCCGTAACCCGCGTTCCCCCATTCTTCACACATTTTCTCCCTCTGTGCCCTACACCAAAGTTCTTCCTCTCTTCATCTTCTTCAACTTCTTATTCTTCATCATCCTTTAATTCATTTTTATTTCAAAGTTATTTCAATTTTATTCTTGCTCTATTTTTAGTATTTTAATTTTACTATTTTAAAACTCTCTCTCTCCTCTTCCTTCTCCCTTCTTCTTCTTCTTCTCCATTCACCCCCTAAACTTCCATCCTCATCCCACACAACATCCTCCAAGGGTGGCTCCAAAGGCGAAGGTGACTTTCTCCTGGCGTAGATGACATCCTTGCATGGTGGTTCGTGATCTAAGGCCAAGAGGGGACGACGCCGCCATCACCATTGCTGTCACCATCACCAAACTCCAGGCTTTTCTAGTTTATTACTTTTGTGTTATTTTACTTCATTGTAATCTCGCTACGTTCTTAGTGCAAGCTTGTCTCACATTTTATGTACTTTTTCCTTAAGTTAATACAAGTAATCTTTTGGTTCAACTTGATCTTGTTTTCCATGTCTCCCCCTCTCTTCCTCTCCTTCTATCTCCCCCTTCTATCTCTTCATTTTACTTTATGTAATCATTTCCATAGCATAGCTACATAGTCATAGGTGTTTTTAATTAATTATTAGGTCCTTTCATTGCTTCATCATTTTCTTTAAATAATCAAATCTCAAACAATTTTTCTAAGGGAATCTAAAGCTCTTAATTTCAAACTCTCTTCTTCCCTGTGGATTCAACCCTTCTCGCTATTATATTACGTATTTCTTTCATCTAGTGCGAGTTAGAATTTTTAAGATTGATACGCATGTTTTAAACGACAAACTATCGTGTTATCAGCCATACCGATGGAACATTTTCTCCTACGAATGAATGAAATTTGAAGGGCCTTTGTGCCTTATTTACGAGCATACTCATATCTCTCTCGACCTCCCTTTTCTCTCTACTACGCTTGCTTTCTGTTCCCCTTCCAACCGATGCTTTCTCTCCGTCGATGCCACGGTGAGATGCGTCCCCTGGCTGTCGGATCACTCCCCACTCCTGTAGACATGTAAAATTGCACACCCATATGTCCTGCCCGATTTCGGAACAACAACAACATCAAGTGAAGAAATCCCCGAAGAGACTGGTCACCCAGACTCCCCGAACATGCACACTGCCATGAAGCCGTCTCCGGAGTCACGACAGTGAAGAAAAATCAACTCTCGGGAAGCTCACAACCCGTGAGTCCCGAAGAAAATCAAATGGACTGCAACTTGTGCTCACAACGGGCTCGAATTTGCCCCAGTGGCACACCCCCTTAAGCCCCTCTATGGCACACCCTCGGTGTGCTCCACCCGGTACACCCCCAAGGGTCCCCAGTGGCACACCCTCAACGCCCTCAGTGGCACACCCGTTTAGCGCCCGCCAGCGACACACTTCCTCCAAGGCCTTTGACGGCACGCTCGACAGGCCCTTCCAGCGGTACGCCCTATTGGCCCTTCAACGGCACAGTTGCCAGGCCCTTCAACGGCACACTTTAACAGCCTTCCAGCGGCACACCTGTCCAGCTCTCCAGCAGCACACTTTGCCCCTTTCATTGCCCGGTGCAGCCGGCAAACCAAATCTCACGCCGTGACCTACGATCCTTAGCACGCAATGGAGATCGTGCGAGACTAGCTGAGGTGTCGCCCAGGGGTGGAGGCATGCTGGCTACCCCCTGCCACCAAGGATGAGGGAGTCAAATCTCATTTAATGCCTGTCATTCCCGCCACCAGCTCGGCCCAAACGCTCCCGTTGCTGGGGTATAAAAGGCCCCTTCTCCATGCGAACATGACACAGAAGGAGACAACCGGAGAAGGAGGCATCCACTGAGACCCACCAAGCGCAGAGAGAAGAGGGAAGAGGAAGGAGAAGGCTCCAACATTGAAGGGTCCTCCGGTGGCCACCAAGCGAGAGAGAGTAAGAGAACGAGCAAGAGAGGGAGAGAGAGCTTTTAGATGTAACAGAGGGAGTGGAAAGAGCAGGGGGTATAGCCCCTGCTCAACCCCAACTCTCCTCCTATGTCTTCTTTCTCCACCACCGTTATGTCATTCTTCTTCTTCCCTCTTTCTGCAATATAGCTTGAATGTATTCCATAGCGCTTATGGCCAGCCATGGTCATCTCCTTTTATGAATGAAAATCACTCTTTGTAACGACCCAGGAGATCCGGATACCGCTGACCCAATATCATCAGATTATCGATATCAGGAACTCGGGGAAGTCACCCAAGAGGCTGATGAGGCCTCGTAAGGGTTGGAGGAGTTTGTCGAGAGGATACATAACGAATTGTAATTGCACGCACGCAGTATTAATTGAAGCAGGAATTAGAACTTTAATGCAGAAGCAATTTAAAGATATCAGAGTGATAAACATATATAATTGTCTAGATTCACAAATAAACTAGTCCGCAACTGATCCCGACAAGAAGTTGAGCATCAACCCTAATGAAATCATTGGCATCAGGTATATGCCAATGCAAGGGTAGTGTTTAAGCCGGTCTTAGATGAAAGGTCTAAGCTATTGGGTCTTAGCGGCTGATCCCAACAAGAAGTCGAGCATCAACCGTGGAAGAAAATTATTTAAGCCAACTTTAGACATAAGGTCTAAGCCATTGGGGTTTTAGTGGCTAGTCCCGACAAAAGGTCGAGCATCAACCCTAAGGAAATCACTAGCATTGGGTATATGCCAACGCAAGGATAGCATTTAAGCCGGTCTTAAATGGAAGGTCTAAGCCGTTGGGTTTTAGCGGTTGGTCCTGACAAAGAGTCAAACATCAACCTTGATGACATCATTGACATTGGGTATATCCCAATGTAAGGAGGGTGTTTAAACCGATCTTAGATGAAAGGTCTAAACCGTTGGGTTTTAGCGACTGGTCCCAATAGAAAGTCGAGCACCAACTGTGGAAGGAGATTGTTTAAGCAGGTAGATAGAAGGTCTAAGACATTTGGTTTTAGCAGCTAGCCCCGATAAGAAGTCGAGCACCAACCTTGGTGAAATCATCGGCATAGGGTATATGCTAACACAAGGATATCATTTAAGTCGGTCTTAGACAGAAGGTCTAAGTTGTTGGGTTCTAGCATCTGACCTCGACAAGAAGTCAAGCACCAATCTTGATGAAATCATTGGCATAGGGTATATGCCAATGCAAGGATAGTGTTTAAGCCAGTCTTAGATGGAAGGTCTAGGCCGTTGGGTTTTAGCGGCTGATCCAGACAAAGAGTCAAGCATCAATCTTGATGATATCATAGCCATTGGGTATATGCCGATGCAAGGATGGTGTTTAAGTCAATCTTAAACGAAGGGTCTAAGCCGTTGGGTTTTAGCAGTTGATCTCGACAAAGAGGCACACACCGACCTTGGTGAAATCATTGACATAGGGTATATGCCAATGCAAGGATAGTGTTTAAGCCAGTCTTAGATAAAAGGTCTAAGCCATTGAGTTTCAGCGACTGGTCCCAACAAAAGGTCGAGCATCAACACTGAGGAAATCATTGACATTGGGTATATGTCAATACAAGGATAGCATTTAAGTCGGTTTTAGATGGAAGGTCTAAGTCATTGGATTTTAGCGATCAGTTCTGAGAAGGAATCGAGCACCAACCTTGATGAAAATCATTAGCATTGGGTATATGCCAAAGCAAGGATAGCATTTAAGCCAGTCTTAGACAAAAGGTCTAAGCTGTCAGATTTTAGCGGCCGGTCCCGATAAGGAGTCGAGCACCAACCTTGATGAAAATCATTGGCATTGGGTATATGCCAACGCAAGGACAACGTTTAAGCCGGTCTTAGATGGAAGGTTTAGGCTGTTGGGTTTTAGTGGCTGATCCCGACAAAGAGTCGAGCATCAACTTTGATGGAATTATTGTTATTGGGTATATACCAACATAAGGATAGCATTTAAGTCGGTCTTAGATGGAAGGTCTAAGCTATTGGGTTTCAACGGTTGGTCCTGAGAAAGAGCCAAGCACTGACCTTGGTGAAATCATTAGCATAGGGTATATGATAATGCAAAGATAGTGTTTAAGCCGATCTTAGACAGAAGGTCTAATCCATTGGGTTAACAAAGAGTCGAGCATCAACTTGGATGAAATCATTAGCATCGGGTTTATGTCAATGCAAGGATAGTGTTTAAGCCAATCTTAGACAGAAGGTCTAAGCCGTTGGATTTTAGTGACTGATCCCGACAAGAAGTCGAGCATCAACATTGGAAGGAAATTATTTAAGTCGGCCTTAGATGGAAGGTCTAAGCCATTAGGTTTTAGTGGCTAACCGCGACAAGAAGTCGAGCACCAACCCTAACTGCAAAAGAAATCGTTTAAGCCGGTCTTAGATGGAAGGTCTAAGCCATTAGATTTTAGCGGCTAGCCCCGACAAGAAGTCGAGCACCAACCTTGGTGACATCATTGGCATTGGGTATATGCCAACGCAAAGATAGCATTTAAGCCGATCTTAGATGAAAGGTCTAAGCCATTCAATTTTAGCAGTCAGTCTCGATAAGGAGTTGAGCACCACCCTTGATGAAAATCATTGGCATTGGGTATATGCCAACGCAAGGATAGCATTCAAGCCTATCTTAGATGGAAGGTTTAAGCTATTGTGTTTTAGCGGTCAGTCCCGAGAAGGAGTTGAGCACCAACCTTGATGAAAATCATTGGCGTTGGGTATATGCCAATGCAAGGACAACATTTAAGCCGGTCTTAGATGGAAGGTCTAAGCCGTTAGGCTTTAGCAGCTAATCTCGATAAAGAGTCGAGCATCAACTTTGGTGAAATCATTGGCATTTGGTATATGCCAATGCAAGGATAGCATTTAAGCCGGTCTTAGATGGAAGGTCTATGCCATTGGCTTTCAGCGGTTGGTCCCAACAAAGAGCTAAGCATCGACCTTAGTGAAATCATCGGCATAGGGTATATGCTAATGCAAAGATAGTGTTTAAGCCGGTCTTAGACGAAAGGTCTAAGCTGTTGGGTCTTAGCGACTGATCCCAATAAGAAGTCGAGCATTAACCCTAGTAGGAAATAGTTTAAGCCGACTTTAGACATAAGGTCTAAGTTGTTGTGCTGTATTGATTCTCGTAGCGAAAGCCACGGTGGGGCTGACGATGATATCTTCAACATTTGGTTCTTGTTGATGCAAGGACTTAGGTTCTGGCCATAGACTGAAGGTCTAAGCCATTTTCCTCGGTCAAGACTGAAAGGCCATGGGCACCGAATTATCGAAATCATTAGTGCTGGGATTGTACCAACACTAGGAAATCGGGTGTTGCTGACTTGGATGTAAGGTCGAAGTCATAACCCTTCAGCTAAGGCCAGAAGAAGCCTTGGGCACCAGATGAAGTGGCATCATCGGCATTGGTGCAATGTTGAGCAAGGAATCACCTATTTTGGTGGGAGCAAAAGTTGGTATGAAATAGCAACTCATTACAAGAGTCTCATACAGGCTTGTTCATTATGGAATGTAGGATTTAGCTGACTGTTGAATTGAGGCAGCGGTGCATGGTATAGGTTTAGGTGCTTCCCATTGAGGGTGGAAATTGCACTTCCCCTTGATGGTTGATGAGGACGTAAGCTCCGCCTTCGTAGACTTTCTGGACCACATAAGGTCATGTCTAATTTTCATTTAATTTATCTTTTAGATTGACTGCCATCACTTATTTTCTTTTGACCATGATAAGGTCTCCTTTCTTGAATTCATGCTCTTTTGACAAGCTTGTTGACGGTGCACGCCATACGGGCTTGGTAGACCTGTATGTTCTGCTGGGCTTTGAGCCAATGCCCTTCTAAATTGGAGAGCTCCTCTAGTCTTCTTTCTATATTTTCGTGGCTATCCTTGACCAATTCATGCTAGATTGTGACCTGCAACGAAGGTATCTCTAGCTCTATCGAGACGACTGCTTCTAAGCCACACACCAGTGTGAACGATGAGCAACCCGTTGGGGTCTTGTATACAGTGCAGTATGCCAACAGTGCCTCGTACATTCTATCCTCCCAATCCTTCTTGCTAAAACTGATTGTCTTGACAAGGAGTGTATAGAGAGTTTTGTTGAAAGCTTTAGCCAACCCATTTGCTTGTGGGTTGTATAGAGTGGATGTCCTCCAATCAATCTTGAATTTATCGGCCAGCTTGTAGACCTTCTAGTTTCAAAAGTGACTTCCGTTGTCTGAGATAATTCGATCGGACACGTCAAATCAAAACATAATATTCTGATAGATAAATCTGACCATAATTTCGTTTGTTACTTCTTTTAGAGATATAGCCTCTGCCCAGGGGGAGAAGTAATCTGTTGCTACTAGAATGTATCTGCATCCTGATGAGGATGGTGGTAGTAGGCCCACGATATCAGTACCCCATTGAGCAAACGGTCAGCTAGGTGTTGTCAGATATAGGTGTATCAGGGGTCTTCTTGGGACCGTAGCATGTTCCTAGTATTTATGACATGACTTGACATACTTGCAGTAGTTATCGAACATAGCCGGACAATAATATCCCAATTTCTTGAATTCAATCTTCATCTTCAGCTCGGCTTGATGGGCACCGGCTGATCTAGCATGCACTTCTTTCATGACCGTCCAAGCCTCCTCGAATGATAGACATCAGAGTACTTTCCTTTTGGCATCAGCCATAACCCGAAACAAAGTTCTGTGCAGAATTCATAGGAATATTTTGTTCTGATCAATTTGATCTTCTCCTCCCTTTTACTTGGGCAACTACTGGTGTGCAAATCATTGCATCAGAGGTTCCCTCCAATCAGGTGAGTTGACTACTTCTACTATTGCAGCTTCACATTCTTCTTCACCTGGCTCCTACATCATGCTAGAAACCCGGCGCCTATTTATCACAGTGATATTGAGAGATACCTCTGGTGGGACTGCCAACAAATTTGCTAGCTTTGCTAGTGTGTCGGCTTGAGCGTTTTGATTTTGGCCGACATGGCGTATCTCAATAAGTAAAATCATTGCATGAGCTTCTTCACCCTGGTGTGATAAGGAAGTAATTCTGGCTTTCGGACATCTAACTGTCCTTGAATCTACTTGATAATCAGCATTGAATCACTTAATACTTGTAGCATTTGAATCTCCATATAAAGAGTACTCTGAAGGTCGATAATCAGAGCTTTATATTTTACCTTGTTATTTGTGCAAGACTTGTTAATCCCGCATGATGTTTGCAGCACTTCTCCCTCCAGGGACTTGAGGATGATGCCTACTCTAGCCCTTATCCTTGTCTGCCCTGCTTGGGATGCTCCTATTCTGGATGCCCTATCAAAGTAAAGCTACCATATAGCTTGACGGACTTGATCCACTTCAAGTGTTTCATCATCTAGGAGTTCTGTGATTCATGAAGAATCTTCTGGCACCGGATGCGCTGCAAAGAAATCAGCTATGGCCTGGCCTTTGATGGCCCATTTGCCCAATCATCCTTTCAAAGCTGATTGGGATAGTGTATATTTGATTGGATCATCCCTTCATATCAACTGCACTAATGCATGTGATAACATTTAATGCCTCATCTTCTTGACCGCAAAGGTCAGTGCACGGCAAACCTTCTCGATCAGGGTGTATTTCGACTCTGCCCCCACTAATCTTCGAGTGAGGTAGTAAAGCACCTACTCCCTTCCCTCATTGTTCTTTTAAGCCAGCATTTCCCCTAGTGAATGTTCAGTGGCGGCTATATACAGGATCAACAACTGCCCTTTGATAGGTGCCCCCAACACCAGTGGGGTATTCAGATATTATTTTACTTGGTCGAAGGCCTTTTGGCACTCTTGACTCCAGTGGAATGGTGTATCTTTCATCATCAGCTTATAGAACGGTTGGTAACGTCTGGACAGATTGGAAATAAATTTGCAGATGTATGCTAATTGGCCTTGTAATGACTATAGCTCTGTCAAATTCTTTGGAGGTGGTAGCTCCTGGATAGCTTTTATCTTGGAGGGTTCTATTTTGATTCCCCGATATCTGACTACAAAGCCAAGGAACTTCTCACTTGAAATGCCAAAGGCACATTTTATCGGGTTCATCTTTTGCTCGAACTGCCATAGCCTTTCGAATATGATCTTGAGGTCACTCAAGTGGTCTTCTCTTTTCTTGGTGTTGATGACCAGATCATCAATGTAGCATTCAAATTTGTCATAGAGCAGCTCATTGAATATCTTTGTCATCACCCTTTGATAAGTGGCGCCAGTATTTTTGAGGCCGAAGGGCATTCTCTTGTAGTGAAATATCCCTTTAGGCGATCGAAAAGCCGTGTAAATTCTCTCATGCTCGGCGATCCATATTTGGTTGTATTTGGATGAACTATCTATAAATGATAGTGTCTCGTGGCCAGTTGTCGCATTGATCATGACTTCAATGATCGGAACAAGGAAATCATCTTTCGCGCATGCTTTGTGCAGGTCCCGAAAGTCCACGCATATCCGAATCTGGCCATTCTTCTTCTTGGCAGGCACAATGTTGGCCAGTCATGTGGTGTATTGATTTTCTGCTACAAAGTCGATGTCTATGAGCTTGTCAACTTCTTTGCAAATCTGATTTATCAGCTCCAGCCTCATCCGCCGGGGTGGCTGCTTCACTGGCTCGGCTGTTGGGTCGATATCCAACATGTGTGGAGTAACTTTAGGCGTAAGACCTGACATCGCTTTGTAGTTCCAAGCAAAGTAATCCCGAAACTCTTGTAGTAGCTATATATATTATTATTTTTCTTCTGGGAGAAGGAGAGCGCTGAGAAAGGTAGGCCTGGGCTCATCTTCCGTGACAAGGTTCACCTCGACCAGCTCATCAACGGTGGCCTAGCCACCATCTTCTATCTCCGACAGGGCCAACTATAAGTTAATGAAGCCTTCGTCATCTTCTTCGGCTTTGAGGACATCGTAGATGCTTTCTTACTTTATTTCACCCAGTGGCGGGACATCATCAGCTAATAATTTCGTCAGTGGCATCCCGAGCGCCATCCGCCCACATGTGACATGACATGGCTCAGTCCATCCCGTGCTCCTCCCACCCACGTCCCCTCGCAACGCCTCGCCGCTGCGCCCGCCATGTCCGTGCCCCTTGTACCCACCCGAGCCGCCGCTGTTCCATCCTCTCCAAACCCCACAAGCGGGCCTCCACCGCAGCGGCGGCAGGCTCCCCAGCGGGCGCCCCCCTCACGAGGCCACCCCCCCTCCCCCGCCGCACCACCTCATTGTCCTCCTACTCCTCCCTCATCCAGTCATGCATCGACTCCGGCGCCTTCCACGACGGGGTGGCCATCCACGCCCAGATGCTCGCCGAGGGATTCGGGCCCGACGCCTACCTGCAGACGAAACTCCTCATGCTCTATGCCAGGTCGGGGGAGCCGTCCGCCTTGGCCCTTGCGCGGGAGCTGTTCGACGAAATGACCGAGAGGAACTCAACGGCTTGGAACACGATCATTCTGGCTTATGCTCGAAAGGAGGACCATGTTGAGGTGCTGGAGCTCTTTCTCCGGATGCAGATGTCAGGAGCTCCACCCGATAGGTTCACGTTTCCCAGTGTGGTTGAGGCTTGTGTGGGTCTTGGGCTTGTGGATGTGCTGCTTCAGGTCCATGGTCTGGTCCTTAAGTCTGGTTTGAGCCGTGATGTGGTTGTAGGGAGCGTGCTTGTTAATGGATATGCTGCGTTTAGATGGATGGAAGATGTGCTCAGGGCATTCGATGAAATCAACGGACCCAATGTGGTTACATGGAACGCGGTCATTGGTGGGTATGTCAGATGGTCTCTGTGGGATGAAGCTTGGGGTGTTTTCCTGTGCATGGAGAATGTCAACGTGCAGCCCAACCACTCTACCTTCGCTTCAGCTTTAAGGACATGTGGTGGATTGAGATCTCTTGACAGAGGGGAGCAGGTGCATGCAAAATTGGTTAGACATGGCTTTGGAAATGACACTTTTGTTTGTAATTGTCTTATTGATATGTATGCTAAGTGTGGCGATGGTGGGAATTGTTTAAAAGTGTTCAGTCTGATGACACAAACAAATCAAGTGAGTTGGAATTCAATCATTTCTGGCTTGGCAAATCTAGGTCACCTTGAAGAGTCCTTTTTGCTGTTTTGTAGAATGCAGGAGTTAGGTTACAGGACTGACAGGTTCAACTTAGCTACCCTTCTCAAGGGCTGCGCTTGTCTGGCTGATGTTCAAACTGGTCGGCAGTTGCATGGATACTTGATCAGGAGATGGCTAGATTCTGATGTTATTTTGGGTAGTGCATTGGTAGATATGTACGCTAAAAGTGAATGCACAGAAGTGGCACATATGGTTTTTGGCAGGTTAGAAGAGAGAAATGAGATGTCTTGGAATGCACTGCTTTTTGGATATGTTCAAGAGGGGAACCCAGATAGAGCACTTGAAGTCTACCATACAATGAAATCAACAAATGTCTTACCTGATCAATTCACATTTTCTAGTCTGCTGGTTCTTTCATCAGATCAAAAAAAATTAGACATGGGGAAGCAAGTTCATGCTCATATTATTAGAACACATTCTAAACCCAACTTGGTACTGGAAACTGAGTTAGTTCATATGTATGCTAAAAGCAGAAGGCTAGATGATGCATGGAAACTTTTCAGCAGGATGCCGCAGAAGAATGCCTATTCATGGAATTCAATGATCA
Source organism: Amorphophallus titanum (assembly GCA_024336825.1). Classification (NCBI taxonomy): domain Eukaryota; kingdom Viridiplantae; phylum Streptophyta; class Magnoliopsida; order Alismatales; family Araceae; genus Amorphophallus; species Amorphophallus titanum. The sequence continues at coordinate 5,498,145 of JANBPO010009260.1, forward strand.
ATGGGCACGTGCAAAATGGGCAAGCTCATGAAGCCTTAGAATTCTTCTGTCAAATGCAGCTTGCTGGAATAGCACCAGATTGTTTTTCTCTCCCGAGTGCTCTCTCAGCTTGCATAGGTCTTTCTGACCTGGAAAAATGCAAAGAAATCCATGGTTATGTTGTTAGAAACTCACTTGAAGAGCACAAGGTTGTATCTTGCATGATTATTGATGCATATGCCAAGTGTGGTAGCCTGGCCTATGCATGGAAGGTTTACAACAAAATGGGTGAGAAGGATGTCAACTTCCACAATATCATGATTTCAGCAGCCATTGATAGTAAAGAGATTGATGATGCAAGAGAAATATTTGAACATATGGAGGAAAGAAACATTTCATCATGGAATTATATCTTGATAGGCTATGTGAAAAACAATCTCGGAAATGAGGCCTTTGCTTTCCTTCAGAGAATGCTCAATGCAGGGATTGAATATGACCAGATGACTATGGTCCTAATGTTCAACCTGTGCGCCAGTATACCAGCCATTGATAAGGGAAAGCAACTGCATGCGTGCATTATTAAGAAAGGGTTTTCTTATAAATCAGTAGTTATGGACAGTGCTGTGGTTAATATGTATGCCAAAGGCGGATATATCAAAGAAGCAAGAAGATACTTTGATTTGATGGAGGGGAGAAATGTTATAGCATGGAATGGCATGATATCAGGATATGCACATCATGGCCACAGCAAAGAAGTCTTGACTCTTTTTGAGAACATGCAGAAAGAAAAAATATATCCTAATGATATCACTTTCCTTTCTGTTCTTTCGTCTTGTGCCCACACTGGGCTTATGGAGGAAGGTTTTGCTATTTTTACCTCCATGATAAAACGGCATGCAATCAAAGCCAAGGCAGAACATTACACTTGCATGGTGGATCTCCTTGGCCGAGCAGGCTACCTTGATAGGGCTAAGGAAGTCATTGACAGGATGCCAGTTGAACCAGAAGTTTCCACATGGGGGGCTTTGTTAGGAGCCTGTAGGATTCATAAAAATGTTGATATGGCTAGCCTTGCCGCTCGCAAACTCTTTGAATTGGATCCCAAAAGTGCAGCACACTACATCCTTATCTCTAATATTTATGCATCGGCAGGAAGATTAGAGGAGGCAGAAGAGGCTAAGAAAATCCGGAAAGAAAGAGGAATGATAAAGGAACCAGGGATAAGCTGGATTGAGATTGATAATGAAATTCAAATCTTTCATTCTAATGACAGGTCACATGCACAAGCAGAGGATATCTACTCTGCTCTGATATGTCTATATCAGGAAGAAGGGATAGAATTTTGTAGGCATGAGAGTCATGCACTTCAGATGGATAACATTGAGAAAAGGATAAATCTGACAGATCCACATCCCAAACTTGCGATCAATTTGAGCTACACATCTGAACGAAATATGTTACAAGCAAACCATTAAACAAATCAGAAGGAAAAAGTTTGGATGCTTTTAATGGATGGAAAGTGGTCAAAATAGGATACTCATTTGTAGCTTAAAAAAATTGTGACTGTGGTGTCATGAAATACCACATTAGTCAGTTTTATTTTTTGTCACGGAAGTAAGCCGGTTGACTCAAGGTGGTGCTGTTATCGTACGAGAGAAAGAACATGTCTGAATCTGGTTCATTGCGCCATGGCGCAGGACTTCGGGGACTGGAGTCAAAGGGGTGGAGTAGCTGGACTTGGGGGCGGGGCAGCGCTTGGGGGTTGGGACATGTCCCTCGACCCAACATGGAAAACGAAAAACTAATAAAAACCCTAGAATTTGTGGAAGATCACCCCCCGCCACCAACTCCGGGAGCAAAAATCCAAAGAAGAAAACAAAAACAGGAACGGAATTCTCTCGAGAGTTCATCTCCCCGATCCCAAGCTTCTCCGGGAGCTAATTTGCTCTGCAGGAGCGCAGGAGGAGCCCAGAGGAAAAGGAGCCCTTTTTTTGTTTTGTTTTTGTTTTTTAATTCTCTGCACCTGGCTTTTCCTACCCTTTTCAACCCCACTTCCACCTGGTGTCCTGTCTTCTATCCCGGGAGACCCTTTTGCTTAAAGTCCAATTCTTTGGCTTTTGACGCGGTTTCCAACTCCAACTCGAGGTGGAACAGCGTTGCAGAGGCTTTGGGACCCGGATTGAACAGGAATTTTGATCGGTCTGCGTGTGCCCAGGTGGGGGCTGGCGGATGTGAGGCTGCAGAGGGGCGCTGGGAGTAGATGGAGGGATGTTCTGAGTTGGGTTTTCAATGATGGGAGAGAATTTCCCGGATTTTGGAGGTTAAGGAGCTCTTCCGGCTGCTGCAAATTTGCTTCCTTCGTTTCTTTTTTCTTTCCCATTCGGATTAGGAGAGGGTGTTTGGTGATGGATGGATCGCAGGGTGGTTCGAATACCCCGCCGCCTTTCCTCACGAAGACCTATGATATGGTGGATGACCCTTCGACCAATTCTATTGTGTCCTGGGGACCGGTGAGCAACAGCTTCATCGTGTGGAACCCGCCGGAGTTTTCCAGGGACTTGCTCCCCAAGTACTTCAAGCACAACAACTTCTCCAGCTTCATCCGCCAGCTCAATACCTATGTAAGTAGAGGAACTTGCAAGAGTGTTTCTGTTGATGTGATACTTTGATTTGTGTGTTATTGGTGGGCTAAAACATGGAGAAATCACCTAATGAACTGGGGTTGGGGTATAGGCCTTAAACGAAATGGGAAACGTAGATGGATCTTGCTTTTGCACGGTAATTCTTTGGGTTTGGTGGGTTGTTTACCGATGGCAAGATTAGCTTCTTGATTTGCATGGTACTTGCATGCTGTTAGTGCTTCCACAAGATGAAAAAGCCAACTGTTCACTGTCTTCATCATGCAATGCTTCTGGAGAAGGTTGAGCTTCTTTGAGATAGATGTTGGTGTTTTCTTTCGCTATTGTGCCTTGGAATCCTTACAAACTTGCAAAGCGTAACTGCACATCAACAGTTTCGGACATCAGTGCATATATAGATATACAGTGTTTCCATCCTCGTGTCTAAGTGGGTACAAATAGATGTTGTTGTTATTTCTTTTTTAGTGGCTATTGTGTCTTCCAGTTCTTATGAACTGCAAACCAGAACTATGTATCCATAACTTAGATGGCAATTTTCCTTTTTGTGGATCTCCATCCTCATCTAAAAGTGGGTTCCCCATCTTAATTTGCTTGACAGGGATTTAGAAAAGTAGACCCTGACCAGTGGGAATTTGCAAATGATGACTTTGTAAGAGGGCATAGACACCTTCTGAAGAATATTCATCGACGGAAGCCAATACACAGCCATTCTCTTCACCATCAGATGCAAGGTGGCTCTGCAGGACCTTTAACTGAGTCAGAAAAACAGGAGCTTGAGGAGGAGATTGAGAAATTGAAACAAGAAAAGAATATGCTCATTTCTGAGCTGCAAAGGCACACTCAGTATCAGCAACATGATGTGGAGCTTCTAATGCAGTCTGTGGAGGAGAGGTTGCATAACATGGAGCAACGCCAAGTGCAGATCATGACCTTCTTGTCACGGTTTGCACGAAGGCCCAGCTTTCTTTCTAACCTCATTCAGCAATCTGAAATCCAAGGGAAAAAGAGGAGATTGCCTAGACTTGATTACTTTAGTGATGCCAGTCATGCGAAAGATAACCGTAAGAATTCTCTTCCACTTGTGGCTAAAGAGAAACTAGACACTGGTTCCTTACAGATTGTTGACACTGAGCCATTTGAAAAGATGGAATCATCATTGAATTCTTTGGAGAATTTTATTCGTGGTGTAAGTAATGCATCTGGAGAGGAAATGTATGACAACACTATGCCGAGCATACCGTCTACTGTGGTTCTTATGGAAATGCATGCATCATCTAGTGATACTGATGTGAATCTACAATCTCGATCACCTGAGTTGCATCATTCTCCGCCTTGTTTGGGGGATGTCCATTCCTCCCCGGACTTGGCAGAATCAACAGGTTATGCAGAAAGCCCTGTCAACATTCCTCATGTTGAGCTTCACATTGAACGGCCCAAAGTTTCTGAAATAGATGTAAATTCAGATCCTGTGCCTCCTGAGGGCCCTATATTGCCAGATCAAGATAAAAGGATGACATCATCTGCTGTACCCACCGGAGTAAATGATGTTTTTTGGGAGCAATTTCTCACTGAGACTCCTGGTTCTTCTGATGCCCAAGAGGTCCAATCAGAAAGACGAGACATAGAATCAAGAAAGAATGATGCTAAGACAACAGAGAAGGGCAACTTTTGGTGGAACAGAAAAAATCTTGAGCATATTACAGGACAAATGGGTCACCTCACTCCTGCTGAATGAACGTCATGGTTTCCCCTGTTGAGTTATACTTGGATAAAAAGTGGACTTGGCTGAAGAGGTAACAAGGTTGTTGCTTGTAATACAAACATGTTCTGTCTTCTTCCTTTGTTTCATTCATCTTCTGTACATTGAAACCGGCTAATTTTAGATTTAAGAAGGGATAAATTAGATAAATAGGGGATAAATAGCTGAAAAATATTAGTATTCAAAAAATTCAAAAAAAAACACCTAGAGGCGATCTATCACGTGACCGGGTTCTCAATAAGGCGGTCCCCAGTCGACCGCGACTGGCTTCCATGAGCGAGGCCCAATCAACCCTAAAAAGATTAGATTTTATCTCTCCCAAGGGCTAGAGATTGAAACTACCTAGCCTAGAAGCTTGGTATAGGACTCATAGAGATTGATTTGAGCTGGGAATAGGACTCTTTTTCGACCTAATCCAATAACCCTAACTCAAAACCCTATAAATAGACTGAATCTCGACCCGCGCAAACCCTAATGTTGGATGGCATTTTTCACAGGTAAGGAGACACTATCTCAGGTAAACCGTTTTGAAGATTTTATTCTACTTTATATTGTCTAATATCCCTCCAATGTTCGTGTAGGAGATCGAGTCTTTAAGGAATTAGAAGCCTCAAAAGTTGTTGTCCCTCTGTAGTCTGCATAGAAGACAATGCGTCTGTCTAGGGAAGAAGAGGAGATCAGAAGCCCTAAATGAGTTTAGTTCAAGATCTACCTTTAGAACTTATTGTTGTCCTTTGTATCTTCTACCTATCCTTCAAGTTTGGAGAGTTTAGGATGAGTGGTTGAAGAGATAGAAGGCGAAGAAGTAGTCGGTTCCACGCAGGATGCACAAGAGCCAGCATCAACTTCCAGTCAGAAATTCGATCCATAGGAACACTTCCAGAGGTAGGTTATATCATGGATAGCTAAATTAACATGTTAGGAACAAAAGCCCTTTGATTCTAGATGATTTCATGCACTGTATGTGGAGAATTTTATGGTTTATTATCACTATGCATATAGGGTTATTTCTGCATCCATGAACCTTGTCGTTTAAGAAGAATATGACAAATTTAATTCATTCACGTAAATCTATACATCCCCATGCCTTACTTTTCATCTACCATGACTTATTCTCATCTTTACTGGAGTTTTTATGCATCACTTGCCCTAGAATAGGCCTTAATTATATGGTTTTGACCCTCTGTCTGGAAGGTAGAAGGCGGTCTCCCGACGATCGCTTCTTGGTAATGGCGGTCTCGTGACTAACTACGTTTATATAAGGTGGTCCTTTCCATGACCACGTTTTGGTTCTGAAAACCAATCCGAACCTTAGTTAATTTTCATGATATTATATGCTGTGATTATGCCATGTTTCACTTGATTATGCCTCTAATCATGTTAGGCACCTTTTGGTTAGCAGAAGCATGTTTAAAACCTAATTTCATTATATGTTAATTTTGGCCAAACAATATAGTTTTGTATTAAATGTTATTTCTTATGATTGTTACGTGTTTCATTGGATCGTTGTTTTCACGTATCTCACTCTCATCTTCTAGTCTTTCATAAGTATATAGCGCATACTGTAAAGTAGCGGATATCACATGACCACGTTTGTCTAGATGTTACTTAGCCTTTCCTTGTTCTGGCATTGACTCTATCTAGAAACGGTCCTGACCTTACCACCTCTTCATGATAGCAGTACTGTCTTGACCGCGTTTGTCTAGAAACGGTCTAGGAGCGATCACATATTCTCGGATCCTGTTTAACCCGGGGTTTGACCCAAGGGTTGATTTTCCTATATTCCTAGATGGTCTATTGATTATCTAGAACCCAACACTTTATTCAAAAGCTATCTAATGAATTATGAAAGTTAAAGAACATACTGTTATGCTGCCGGATTCCTTTCATAGCGTGACCTTGTCTTAAATCATCCTTTGAACTTGCATGATCTTACATTGGTGCGTTCTTTACCTTGGTTACATTATCATGAAACTATTGTTGAATTGAATAATATTGACCGAAACGTTGTTATTTTCTCATGAAAGTAGCTTGATCTGTAACTTAAAGATGCAAGAGCGGGCATGGACAGTGTCCAAGGGGTCCACGCTAGCCCCCTCAGCTGATAGCTGGAAACGTGCTGAAAATCATAAGGTACGATGAACACTAACGTCGCATTACGCTGAGAGTACTTTTTTTTATAGATGGGTGAAATTCATGAGGTAATCTTCTGATAATTTACATGCTTGCTAGTACTTTCTTGTTCATGACTTTCTAGTGCATAGCCTTTATGGTTATGAAGTACATTCTTGTTACTGAAAGACACTTTACCTTATAATCTTGCTTGACCATGTTCTATTATTCGTTCACATTCTCCATATCTCTATTCTTGTTGTTACTATGGTTTATTCGTGTGTTTATCGCATGTTCCCTTTACCTTATTAGCTAGAGAGAAAATGTAATTACTTAAAGCTTGCTTCCATGTTGATGTAAAGATACCTACTAGGCAAGTGTGCTCATAACTATTTTTCCCAATCTTTTCAGGAGGTTCAAGTGAGCCAGACTCGGATTATGCAAGCGATGGGTTCGAGAGTAGTTGATGATCGAGAGAAGACATAGAGTGTCATGAGTCTTTAGTTAGTTGGAATTAGATCATGTAAATTTTACTTTGTTGAGTCGTGTTATGTAATTTATTTTTTTTCTTGAGTCTAGTGGAGTAAAGAGTCACCTTTATGTTACTTTGGATCATTATTATCAATAAAATTAGATTTTTCATCATTTATTGTGTATTCCTTTATGTGGATGATTATTGCGCTTGAGTACATTACTAGCTTGAGGCGTATTGCCGACTGTCCACATTTCTCGAGCTACTTTCATTGTACATATATGGCTCAGGATGTGACAGCTACACAGAGTAACTGGGGATGCTGACGTTTGAACAATGTGCATTCTCACGTCAAAAGGTGGTTGCTACACATGAGTGTTCGTAAATATTAATAGTTAGTTTCAAGAGAATAACATGCGGCAACTAAAGAAAAATCTAAAAATGTGGTGCCCATGGATAAAATTAGAAACGACTAAGTGTTTAACCTCAATCCTTATTGTAGTTTCCTTCAAAGGGGCTAATGGAATTGAATGAGTAAGTTTAAAGGAGGTTAATTTGGTCTCCTTATGTATTTCTGGTTCATTTCTATTAATTTTGAATGCAGATATTTTCAAATGCTTATTTTTGATTCACCGGCACCCCTATCAGTTCACCCTTCGTCGATATACTTCCCTCGCCGGTACACCCTCTTCGCCAACATACCCTTCCAATTCTCCAACGGCACACCCACGACTTTCCCCGGTGCACTTCAACCCCGTGCAACTCCAACCCCGTGCAACCCATGCACGGACTTCATCCTCTTTATATTTCCAACCCCGTGCACACTTGCACGGACTTCACCCCTTCATACGCACAAGCCTTGTATAAGCCATGCACAGACTTACCCAAAGCATGCGTAGATTACCCTCATCAACCCCGTGCATATGCACGGACTTTGTTCCTGTTTGCGTTCATGACCTACACGAGCTTCATTCACACATGCATGGACCTTGCCAACATATGCAGGGACTTTGCCCAAACCTGCATGGACCTCATTCAGAACATGCACTGACTTCACCATGTGTTGCATGGACTTTATCTAACATGCACGGACTTCGTTCTTCAACCCCGTGCGCAATGTGCATGGACTCTATCTCTCAACCTCAAAAACCTGCATGGACTTTGCCCCATCTGCATAGACTTTGCCTAAACATGCATGGACTTAAACCACAGAATCTGCATGGACTTCACATAAACATGCATGGACTTAAAACCTTGAAAACATGCATGGACTTCGTTCTTTGCTTAAAAAAGCTGCACGGACTTCATATGCATCTTTGCATCTGGAAACTTGCATGGACTTAACCCCAATGTGCATGGACTTAACCTTTGAAAACTTGCATGGACTTTGATTCTTTGTTGAAAATCTGCACGGACTTCACCTTACATTGCATGCCCACTGCATCAAAACATGCACGGACTTTGCTTGAAAATTTGCATGGGCTTCATTCCAGAACCTGAAACTTGTATGGACCTTATCCTTCGCCGGTATGCCCCTCCTAACCTTCACCGGTGCACCCTTTTGTGCCCTCGCCGACACGCCTAATCCCCTGACCTCACCGGTGTACTCCGCCCATTCCATCGCCGGTACACTCTTCTTGCCCTCACTGGTGTGCTCTGCCCATTCCATTGCCAGTACACCCTTCTTGCCCTAACCAGTGCACCCTTGTAGTGCCTTCACGGACACGCCAGCCCAGTGCCCTCGTCGGCACGCCCATGGCGTTCAACGGAACGCTCCTTTCAGCCCTTCGCCGGCACACTATCCCCAATTTAGCCTCAGCATCCCTTTTGGCTCCCCTCCAGCCCACTCCTCTTCACAAAAAAAATATGAATAATAAAGATGTAAAGGAAAATAAATAATAAAAAAACATAATGACGATAAAAGTGACAATAATAATAGGGGTTATAATAAATAAATAAATCTTAATATTTGACAAACGAACAAAAAAACATATGCAATAAAGAAGGGAAAAATAGCAAAACCACCCACCAAGAAGGAGAATCCATAAAAAAATAAAATAATAAAAAATATAAAAAATAACAAAATAATAAAAAAATATAAACAGAGAACCCCAAATAGGAGACATATTAAAAACTCACACTGCAGCCCCATTTCTCCTCGTGACCCGGTGCTAAAGGAACAATAACGTCGCCCTTTGTAAGCCAGGCCTGAGTCTCGGGGATCAGCCCAAAATGGCCACGACCCAACTTTATCTCGGGCCGACATTCTGATTAAGTCAGACCTATTTTATGAACCGGACTCTTTCCGAATCATCATTAAAATTGCCATATACTCGACAGATATCTGAATAGATTTATCTCAGTTTTCACTGTGTTCTTGCCACGGACTTCCGTCCGAATATGAAAGGGTCTATGAATGGCCGACATGTCCGGTTGCCCGTGTCTTAGCACAGGCTTTTGTGTGATTTACTCCTGCCTATTCCTTCGCAGTCAATATTATCTCTTTCGGCCACAGGGCCCCTAATTTCGATAATTAATCAAGGGTGTTCCCTCGTACGGGGGATGTAAATGACGTCATGGCCTTTATAGCACGACGGGATTTGGTCCCGACCCGAATCACACAATCACCTAATGAAGTCAGATCGAGCGCACCATGGATTTTCGTGAAACCCGAATAAATTGTCACTCGGTGACTGGCACGCCCTTGCACTAAATAGATAAATAAACCCTTCAATAAGTAAACGGAATATGCCGAACGAACGAGAATTTTAGTGCATCCACAGATCCTGATAATGAACATTTCTAAAATGAGATCTTATCCTAGGAGGATCTTGCAAGTTACCTACGATGTTGCTTACAGGATGGTCTTTGAGGAATCTTACATTTGTTGAAGACTCACCTTGTTCAGCTATCCTTACCTGATTTGAACCATCTTGTTCTCCAGCTGGTTGACTTTCTTCCTCCAACTTTTCTTCCAGAAACTCTCCATCATGTCTAGAGTTCCTGTCATCATTTGTCAAATTATTAGAAATTTTGGTCTCATCAAAAATAACATGTGGAGTTTCTTCTACAGTCTGATCAGATATATTAAAAACTCTGTAAGCCCTAGATGTCTCAGAGTAACCTAGGAAAACTCCTGGAGAGCTCCTAGCTTCAAATTTATCCAAGTCCCTCTTACTGTTATTGTGAATGAAACACTTTGAACCAAAGATTTTAAAGTATGAGACATTCGGCTTCTTACCTTTAAGGAGTTCATAAGGGGTTTTCTTGTGAATGGGTCTTACCAAAGCTCTGTTGAGTGTGTAAGTGGCTGTGTTAGCAGCTTCTGCCCAAAAACTCCTAGGGAGCTGACTCTCCACCAGCATGGTCCTTGCCATTTCAATGATTGTCCTGTTTCTTCTCTCCACAATTCCATTTTGTTCTGGGGTCCTGGGAGAAGAAAACTTGTGAGTCAACCCTTCTTTACTACAAAAATCAGAAAATGAGGAGTTTTCAAATTCTCCTCCATGATCAGTTTGAATAACACAAATCTTGTGACTCCCTCCTTGTTTGATTTTATTAAAAAACTGTTCAAACTTTGGAAAAGCATCATTTTTATTAGCCAAGAAATATAACCATGAAAATCTTGAGAAGTCATCGACTATCACAAGCCCAAACCTTTTGCCATTCATGCTTTGAGTTCTGGTAGGACCGAAGAGGTCCATATGCAAGAGTTCCATAGGCTTGGTCTCCTGTCGTGAAACATACCTCTATTCGTGTGTTGCTTGCTATAGTTGCTTTGCTTGATTTAGAGCTAGAGCAACTGGATGTTAAGACAGCGTTCTTACATGGTGAGCTGGAAGAGAAAATCTACATGCACCAGCCAGAAGGGTTCGTAATTTCTGGAAAGGAAGATCATGTGTGTCTGTTAAAAAAGTCTTTATACGGCTTAAAGCAATCACCGAGACAGTGGTACAAGAGGTTTGATACTTTTATGCTGAGTCATAGTTACACCAGAAGTGATTATGATAGCTGTGTGTATCATAAAAGGCTTCCAGATGGTTCGTTTATTTATTTGTTGTTGTATGTAGATGACATGTTGATAGCTGCCAAGAACATGTCAGAAATTAACAACTTAAAGTCTCAGTTGAGTGGTAGTCAGAAAGGGAAGCTGATTAGAGGAGAAAAATCATCTGAACGTAGGAGCAAGGCTATATCATGAAGGACTCTCATCAGAACGAAATGCTCATATGAAGGAGGTCATGAGCACAGGAGTATGAGGGCTTGATCCTCATCATCTACCTTCACACCAATATTTTTAAGATCTATAACAATCTTATTAAACTCATTCAGATGATCAGAAATGGGCATACCTTCTTTCATGCGAAAAGTAAACAACTGCTGTTTTAGGTACAGGCGGTTTGTGAGAGATTTCGTCATGTACCTTGACTCGAGTTTGAGTCAGAGTTTCACTGGGGTGTCTTCATCAGCAACTTCTCTCAACACATCGTCTGCCAAGCATAGACGAATGGCCGCAAGAGCACGCTCCATGTACTCTTCTTTCTCTTCTTCTTTCCACTCGGCCGGTAGAGCATCATTGCCTTTAACAGCCTTACTCAGCCCCTACTGTACTAACATAGACTACATCTTCAGTCACTAGATGTTGAAATCCTTCGTCTTTCCATCGAATACTTCAACGTCGAACTTCATTGCTGATGTTGACTTTGTAGCCATCAACAAGGAATACGGATCGAATCCTGACTGGGCTCTGATACCAGTTTGTTATGACACGAGCACTCCGACGGATAGAGTGTCAACACCCTAAGATCTTGATCCGCATGACAAGAAGAATGGAGAGGGAAGAATGATCAATCACACAAGATAGGGACACAAGTATTTACGTGGTTCGGAGGTTTCCCCCTATGTCCACGGGCGACGACGACAGCGGAACTTCACTAGATGTGGAGAAATATACAAAGATGCTAACACCCCAACCCAGAGGAACAAATCTTCGCAATAGAAACTCTCTCAAACTCACACCCTCAAGACCCTCTTAGATCTCTCTCTAAGATGTCACTTTGGCTCTCACCGTGAGATGAAAAACATGGAGGAGATGGTCTCCTTTTATAAGGGTCAGACTCCCCACCAAGGTTGTTGTAGTGAAGCAAAATACACATGCATTGTTTGCATGCATTAACCCATGAGAAACTCCCACATTGTACATGCCCTTTGGAGCTTGGACGGGTTCCACATTGTACATGAAACTCCCACATTTCATGCATGGAAGTTTTTCTCTCATGAAAGGCCACCTACGTAACTGTGTTTCATACGGTTCTTTTTCTTGGTGGGGGTTTGTGGAGGGTGAGACACACCTACATAACATCATCTGATTAGAGTACGCGAGTTACTCATGCTCATGAGGATTGGGAAGCCTTGGCCACTGCCTTTAGATCCTTTTCCCATTCTAGAGTTCTGCAACTCAATATTCAGCTACAAAACCTAAAAAAAAGGATCCCTCTCCATCTCTCGATTTCTGCATCAGGTGAAGTTTTTGGCAGACCAACTCGCTAAAGCTAGTCAACCTATTTCCCTTGCTCAGTTCACTATTGTTGTATCTCGAAATCTTGGTTCCAACTATAGTGGTGTTCTCTCTACGATCTCTACTTGGGACTGTGCATCGTCCTTTCATGAGCTTCACTCCATCTCGACCACCATGGAGTATAATCTTGATGCCGCCAACATGCCAGCAGAGATTTCGGCACCTACTGCCAATGTTGCTCAATGACCTTCACCAAGCTAGCAGCGTGGGCGTGGACGTGGATGAGGCAAGGGGCGTTTTCCTCCATGCACTCATTGCGGGAGAACCAATCACACACTTGACTAGTGTTATAAGTGCCCCAAAGTCAATCCATCAATGGGAGAAGCATTGTATAGAGCTCCAGCCCCGGTGCCACATTCTTCTCTTCCTCCTGCACCAGCGGCACACATGGTGACCTACGACGACACTTCAGGACCATTTGATGATTGGTACCCCAATACTGGGGCTACTCATCATGTGACTGTGGATCTGTCACGTCTCTTTATTGCCAATGACTACATCGGTCGTGATCAGCTCTACGTTGGGAATGGTAATGGTCTCCCCATCACTCACATAGGTTTTTCTAAAGTTTCTTCTTTCAATCATACCTTTTCCCTTTCACATATCCTACATGTTCCTAACATCAAAAAAAACTTGTTGATTGTCCAACGCTTTACTCATGACAACCAATGCTTATTTGAGTTCCATCCTAACAATTTTTTTGTGAAGGACAAGGCTACGGGAGCACCGCTAATCAAAGGCCACAGTGAGAATGGTTTGTATCGGTTGCAGACTACCAGAGAGTCATCTCCTTCACCTCCAATTTATTACCTTAGTGAACATGCTACTCCAGATGTCTAGCTTGCAAGGCTTGGACATAGTCATCACCGTTCATATCTTTAGCTATTTGTTCTTCTAATTTGCCTACTTCAGCAAATAAAATCTCTTTCAGTCATTGCACAGCCTGTCTACTTGGCAAGGCTTCTAAATTTCCTTTGCAAGCTTCCCCTCCGTTAGTAGAAAACCTCTTGAACTTGTCTACATAGATATATGGGATCCCGACCCTCATCCTTCAGTTAATGGAGACAAGTATTTTATGCTTTTTGTTGATGATTTTTCCAAATTTACTTGAACATATCCACTGCATGCACGTTCCCAAGTTTCTTCAATTTTTCAACAATTCAATGTGTTCGTTGAACGCCATTTCTCCACCAAGCTCATTGCTCTCCAATCTGATTGGGGTGGAGAGTTTCAAAAACTAAACTCTTACTTTAACTCAATCAAATAAATGCCTAAAAATAGCCTAAAAATTCGTAAAAAATAGGCCGAATCCACGGATTAAAGACTAGATCCAAACCACTAAGGATTCGACAAGGCACGGGCCTTATAGCTAAGGATAGTGATTCATACAACTGGCCAGTAAATAGTAGTTCTGCTTTCTCGTCCAAAGTCAGGGATTGACCTTGAAGCCCTAGATATGGCAAGACTGATGCTTCTACTAGACCTATCAGGACAAAACTACTTGAACAAACTTCAGTAAATTTTGGTAAAAGATAATCTTTACATAAAGCAATCATGTAAATATAATATGAGAGAAATGAGCATTACCTAAGAATGTGCCTGATAAGTCACTACAGTGAATTGAAAAACATGCATATATGAGACTAGAAAGAACAGTAGTTCAACTTCAAAGATATCTAAAGAACAAGAAAGAATAAAGAAAAAAAATAAAAGAGCATCACTCAAGAATTCTACCTAGTGATGTTAAGTCTATTGCCATAGTGATGTTAAGTCTGCTGAATTAATATACTAGGAGGTAGACCTCAGCTAACTTGTGAAGTGTTGTTGCTGAGTTGTTGCTGCACATCTTAGCTGACTTGGACAGAATTCAACTGACCTTCTTCAGCTAAAGAGCTTTTGTGTTGGCTTCATGTGGTTGCAAGACTTTGAAGTCTGCTGACTTCTTACATACTATGACTGTGTATGGTGAATTGCCACTACACTAAGTGCTCTTGAGCTGCTAGCTTGCTCATGCCAGCATAAGGTACTGTTGACCTTAGTGCACAAAGTCATATAGCTGCTTCCTTTGTGTAAACTCTACAATACAGGCTATGTACAATAAAATCCCATGTAACTATTTCCATGAAACAAAGGAGTGCATGGCCCACATGCCTAACTTTAGATTGCATTTCATAATAATCAATACTTTAAGCAGAATAATCCAAAAAAATTGACAATAAATAGGCAGCTGCAATGTGTTGGGAGACCGGAGATCAAGCTAGAGGGGGAGGGGGCGAATAGGTTGATCTATTGACCAATTAAAAAATCAATTCGCAGCGGAATAGAGACTGTTCTAGATCTAGGAGAAGTAGATCGAGATGATCTAATAACGAGCCTATGCAAGCATCTAAATGATGATAAAAATAAAGACAATCAAATCACAAGCACACCACGGGAGATAGGAGTTTTAGGTGGTTCGGTCCTCCAGACCTACGTCCACCCTACACTCAACCCAGAGTGTGGCTTACTGCTGCGCAACACAGCTTGCGTCCGCTGGGCCTCACAGCTTGCCTACAACCTGCTGAGCCTCACAGCTTGCTGTCCAGAGACACAAGCTCTGCAACGCTAGGGATTACAGCTTAACCCGACCAGTGGAATCCACCACTGCAACGCTGACTAACAGCTTGAAGAAAAAGTATGACCCCACATTCCTCTTCAGAGTTGTATGCGGCCTGTCGAGCGGTAGTCTATGTTCTTCAGCGGATCCCAGTGGACTGTGTTCATCCCATTCTAGCACTACAGTCATTAGGTGAGTGTCTTCATCCTCTCCCCTTTTCCAAGGTATGTGGTGCTCTCCTTTTGCACTTACTGCCTTGGTGGCGATCATGATTTTCTTATGCATGTGGGTGACTGATTTGTTGCATTATTTGTCTCTTCCATTCACTCTTTTCCCTTTTTAGCATTTTATTTCATATCTTGGTTCAAAAGGAAGGAATGAAAAATATCTACATCCCTTTTCTGGCGATCACAATGGGACATCTGGTGCCCATCGTGCTTCGGATTTCGTTGATCTCCTTTCCTATGTGTTTGAGCTAGTTCTTAGCCCTCTTGGGTTTGCCGTGTCATTCATTGTTGTTTTCTACTCCCGGGGTTGTACGCAGTCCTGATAGGGCCATTTACAGGATCTAGCGGCTGGTAAATAGATCGTATTGGCTTAGTCTCAGCCTCAGGTACACCTCTATTCTTATTTCTGTGAGCCTGTTACATTTGCGGTCCTTTGAGAGCCATGTTTGGAGTCTCGCGGCCGCTCGATAGACCGCGTTCCTCTTGACTCAGGTATGTCAGTCATCTTTGTTTCTGCCGTTCATATCTTTGTGAGCCTGTCATATTTAGCGGTCCTCCGTGGGCCGTGTCTGGGTTTCCATAGTCGTACGATAGACCGTGAATCTCTGCCTCACGTGCGTTTCTGCTCTTCATATTTCTGTGAGTCTATTTACTTCCACGGTCCTGTCAAGGGCCATTTCATAGGATTCACGGTCGTGTGGGAGACCGCGTAGCACACCCTGGTACATGCTCCCCTTACCTTTTCGTGTCTATTTTAGTTCTATGTTTTATTATTTTGCTGCTCCCTGTCATTTTACGGTCCCCCTCGGGCCAAGCACCCTCTCTGAGCAGTCTCCCATCAGACTGCATTTCTATGCTATAGTGCACCGTGAGTTATATATTTGTGTTATATTTTCCATCATCATCATAATTATTTTGGGTGCCCCTTGTATCCCCCTACTTGTCATTTATCTCTGCACTACTATTGTCACATTTGTCATATTGATTGATCATTGTTTGTTTGTCTTAGGCTAGACTTTGCATGCACTCCGGCGCGCATAGGTCCATACATTGTTTATCATACTAGTAGCATTCCTACCTTGGTAGGGGATCCTCTCATCTCCATATTCCTTGGAGCCGACTAGGTGACCTTATCTGGGAGCTCCGTAAGTCTCCGTGAGCTGTGGATTCCTACACGGATGCTGGGCCGGTTGTACCTTTCCACCCCTTAGATCCTTCCAGGCCCACATATCATTCCACTCCTTGGATGGGCTTCTCTTCTTCTCAGTCTAGATCTCCTTATCCGGCCCAGTATTATAATCCTAGTCCAAATTCACACTCTCTTGCTCAGGCTGGCTTGCATCCTTCCCGATCTCTCCCCATCGAGGAGATGATTGCTCAAACCCAACGCCAGCTTGATGAGATACAACGCCAAAGTGATCCTGAATCATCTTTGAGTGTCCCATTTGCATTCCAAGGTCTTCAGCTTCCACCGCATTCACAAATTTCCGTATATCACCCCTATAGTAGAGTCAATGACCCCTAGAGAGCGTCGTGTGAGTTGGCCGCCAACATCGGCCCGTTCGGATTGCTTGAGTGCTTGCTTGCTTACGTCTTAGGTCGTGTCACATCACTATGTGTATAGTTTTCGAAAGGGGAAGTTACCTCTTCATCATCTTCCTTCTCTTCTTCTTCTCTCTTGGCCATCAGGCAGAGCTTGTCTTCTTCCTCGCTACCAGATGAGCTGCTCCGACTGCCTTCCTCTTCATCGCTCTAGGTGCTTACCATAACTTTTTCTTTCCTGTTCTTCCACCTGGCCTACTTCTCCTTCTGCAACTTAGGACAGTCTGCCTTCAGGTGCCCTACTGTTTACGCATGCGGGGGAATGCCCTTCTTGTTCTTTCCCTTGTGACAGGGATGCACACTCGTCTTTCACGAAAAGCTGAGATGGGCCAATTTTGCACACGGGGATTCCGGGGGTATTGAAAGGAGGGTGAAAAGAACGATAGGAACGTACAAGAAGGAATGACGTATGGTTAATTGTTCTGGAAGACTGGGATAGAGATGGTTGGATGGAATGCGGGCGTGCCAGTCGATTTCTCGACGATCACCAGCAGAACCAAGTGTTTGACTGGGGATGTGCTGCCAGGGCACGACACTTGAGCATGAAATGTTGTGCATCACGTGGAGAGAAGGAAGTTCTGTAGGTACGAGTGTAGAGGGTTGTGGGGGCTCGTGTACTAGACGTCTTCCTCACCGACCGCAAGCGATCGATGTTTATTTTACATCTGGTGGAGCCCGAACACCTTTGTTTCTACTGTCGAAGAAAGAGTCAGGGACCCTGGGAGCCGTGACGTCGGGAGGGCTTCGCCCGTGCAATAGCGACAGGACAACAACAACACAATAGGGATAACTAGGGGCAGAGAGACTGGTTCCGATGAGGAGGGGGATCTGCTCCTTGACTAGATCACATGACTTATATGCCATGAAAGGCATTTATATGGGGGCATGAAAGCCCAATTACAAGCACTTGCAAGTCGTGGGACAATTTCGTCATTCAGGACGGTCCCCGGGTCATTGCATTATTGTGTGGGTAGTTTCACATTCATACATCGCGTCCGTCAAAGGACCTGGGACTTAGCAGAATGCCGCCCGAAGGGCGTCACAGTGTATTCCCGACATGAAACAGTGTCGAGGTCGGGATAGTAGGGGTGCCGTGGGCACCATTGTATTGGAGCAGTCATGCGTCACCAAGACTGAGGCGATCGAATGGCACAGGCAACACCTGTGACTGGAGCGGCCAGGCACTGTTGAAGCAAAGGCGGCCGAGCCCTGTTGAGACTAGAGCGATCGACCGACGTGAGTATCGCCATGATTGGAGCGACCAAGGGCCATTGAGCTCGAAATTGTTAGGTGTCGTGGGCACCAGTGGGACTAGAGTTGTTGGTCGTCGTTGGAGCTAGAATGGCCTATTACTGTCTGGACCTGACTTTTAGATGTCGGGGTCACCGTCGTGACTGGAGTTGTTAAGCAATCAGGCATCGTCGACCCCGATGTGATTGGAGTAACTTGTAGTTGGGTGCCGAGGGCACCGCTGCGACTGAAGTAGCTGAGTAGTCGGGCGCAGCGGGCCTTGATGTGGCTGGCAGTCAGGTGTCGGGGGCACCATTGCGACCGAGGTTGTTGAGTGGTCAGGTGCCGTGGGCCCCGATATTACTGGAGTGGCTGGCAGTCAGGTGCCGGGGGGCACTGTTGTGACTGAGGCTGTTGAGTGGTCGGGTGTTGGGGGCCCCGATGTGATTGGAGTAGTTGGCAATCGGGTGTCGAGGGCACTGTTATGACTGAGAAAGTTGAGCGCTCGGGTGCTGTGGACCCTAACGTGACTGGAGGAGCTGGGAGTCGGGTGCCGAGGGCACCGTTGTGACTAAAGGAGCTGAGCGATCGGGTGCTGCGGGCTCCAATGTGACAAGAGGAGCTGGCAGTCAGGTGCCGAGGGTACCATTGTGACTGAAGGAGCTGAGCGCCGTGAGACCTTGACGGTCGTGCTCGAGGCCTGTTGACAGAGGTAGGGGCCTGACACTTCATCTTGCACCGAGACTTGTGAAGTATACCCATTGCTCGGGTAACAATACTGTGGGCACGCTTATCGAGATGACTCTAAAGTGGCACATGATCATCGAGGCGGAGAACCAGGCTGGGCACTTTGATTGAGCCACGTCTGATGGTGCATAATCATTGAAGTAGAGACTAGGCAGGGTGCTCTTATCAAGCCATGTCTGTGCTGTGCACAAATGTTGAGGTAGAGATCGGGCAGGGTGCCTCGATCGAGTGACAACTATTGGTGCATGACTATCGAGATAGAGATTGGGTAGGGTGGTCTCATCGAGCAATGTTCGTGTCATGCACGAACGCCAAGATAGAGACCAGGCAGGGTGCCTCGATCGAGCAACGTTTGATGGTGCACGATCATTGAGGCAGGGGCTGGTTAGGGCACTCCCATGAAGTGGCATCTGGGTCATGCTCAAACCCCAAGGTAGGGCTAAGAAGGGTGTTCCCGTCGAGCAACGTCTGGGGGCACACGATTATCAAGACAGGGCTCGGGTAAAGTGCTTTCATCAAACTACATCATGCTCATGCATGACTATCGAGGTAGGACCCGGGGTAAAGTACTTTCACCAAGCGACATCAGGGTCGTGCACAAAGATCGAGGTAGAGCTCGGGCAGAGTGCTTTGCCAAATGGCATCAGGGTCATGCAAGACTATCGAGGTAGGCTCGGGACAAAGTGCTTTCACCAAGCGGCATCAGGGTCATGTACGATTATCGAGACAACATACGTTCATCAAATAGAGGGCCGCCTTTTAGGAGGTTCGTGTTTAGGCTAGACATCGTGTGAGGGATGATCATGTGGCATGCCCTCGGCGTGAGCCTAATAAACACACACAAAACTCCTTCGCATGCCTTTGTAGTCAGGGAGATGAGCTCCGTGTATTGATGCTTCTTTGCTTTGGCTTCCAAAGGGGGGATTTTATAGCAGAAGATAAAGGGTCAGGGGGGGTTTAGGTGGACCAAGTTGAGGGTGAAACTTGGTCTGGGTAAACCCCCGGGAAAGTGTTTTTTTTTTTGTTTATGGAGTGGGGGAGGGAGGCACGCATACGGCCAGGCTCATAACATCCCGCGAGGAAACTATACTGCCACTCTTGCCATGCTCAGTTCTTTATATTTTTCATGGAGCTTTTGGAATTGTGAACTATTGACTTTTGGGATGGACTTTTGTTGCGGAGTTTTGCCTTGTCATGATGGTCGCTCCTTTTCACTTTTGCTTTGCTTTTTTCTTGTGATATCAGGTCATAACGGACTGCCCCTATTTGAGACCTCCTCTCATCAGGGTGTCTAGATCGATCATCGTCCCCTCATTCACCTCTTGCCCCTGGATTCGACCGAGGAGAGAAACGGACAGGGACCTTGACTTTCCCCCAAGCATGGCCAAGGAGAAACGGTGACTACAAATTCGGGGAAGCCCGACCAGGGATGTCATGTAGTGTGTGTTTGTCGTGCTCAGGGTCCTCATCTATGGTGAAAGGGAAAAACACCACGCTGTCGGGGTGGCACTGGCTTGACTCTAAGGAAAGAAACGCTTAAGATACAACCCATTCCAAGCGTGAGACAACTCCTCACCTTCTGCGTTGACTAAGCGGTATGCATTCCCTAGATCCTCTTTAACAACGAACAGCCCTTCCCAGTTAGGTTGTAATTTAGACCTAGGACATGCAGACCGGATGAACTTGTGTTTCAAAACTATATCACCTATTTGGAACTTACGCTCGATCACCTTCTTTTGAAAATAATGTGAGACTCTCTTTTGATAAGCGGATACGTGATCGACAGTGTTGAACCTCTTCTCATTTAGGAGTTCCAACTGAACGAGCAACGCCTCTCGACGTTCATCGAGATTAAGTTCTTTATTGAGTTGTACCCTTAGGGAAGGGATCAAGATCTCGTATGGGAGCACCACCTCCATCCCGTAGGTGAGAGCATAGGGGGTTTGCCCCGTAGGAGTACTGACGGAGGTGCGGTAAACCCATAGAGCTTTCACTAATCTTTCAAGACAATCAGAGAATTTGTGAGATTCACATATTTTCTTTATGATTTTAAGAAGGATTTTATTAGTGGTCTCAGCTTGGCCGTTACCTTGAGGGTAATATGGAGATGAGTGATGCAACATAATATTGAACTTCTTACACAGATCCTGGAGCTCTTGAGAGACGAACTGGGGTCCAGTGTCAGTGATGATGCTGCTTGGCACTCCGAACTGTGAAATAATATTCCTCATAATGAAGCGGCACACCGTGGTAGCTTTAACCTCCGCGTATGCTTCAGCTTCAGCCCACTTGGTGAAGTACTCAGTCGCGATAAGGATGAAGGATTTCTGTTTGGTCTGAGGATTGGGATCACCGAGCGGGCCGACAACGTCGAAAGCCCACATGGAGAATGGCCAAGGAGCAGAAAGAGGATGAAGAGATGAAGCAGAAGTATGGATTTTGTCAGCGTGGAGTTGGCACTTAAGACACCTCCAGACATAGAGGGAGCAATCTTCCTCTAAAGCGGGCCAATAATAACCCTGCCTAAGGATTTTATTCGCTAGAGCCTGGCCATTAACATGACCTCCACACTCACTAGTATGGGCTGCTTCAGCCACCTTCCAAGCTTCATCATCATCTAAGCATCTCATGAGCATTCAATTGAGAGCGCGCCTATATAGTTCTCTAGCAATGATAGTGTACTTAGAGATGGTTCTTCTGATAGTCTTACGCTGCTCAGAATTTGCCCCTTTTGGGAATGATCCATCTCTACAATACAGCTCCATTTTATAGTACTAGGGCAATTCTTCTTCCTCCAAGATCTCTTCTAATTTCGTCAAAGACACTTCCTTTAGATCTTCCTTCTCAGCCCTCACCTCTATAATTTTACTAAGGTTGGCGTACCAAGGATCCTGAAGAGAGGGTGCGTCCAGTCTCTGGACGACGATGGTTTCAGTGCTCTGACTGAGAGGGAAAGATAAAGAGGAAGCGAGTGATGCCAACGCATCAGCAAGAATGTTCTAAGATCGAGGAGTATGGATATAGATTAGCTTATGGAATTACCTAGCTAGGAGCGTGACCAAATCCTGATATGGCTTCAGCTTCGGGTCACGGGTGCGGTAAGTGGACAGAACCTGCTGTAAGACGAGCTGAGAGTCTCCTATAATTTTTAAATGGCGTGGGCCCAAAAGATAGGCGTGCTTCAATCCTGCTAGGAGTGTAATGTCCTAGATCATTATTAGGTCTTTCGGATCCTTTTTGGAGAGTTTTGGATCGCTCTTGTAGCTCCCTAGTTGAGTTTTACGATCCGTGTGAATTTTTCTCCCGTATAATCTACGGAATCCTACGGTGAGTTTATTTCTCAATTCATTCACTCGTAGACGATACAGCTGCGACGTACTCTTCGCGAGGGTCGTTTCGACGATTATTACGTATTTTTTTGAATTAGAGTATTTTCGACGCAGTTTATGGATTTTTAAAAATTAGAAAGTTTCCTAATTTCCTAACCTTTTAACCCACCCCCTCTCTCTCCTCTCACGCCATCTCACTCTTTCTCTCCCGTTCTCTCGTTCCCTCGGCTCCGACTGTAGACGGAGGCGAACGCAGGCAAGCTGATGACGCCGGGAGGCTGCCGAGACGCGTGATGGAGGCTGTGGATGTGTAAAATCATATTTTCAACCCCGCCGATCCTTTGTTATTTTCACCTCCTTCATTTATTCTCACTCCCTACTATAGGGTATAATAAGGGTGACCCGCGTGACCGTGAGAGAGTTTATGACATAGCGAGATTTTGAGTCACTCTATTCATCATAAATTCTTCGACGAAAAATATTTTTTAAATCTGTCAAATCTATGCTATTTTCACCCCCTCCTCTATTCTTGTTTCTACCCATCAATTTTATTATAATAATTATTCTTATGCCTTCCCTCACGTATGATTGAAGTTATTTGTGCAACCGTGTAAAAATTGAGGGCCCATTCATATTTACGATCGCCCATTCCATCATAACTGTTTCGATGTATCACATTTTTAACTCTGTCGATCCTTTGTTATTTTCACCCCCTTCATTTATTTTCACTCCCTTTCATAGGGTATAATAAAGGTGACCCGCATGGCCCTGAGAGAGTTTTTGACCCAGTGAGATTTTGAGTCGCTCTATTCATGCTGCCAGTCCCCGCCATGGTTCCCCTGGCACTGGTGGTGACCCGCAAGCCTCAACAGGTCCCGCCCCCCTCTGTGCATCTATCTGTTCCGCCTTCAGCGGTGGCCCTCGCGATGAGTGCTTCCGCATCCCTCCCTTCAGACCGTACCATGACCTCGGCTGCTGCTTTTGCATCTTCGTCACTGGGGCCTCACATTCAGAGCTCTGTGCTGCCATCTGCTCCGACCATCGCCCAGTCCCTTCCCTCTGAGGTACCTGCCGCCCCCTCCCTTCCTGATGCGAGCGCGGGTCTGGCTTCCCCTTCCGGCAGCGGCGAGTTGGTGTCTTTGCTAGGACGTCAGAGGGGGTCTTCCTCTCTGCATTGACATCCCGCCAGGGATGTAGAGATAGGGAGAGATGAGAGATAGAGATGAGAGAGAAAGGGAGCGACGGAGAGGGAGAGGACGCCAAATGAGATAGAGAGAGATGAGAGAGAGAGAGCGATGGAGAAGGGGAGGGTGCTGGAGGGGGTCTCCGCCTCCGACGTTGACATCTCACTAAGGATGGAGAGAGAGAGAGCTGAGAGAGCGGGAGCGACAGGGAGGGGGGAGGACGTCAAACGAGATAGAGAGGGATGAGAGAGAGAATGATAGGAAGGGGAGGGTGCGGAAGGGCCCCCCCTCCGACGTCGGCATCTTACCAGGGATGTAGAGAGAGAGATAGAGACGAGAGAGAGAGGGAGCGGGAGGGATGGGGAGGGTGCCAAACGAGATAGAGAGAGATGAGAGAGAGAGAGAGGTGGGGAGGGGGAGGGTTCAAGCTTCAAAGGCTTGCGTAAGTTTTCAAAGGCTTGCATAGGTTTTCAATGCTTCAAAGGCGCTCAAAATCAAACCTTGCGTAGGTTTTTAGAGGCTCCAAGCTTCCAAGCTCTCCTCCAAGAGATCTCTAAGGATTTTTTGCCCAAGTGAAATCCCTTCTCACCTTGGACGGCCTCTCCTATTTATAGGAGTTGAGGTGATAAGTGGAGAGACCTCCCTCCGGTAGACTTGGTGGATTGATTGCTAGAGGAGGTATCTCCGGTGCTTGGGTGGAGAAAGTAATGCCTCTGGTTGTGACGGCCCAAGATCTAAGTATCAGAAAGTAACCGATGCGACGCAAATCCACACTCACCACTCACGAGCCATAGTGCTCAGAAGGGTACCGTCTTGTTAATGCCTCATCGCTGGCCACCATCATCCACCTACGGTTGGGCCTCCGAAAACCTTCACCGTACCTAGCTTCGCCCAGCCCCCATCCCTGCCCAGGCACCCTGCTCATCTGAAAACCCAACACCCCATCACCATCAAACCAACCTTGTCTGCGGATCCAACCCACCCCCTCACCATGCACCCAGCCTCGACGGAGAACCCAACTCCTCCCTTCACCATGAACCGCCCCTCTCTTCCACCGGTGCCACCACCATCACCTTCCCAACTTTCCCATCGCCATGCACCTCCATTTTCGCCTAAGAACCCAGCCTCCCAGCCCTCCATCTCCAACACTGCTAGCCACTGACCCCTCCACGCATGTGAACAGCCCCACTCCTCCAACCCCACCCTCCATCCCTGGCCACACCCTCCCCTCTCAGTCACAACTGCAACAGGTTTACCACAGTTAATCGCAGCTTCACCGGTGAACCCCTCTGTGCCACCACCGTCCGACAGACCATAGCTCCCACCGCCATGCACAACCAGTAGTCTGCCACGTCAATGTCATCTCCAGCCAGAGCAAGTAAACTGTCGTCAGCATCGCCTACTGCAGCACCATCGCAGGGGCTTCCTGCCTCTCCAGAGCTCTGCCGCAGCCATCCCCCTCCATCCCCTCCGAACGCAACATTGTCCGGTCCCCTCCCTGGCCATGCCAACACGGTGCCCCCCCCTGGCGGTCTCCACCGGTCGCTCACCACTGGCAGCGACCCACCCCACTCTTGACATTCGTCTTACCGCGGACCACTCTCCTGTAGACACTGCCATGCCCATCCCCCCCTGTCCTCGCATGCTAAACTCCCTCCTCTCTCACACATGGCATACATCCCTCGCCCTCCCTGTCCGCTACCAAGAACCCAGTAGCCTTCTCCCTGCAAAAGCCACGCAGCCACCCTCCCTACACCCATCCACGCTAGTGAACCGCCCCCCCTCCTTCTCCACCAACTCCTCTCTCTGCTCTCACCCTTGGCCGCACCCTTCCTACCTCTCTAACCTGCACCACCCCCTTACCACCGTTCACATCTCCTGCCTCCGTCTCTTTTTCTTCTCCCTCTCCCACCTTCCCATATAAGTGTGAGTGATCCCTTTCTTACCCTCTAACTCTCACTCTCACTCTCATTCACGCCCCACCGGAGCCCCTGTTCCAAACAGGGGCACTGTAACCCCTCCCCTCAGTAGCCATTCAAACCCCACCGGTCGCCCACCCATGCCCGTCCATGCACACGAGCCACCCCCTCACCCACCCACACTCCGCCTAACCACCTGCACGTGCCTACATGGCACCTGTCCGGTGCTGCCCAGACACACGGTCCCTCCGCCAGCTAACAAGCTCTCTCCATCGGCAGCAGAGACCCCTCCTGCAAAGCAGAATGGTCGGGTAGCTCTAGCCTCCACACCGTAGCAGCAGCCATCCGGAGGTGGCAATAGCCATTCCCCCCCGAGCACGACGACACCCTCCTTCAAGCACGGCGAGGACTGACGGCGTCACCTCCCTGCTTTGGACTGGAGCTCGCGCCTTCCCGCCAGTGAGGAGAGCCGCTGCTTGGGTGGTGAGCCACCCCTCCTCGCCGATGATAGCCGCCCTCTCACACCCCCGAGCAGGCCGGGCACGGCAGCCCCTCCATCCGAGCACGACGCGCTATCCCCTCCAAGCACGTCGCCGGTGCTCGAGCACCCCAGACCAATCCTGCTGGCTAGCACAAAGCCCCTCTGCTCCACCGAGCACGGTGCTCGTTCCCACCCCACCACGTCCGTTCCCCCACCTCCTGCTCTCTCTCTCTCTCTCTCTCTCACACAAACACACACACACACACACACGTTTTATGTAGCATCTCATTTGCTTTACTGTGGCAAAGAAAAAGGTGAGAAGATATTTTAGGGGACCCTAAATGAATAAATATATATAATAAAACTCACATTGCAGCCCCGTCTCCCCCGTGACCCGGTGCTGAAGGAACAATAATGCCGCCCTTGCGAGTTAGGGTTGAGACTAGGGAATTACCCCGAGATGGCCATGACCCGACCTTGTCTTGGGCCAATATTCTGACTAAACCGGACCCATTTTTCAATCCAGACTCTTTCCGAGTCATCATCAAGATAGCCGTATTTGCGGCACACATTTGAACGGGTCCATCCCAGCCTCCACTGCGTTTCTGCCACAGACCTTCATCCGAACATAAGATGGTCCATGGATGACCGACAAGACCCAAATAAAATGAGACATCTCTCGTCATCTCGTACCCTACATTCAGGAATATCAATAGGGCCCTTATGGGCCACGCTCAGACCTCGGGTTTACCCCGACCATGGTCACTGTCTGACCCACATCCTCTACCTATAGTTTGCTTCCTTCGAATGCATGCTGGTTCTGGGATCCGACCCCGAAATAGCCGCCTGTTGCCCTTGGGCACCGAAAATATCGATGATGCCCATGTAAGTCTAGCTTCGACTGCGGGGGGCCCACCGTAGTGTGGTCGCAGCTTGATCTCACGCCGGGCCAATAAACTTACCAATTTCTGACCGCTCTAATTAGGATTTAACTGAGCATTTTTCGTTCCTCGAAATAATGAAATTGCCACGCACCTTGCAAACATTTGAACATATTTGCCTCAATTTTCACCGCATCCTCATCAGGAACTTTCGTCCGAATATGAAAGGATCCATGAATGACCGACATGCCCGATCGCCCGCGTCTCGACACAGGCTCTTAGTGTGATTTATTCCTACTTATTTCCCACGTAATTAGCATTAGTTCTTTTGGCTGTAGGGCCCCTAGTTTCGGCAATTAATCAAGGGTGTTCCCTTGTATGGGGGATGTAAATGACGTCGTGACCTTTATGGCGCGACGGGATTGGGTCCCGACTCGAACTACATAATCGCCTGACGAAGTCAGATTGAGCGCACCATGGGTTCCTCAAAGCCAAAATAAATCTTCACTTCGTGACTAGCACGCCCTTGCACTAAATACACAAATAAACATACTAACAAACGAATAGAATATCTGAGTGAATTTTAGTGCATCCACAAGTCTGGCACGTCCGGTGGGACTATAATCCACCTTTCATCTCTTTGCCGAAATTAGAGGCCCTGCGGCCCCCTTCTTGTAATACTAATTGCGCTACTTTTGTAAAAGCAGAGAAAATCGCACTTCAGCACCAAGAATGGCGACTACCTTTGGCTCCCAGCTCGTCAGGAGCCATGACGAGGGAGGATACCTTGTCGTCCCCCTAAACTTTGGGAGCTTCCCTCCCGTGGTCGGCTTCCCTAACTTCCTTGGGGTGGCCTTCATCAACATACTGCATGTGGAAATGTCTGACGAGCCCGAGACCGATGCTCCCCTCCAGGGAGCCGTTAATGTCGAGGGAGGATACCTCGCTGTCCCCCTCAACTTTGGGAGCTTCCCTCTTGTGGTCGGCTTCCCCAACTTCCTTGGGGTGGCCTTCATCAACATACGGATGTGGAAACGTCCGATGAGCACGAGACCGATGCTCCCCTCCAGGGAGTCGTTAAAGCTGCCATTGGCCGAGCCCCGGCCAGGAACAACAACGGCGCCTCAGTCGAGATGCTAAGCTGCAACGTGCACCATGTGCACCAGGCTGCCGATCCATCTCGACGGAGGTCGGCATCTCACGGGAGGATGCTCCGAAGGAACAACACTAGCGCTGCTACGGGGCGCCGAATTTTTGGTTCCAGTAAGTCCATGACTATCGGGAGCATCCGAGTCCACCTTAATGGGTAGAAGTCTCAAATAATCTCAGACCGCATTGCCCCAACCATTCCAGTCCGCAATTCCTTCCAGGGGCGGGAGAAGATGAAAGAAAAGGTGATGCCCACCGCCTCGGTTGTGGCACTGAAAAATACGTCTGCTCACAAGCCGGTCAAGCTGAAACAAGTTTGGGTCCCTCGAGAAGTCCAGACCACCGCACCTGCCCAAGCAGGGCCTGTTGTGCCCCTTGCACTTTGATGATGGTGTGATGTATGTTTTGATGATAGCCAACATCATGAGTCACCACATAAGTATGCATGATTCCTTTGAATAATGGAATTGAATCTCTGCTCATGTGCTTCATTCAATTACTGCTCTTGGTGGGTGCACTGTGTTGCTTGTTGCATATATTGCTGCTGCTCTGTTGGTGCATATTATCTTGCTTGCTGCATTAGGCCTGAGCATGCATGCATTCGTTAAGTCAGTACTTTCAGGTTGTCTAAGTTCATGCACATTTATATAGTCTGTCTTAGTCGCATTTTTCTGTCTTTGCATTTATCTGTCTTTGAAATTTTTTAGTCCGTGCACACTGTGTTAAAGTCCGTGCGTGTTGCATGCCTTCAAGCCACAAAAAGTCACTGTACGTTTTGCTGCCTCACATAAAGATGGTTGAAGTCCAGGGATGTCTGTAGCCCATGCAGGTTTTGCAAAAAGTCACTACACGTTTTCCTGCCAGGTATATAGTGAAAGTCCATGCATGATTTATGTCTTGCTGAAATGCCAACTCCATGCAGACTGTAAGTCCATGCATATATCTAAGTCCATACACATTGTTCGATCAAGTTCGTGCACACCATTGGAAAGTCCGTGCATGGTCTGTGCATTTGATGCATGACCTTCATTCCATACCTGCGCACGTTTCAAGTCTCCCACGATTCTAGTCAATGGAATAAAGTCCATGCAGATTCTTGGCTTGATCACTAAGTGCGTGCATAGTATGAACAACCACTGCAACTAAGTCTGTGCATGTTTTTCTTCCAAGTCCGTGCATGGTTTTAACTTCACTTCATAAACCCTATGCACACTGTGCATCAGTGTTACATAAAGTCCGTGCAAACTTTCAAGTCCGTGTAGACTTTTCTTATTAGAGTCTATGCATATTTCAAGTCTGCAAAGTCTGTGCATATGTTTTGGGTGTTTTGGAAAATAAGTCTGTGCACGTTTCTACAAGTTCATGCACATTCTAGCTCGTGCATGTTTTCAATAAGTCCCATAAACATTCCAGCACCCAAATCCACCGTTTTCCCTCTGGTCAACCCACGTTTTCAGGCAGATCCACTTTCTGCCCTGTCAGCTCTAGACTTGTGAGCCAACGTGTTCTAAATTCAACCACGACAAGTACAGAGAGATTAAAATTCCTGCCATAGTCTGGGGTTGTAGATCTCTGAGAGAGCTTTCCAACGGCGCTGGTCTCGCGTCGTTATGAGCTCAGATCTGATCGCAGCAGCTGTTCTCGCCGGGTGGCGCAATGCTGTGACAGCAGAACAGGCTCGTGGACAGCAAGCCGCAACGACCCCCAGGCCGGCCGCCTCGCCTTCCACAAGGCGAACCAAAGCGTCTCCCTCTGAGGGATCATCCCTCCAGGAGTCCCCGTCGCGGCGGTACCACTCTCTGCCCACTCGGCCCACCGACCAGGACGTGGACCCCACAATTGTCAGCGCGTGCTACCACCGGAGCTGCCCAAATCGCTGCCCAACCCGAACCCGCTACTCCCGGGTCTCACGTGTAGTCCTTTACCTCCTTGCGTGGAGTGGGCAGTAATATTCATTGCTGTAATTTAATTAATTACTGTACCGGGAGTACGAGTCTCGGCTGGGGTCGTCTTCCCCACGCCCGGTAACGTGGAGGTATCGTGTCCATTTCCCCTCACTCGGCATTTTGCTTTACTTGTATATATTTTTATATACCGCTGCTAGAGTGATAAGATAACTAGCTTGTCAAATTTTATCACCGCTGCGAGAGTGAGTGAGTGGAACCCGTCTCATGACTCGACCCGAGCACGGAAGAGCCGATACCCTCGACTCATAGCCTGTTTCTCAACCGCGCAGTCCGCACACTTCCCTCGCTTAGGGACGTCCGGGAGCTAGAGTCTCAGGTTCGCGTCGTCGTCTCGCATCAAATTGGTATCAGAGCCGAAGGTTGAGTCTAGGGTAGTCATTGTTTTCAAAAAAAAAAAAGTGTCTTAATTTGCATTTCATCCCAATACACGGTATATCAAAAGACGTTATCGGAAAGATAGGTTACGCCTATTGGGAAGGTAGCCCCTTGCGTGAGATTCACCTCCGCCGCGTACCAGATATTGGTTAGAGTCTAGGTTTGTAGTCGAGTCTGCATTCCAACTTTGCATGTCTTGTTTGTTTGTGTCGGTATGTCCAATTTGTAGTTTCCCAGCGTCCAATGGACTCCAAGTCGCCCAAGTCATATAACTGGCTGCATAGCACCCATGGGCTTGGCAAGCACCCCCTCTACTTCCATAGGCCCGAAGCCTCAAACTTCTATCACTCCAAGGCCCCGAGCGGCTACCTACATTGGGAAGTCGCCATGGACAAATATTTTGAGTGTTACCCCATGTCTGAGGCCAGATAATGCTCCTTTGCCAAAGAGCGGCTTTTTCACGAAGCGGCCGAAAAGTGGAGAAGCATTGTATGCTTAAGGGAGATTAGGAGGCAATGGCCCATTGAGTCATGGTGGGACATGAAGAGAGAGCTTAGGAGGGTCTACCTTCCTCATCCGGTACCCTCCAACCAGTCCCACCCATTCACCTCCAACCAATCCCACCCAGTCACCTCCAACCGACCCCACCCAAGCACCTCCAACCAAGTGGGTCATAGCGGGAGGCAACAAGCCCCTCATGTAGCCGAGCCTAGGTCCACAACCAGGTCGAGAGACGATGAGCGAGTCCACCACAATGCCCCTACTCCAACTAGCACCTTTGCTGAACTCTTGATAATGTTTTCAGACCGGTTTGATAGGATGGATAGGACACGTGCTCATATTGACAGACTCCTATACTAGCCTAAGGAGGTCATAGCCGATAGTCTTAACCCAGTGCCAACTACGAAGTCCCCAAGTCCTCTCCCCATCATGGAGGATCCGCTTCCCCCACTCGTGAGAGCTCTATTGCCACCACCCTCACCTTCCAAACTTTATTCAGAATCATCTCGGCCGGAGCCACCCGTACTTCTAATAGGGAAGCTATTCATAGATGAGCCACTACTTTGTTGGCTCAAGAAAGGCTTGGCCCCACCTTACTATCCATCCATAGATCCTACACTACCATTAGTGCCCGTCAACTCATTCCATACCACCTCTGGTCTTGTCACCATGTTGATACATTAGACGACCTTCTTAAGGGGTTAGACTCGCAGTTGCAGTTGACGCACTTATTGGCCCCAGGCTTCGACCAATGCAATAGTCATAGCTTCACGCATCCAGCCTTAGGGTCCATTACCTCTGTGTGCACCATGGGTCATGTCACCACAGAGGTTCTCTTATGCCTCCCCATGTCGGCCGAGCCTAGCTTCATCCCACTTATCCCAAGGGAGGAACCATACCTTCCACACATGACCATCATCCCACCGATCACAATGCATGAAGGTGATTATTTATACGTTCAGAAATTTCAAACTTGGGACCGTGTCATGAAGGAACATGTCTCAAGGGGTCACAGTTTCTTTGATCCCTTCGACCACTTCGCTAGTGAACCCCTTGACCCACCACATCTACTCCACTTCTTCGAGGGAGTCCACTATCGCACCCCATCCCCACGGGCCGGACCATCTATACCCATCAAGCCCGCTCACTGGCAAGATATACATACATATAGGGGTGATGAGAAAGGTGCATTCAACTCCCCTGGCCCCCCCAAACCTCATGCATGGTGCATTTTAGGATGTCTAGGAGTCCATTATTCTACCGACATTTGGTTGTGTCTTGTGCATGCATGGCATACATTCGGATGTCTTGATCCACTATTGCATATGTATGGGTCAGTCTAACAGTAGGTTGGTTTAGGGTCTTGTGTGAGTGTGTACTTTTCTTTATTTGTTCAGAGTCTATACATACATGTGTCGAGCATATTAGGAGTTGCATAGTCGATCTCATGTCAGCTCACGATGTTAGTCCCTTTCGAGTGTGAGGCAAGTCGGGTCTAATGCGTACGTTGAAGACTTGTCAGAATTTGGGGATAGCTCTACCACAATATTTCGAATCTCGTCACATAAAGGGACCCAGCGGTGATTCCTAGAGAGTCCTTGAGCCGCCTCCTTCCTTTGAGAGTGACCCCACCCTTGAGTTTCTACCACTAGCCAATAGAAAAAAAGGCAAAAGAGAGAGTTTTAGGGGTACCTACCTTGCTCCGTTCGGGGGCAATATCTCCCCCTCGCATTGGCTGCCGGGGGAGGGGGACGTCTTCACCAGCCGCTTCGTCTTCTTCTCTCTCGTCTTCTCCTTCCTCCTCCTTGCCTTCTTCATCTTCTTCTTCTCCTCCCTCTTCTTCCTACTCTCCGTCGCCTCCTTCTTCTCCTCCAGTTTCACCGCCACCGACAGATGGCCCTTCATCGCCGGGCACCGCTGTCGTCTCCTCCTCGGTTATGGTGAGGAGTTCCTCTGCGCTCACCTCCTCATCGCCGGCGAGGTCCACGACCTCCGGCCCAGTGACACGTTGATGCTTGTGGGGGCCCGTCATGGTAACAATGAAGGAAAGGGGATGATGGCTAGGGTTTCGATTTTGGGGGGGGAGTTTGCAGAACGAAGTAGGACGGAGGTAGGAGAAAGATGATGAATGAATGGTATGATTGGAGGGAATTGGGGAAGATAGAGCTTTTTGTTTCGAGCGTTTTGAAAATGAATAGCGCCCTTAAGAGCGGCGTGATTTGATTGATTGACGCCCCTTTAGAAGGCATCAGTTGGATATTTGACGACATAAGTACATGCGTCATTTTTAAAAGGAATCTGGGAATTTGAACCGCTGTCAGTAGTAAATGGTGGATTGATTGATCCGACGCCAGTAATGATGATGATGTTTTTAATTGACGACTGACAGAGGGGAGTCAAATTTGGAAATATAGGAAATTGTTTTTTTGAAATTGAAGCATGATAGCGCCCGTAGGAGGAGCGTCATTTTGAATAACGCCATTACTAAGAGGCGTCATATTGGAGTCTTAATAATTTTTTCGAATAAAATTAAGTGTGATTGACGACCTTTATAGGGGCACGAATTGGGTGATTAATGTCTTTGAAGGAGGCACGTTCTCAGAACAGAGACACAGAAACTCACCGAAGTTGGATGATTTGATCTTTATAAGCATATCATTGGGCTCAGTTAAGGAAGAATTCATTGTTTATTCAGAAAAGAATCATGATTACATTCAATGAGCCGTTTTGGGCCTCATTTGCCTAAGGGCTATTACATATGCTTTCCATTGTTCCTTCTCTTCTTCCACATTCTCTATTGGTTGATGAAGCTTGCTAATCCTCCAAAGGGCTTGGATGGTCTTCATTTCTTCTTCATCTTCATGGGATCCAAGATCTCTTCCTTTGATGGGCGGGAGATGTGATGCTTCTTCAAGATGATGCCGAGGGAGTCCAAGTTGAGGAAGGCACCGGTGAGGGTTGTAAAGGACGAAGTCGGTGGCACCCGATAGGCGGAGCTCCACTCCGGTTGATAATTTGGTCCGAATGGCTCGTATCTTCAAGAATCCCGGAGCGCTAGTAAAGAGGTTCTTTGGCACGGTCTTTAAGTGATCCTCCATTCCACTCTCTTTTTAATCTTGGGTACCCGATTCACATACTCTCTCACACAATCCAAGGGAACCCGTCATGTAGTGAAGTGGGCTTTTGGAGAAAATCCTTGAAGCTTGTTGAGTCTCCTTGCATGGGTCGAATTTTAGGTGGAAGTCCACCCAACAAGAGAATATGAGCATTGACCCGTACAATGGTCTTCCCATCACCACCAAGGTGATCCCGCTATAGAGGTAAGCCAACACCGCGGGCCCTATCCTCTCTCCCTCCCAAATGCTAGCTATTGCACTCAATTGAGCTTCGTCAAGGAAGTCCTCCATGGAGGGGAACAAAAGTGCTCCCGCTATGCATATCACAAATCCTTTGGCTACCTTTTCCAACTCTTCCTCCTTGGGTTCACTCATCCTCTTATAGACCCACCCTCTTAGCAGGCAAGCTGCTTCCTCCAAAAGAGGGGCCAGCTTCGCTTACGAATAACTTTTTGCTAAATGATGCTCTTAAAAGAAAAGTGCATGTATTGGACTTCTGTATCGGGTATTGTGAGAGGTCGCCACGCACTCATAAGCCATAACAGACATTAGAAGTAGATGTCTGGATTACCATGACATGTGAGGTGCAATGGTGTAAATTTCTACACCAGATATATATGACCAGTGGAATCCTTCGTTCTTTTTTTTCTTTTCTTTTCTTTTTATCTCTTTGACTTAGCGACATTTTCTCAAAATGCATGAGATCACTAGTCCATATTTTAAAGGCTGTGTTGAACTCGAAATTTTCTAAAGTAGTAAAATAACCGGGGGGACGTCCCCCAGTTGCCCATTTAATGCCAACCGGGAGAACTCCCCCCAGTTCTCCCTACCACATTGTCAACCTGGACCGGGGGAACCTCCCCTAGTTTTCTCCTCCGCCTGACCAGCTAGATCGGGGGGACCTCCCCCAATTTACTTCCTCCGACTGGGGCCCACTTAAATCTGAGGAAGGCCCCCTAGTTTACCTCATGTCCACGGCTTGCTCAGACCGGGAGATCTCCCCCCGGTCACCTCCCCTGCCCTACCATCTTGGATTTGGGGAACCTCCCCCGGTGACCTCCACTTCTTGTCCAAACTGGAGGAATCTCCCCCCGGTGCCACCTCTGCCATCGTGCCTAACTGAGGGCACCTCTCCCGGTTCACTTCCATTCAATAGAAACCCTCCCATTGGTTGTTTAATGGATACAATAAATAGAGTGGTGAACTTACCTTCCCATACTAACCGGAAGAACCCCCCTACATTGTTTGTTGGTGAACTTACCTCCCCATGTTAATCAAGGGAACCTCCCCCGATTCATCTTCATTTGCACCCATGTTAATCAGGGGAACCTCCCTCAGATTTTTTCATCCCTCCGATGGATTAAATGCATATGTGGAGCCCCCGCATTAGCCCCTTATAAAAGGAGGAGGGGGCCATTTTTCATAAGGAGGATCCAAGGCATAAGTTCAAAGAGTTACGAGGAGCAGAGTTTGACATCCCGATTGAATCGATTGTCTCAGTCACGATTTGGGACGAGATGATACGAGTTAATATCGTTGTATATCGAGACATAAAAATTATATTATATGTATTTGTTATAATATAATGTAACTCAAACGCTCTCCTAACTCAGTTTGTTATTGTCGAATCCTCTCTCTGCTTAAACATTTATCTCCTGTCAGAAGAGTCCTTCCGACGGCTCTTTTAAGTTAAATGGATCCTCCAAATCGGTTTACGGATCTAGGAGAACGGGCGCTTGCGGTTCTAGATCCATTCTGGAAGAATCCAAATGTGTCAACACTTTTCAGGCAGGGTGTCGACACACCGCATGAATAGCACGGACCTTATAGAGCTATGCACGGACTAGCACCGACTTTATCAGTTCATCTTGCACTGACTTGAGTGTGTATAGACCTCATGGCAGACTTGCACAGACTTTGTGCACTTACTAGAGTTTGCACTGACTTCATAGCAAATGTGCACGGACTTTATCTTGCGCTCATTAGAGTTTGCACTGACTTCATAGCAGATGTGCACGGACTTTATCTTGCGCTCACTAGAGTTTGCACCGACTTCATTAGCAAACATGCACAGACTTTATCTTGTGCTCACTAGAGTTTGCACCGACTTCATAGCAGACGTGCATGGACCTAGCTAGCACTCATGCACTGACCTTGTTTCTTGAAGCAGTCGAGCACGGACCTCTTGAGCTGTGCACAAACTTTGCTGGCATGGTGGTCGAAGCTTGCACCGACCTTGGAGACGATGTGCACAGACCTTGCTTAGTTCTTGAACTTGACGTGTCGGGACAAGCAGGGTGCAGCTTGCACCAAGGTGTCGAGACATTTGACATAGGAGGTCGACACCTTGCAAATCCATAGCCCAAACAGAGACGACTTCATTGGGGTTTCTTCATGGGGTGTCGACACGTTGAGGGGAGGTGCCGACACACTTCGGTGTTTGTTCTGAAAAGTGTTAAGCCAAATTTGTTAGGTATTTGTCAAGGGTTTAATAATAATAATTCATGGTTAGTTATCATCAAAACCAGGGGACACAACAAACACGCGGTCTATTATCTATCTAAATTATTCAGTGAAGGTGAGCAAAAGTACACTACCATGGAAAGGACTTGCCCGGCCATCGTCTGGGTTGCCCAAAAGCTAAAACACTACTTCCTGGCACATGAAGTAAAGCTCTTGGCGCGGATGGACCCAATTAAATACTTGTTAAAGAAGCTCGCACTAACTGATCATCTGGTGAGATGGCAAAGTTTTCTCAACCAATTTGACATCACCTACGTCAGTCAGAAGGCAGTCAAGGGGCACGCCATCGCCGAGCACCTTGCCCATCATCCACTCCCTATGTTCTCCCCTGTCGACGAGAGTTTCTCCGACGAAGAGTTAGGAGCCATCATAGATGGTGAACCTTCGTGGATTCGTAACTTCGACGGTGCACTTAATTCTAAGGGTTGTGGAGTTGGAGCCGTTCTCCAATCTCTGAAAGGTATTATCATTCCTTGTGCTTGTCAGTTAACCTTCCCTGCCATAAATAACATAGCGGAATATGAGGCACTCTTCATGGGCTTAAAAATAGTGATGGCGCTCAGAGTTAAGGAGCTCTGGATCGTCGGAGATTCTCAGCTTATACTCAGGCAATCCCTCAGCAAGTACCAAACCCGGGACCCGAAACTAAAGTCCTACCAAGACTTGGTTAGTAGGGTAGTTCAACGGTTTAAGAAGCTCACCCTAGTGCATACCCCTAGGGCTCAGAACATTCTAGCCGATGCTCTAGCATCTCTTGCATCTTCTCTCCCAATTCTTGGTGAAAAGCCGCCAGCTATTGTCATGGTGCAAAGAATGCACATCCCTTAGCACTCAGATCCTTGGTTCCAACAGTTCTCCGAGTCCTCTCTTCAAGTCCATGTCATCTCTCAGGAGCCTGAAGTCGACCTCGAGGACCGCAATCCTTGGTTCTTCGACATCGAGAACTATCTCCAGGATTGCTCCTTTCCTAATTATGCTACGACCCCCGATCGACTAGCCATCCATCAAGCTGCGGAATGCTTCGCCATCATAGGTGGTCTCTTGCATCGCAAATCTTGTAGTGGAGTTTATCTCCGCTGCCTCGACAAGACTGAATCTCGTGCAGTTGTCGAAGTTGCACACTCAAGTGAATGTGGTGGCCATGTAAATGATCACATGCTAGCTCAGAAACTCCTTCAACAATACTATTGGCCTACCATGCATGAGGACTGCGCCCGCTATGTCCGTCATTGCACCAAATGCCAACTCCATGCAGACAAGGTCCACGCTCCCTCGTCCTCACTCCACCCTCTCATAGCTCCCTGGCCTTTCGCCACGTAGGCATTCGACATGGTCGGTCCCCTGGAAGATAAAACCAGAGAAATTCGAAGAAAATCCTTCATACTCACCGCTACGGAGTATTTCACGAAGTGGGCAGAAGCTGAGGCATTCACACAAGTCAAGGCATCAACGGTGGTGAAATTCATCAAGCACAACATCCTCGCCAGGTTTGGTGTTCCTCGTGACATCGTCACCGACAACGGGCCGTAGTTCACATCTCAGGAACTCTGCGACATGTGTGGTAAATATGGCATCAATTTGCATCATTCATCTCCGTACTACCCACAAGGAAACGAACAAGCTGAGGCTATAAACAAAACTCTCATCAGAATTATTAAGAAAACTTACAAATCTCATCATTATTCAGACTGGCCAGATCGCCTCATTGAGGCCCTTTGGGCTTACTGCACTTCTATTTGAGCTCCCACGGGTCAAACCCCATATGCACTCACCTTTAGGACAGAAGCGGTACTTCCATATGAAATATTCGTTCCCTCACTAAGAGTATAGTTGGATCCTGAGCTCGATCCCGAGCAACTCCAAGAAAATCTTTTGGCCCAGCTGGAACTATTAGATGAGAAATGGATGATCGTAGCCGATCATGCTCAAGTATATCGTAAAAGAATTGCACATTATTATGCAAAGAAAGTTCTAGAGAGAAAATTCAAAGTGGGTGAACTGGTTTTAAAGAGCAAACTCACTAAAGCCACCGGTCTTAAAGCAAAACTCCAAGAAAATTGGGAAGGTCCATTTGTCGTCAAAGAAGTCTACTCAAGCAACGCCTACAAGTTAGTAGACTCTGAGGGAGTAGAACTCACATATCCATGGAATGGGGTCTATCTGAAAAATTTTTTATTCATGAGACATTGTACATAGCTATTTCAAACAAACAAGAGCACCGCTCCCCTTGAAAACGAGAAGGTAACCTATGGGTTCCCTAGACGCGAGCACCGCTCCCCTTGAAAATGAGAAGATAACCCACGAGTTCTCTAAAGGCGAGCACCGCTCCCCTTGAAAAGTAGAAGGCGACCCAGGGGTCCCTCAGAGTCAGACGGACATCCCCTCACAAACAAACAACCACGAACTAGTCCACCGAAGGGAAGATACCAGTACAACGAGGACACGCGTAAAGAAAGACAAGCAGAAGCATATTACGCGCACATCTCTCATCAAGAGGTACACATCTAAAACGAATCCAGAGAAATTTTATTCCTTAGTCAATGTACAAAGAATACAAGAGATCTTGTCCCTTGGTCAAGATACAAAATTGCCTGAGTGTCAGAAAGGCTTTCGTGAAGCCTTCTTACAGACATGTAAGAAAGAAAAGTAGGGGGGACACGATCCTGCCTCCAGCTTCGCATGGCGGTAATAGACGACCTTCCCTCAGCATGAATGTTCCTAGGCAGAGGACCAACAGAGGAAGCTGCCTATGCCAGAGAAGAGGGTTGAGCTCCACACCCAGCATGCCTTTTGTTCCGTGGAAGCGGACCAACTGGGGACACCTCGGATCCCTTTTGATCCATAGAAGCGGACCAACGAGGCACGGTGGAGCAACAAGGTCCACCCATTACAGGAACCGACCCCGCGCACTGGCCAAGTTCACAAATAGAACGACGAGGTCTGCTACCCCATCCGTCGCCCTCTCCAGGTAGTATAACACGTCCCTCGGCTCTGGGAAGTGCCTCGTCATGTACCTGCAAGTACAGAAGAGACAGTTACTACTACACAACAATAAGACGACAGAGGAAATGAACAAAGGGGAAGCAAATACAAGGCCATCTGTCACCCTCTCAAGGATGAAATCTGTCCAGCTTAAGCAGTAAGACTCCCCGACCGACATACAAGCGGTTGACCTTCTCCAAGGCCTCATGCCAGCCATCCAAGTACCCGTTCCGATATTGCTCGGAAACGGGACCATTCACCCCCTGTTCTGGCCACGGCCGCCAAGGAGCCGGTGGAGGATCTCTCCTGAGAATCAGAGGATGGTGGCGAGCCTACAGAGATTTATTATCTGATTAAGTGCCAGACTCGCCCGACGACATCCTACCAGAAGGCTCTCCTCAAAGCTCACTACTTCAGAGATGGTCTCAAGGGTACCCCGAAGGCCCCTATTTATAGGGAAGTGAAGTCCTCAGAAGCCTAAGGACTCCTGCCGCCTCAAGCGAATCTCTGGAAACTGAAGCGATGGGTCCCCGAAAGTCATGCCTTCTCAAAGTCCCCTCGCGAGCGCTGTTTCGTATCCCCAGTGGATCGCACAGTCGTTCAAAAAGAGGGAAGGTACACAGAAGAGATTTCGAGATTTGCGAAACAAAGGAAAGATTTCCATTCCGAAGTGAAAAGTTTACATAAAGGAAACTGCCACCCATGAAGAAATGTAGGGAAACATCAAAACAAGTAAGTAGGGGGACCCTTCTAAGGGTTCACCCTGAGTACACCGTCACATGCCCCAGTCTCAGTGGGGTCACGTGCAGCAGCAGCCCCATCAGGGGGCGAGTTCTTGTCCAGATCCACCACCTGGCTTCCAGCCACCGGGACGTCCGCAGGTGCTCGCTCCTCCGTGGTCGTTGCCGGCGTCGGATCCTCAGCTACAGCATCACCAGGCTCCCCCTTACCGTCGTCGACTTCTGAGCCATAAGGGGACAAAGGTGGAGGGAGGAGCGGGGCCTCCCGACCGAAGCTGTCCGCTATGGCCTTCACGATAGCACCCCAGCCCTCTCGGAAGCCACGGTCGTGAGCCGGCCTGTAGAACTCCAGGGCCACCTCGGTCAGCTCGTCTCAGTAAGCCGAGGAGGAACGAAAGCACTCCATAACTTCCTCGCCCGCAGTCGACACCGAGGAACGCAGCATGGCGATCTCTGCCTCAGCCTCCAGAGAACGGGTCTTCATGGCCCAGACCTCTGCGGCCAGATTGGCTGCTCGCTCCTCAGGGACGTCAACCTGCACCCGAAAGTGATCGCGGTAGCGCTCCATGCCAGTGAGGGCTAGTCCATGCTGGACCGACTACCTCTGGGCCTCAACATGAGCCGCCTCGGACTCCTCCAGGTGCCCCTCGAGCTCTGCCTGGGTGGCCTGGCTAGTTTCCAGCATCTGGGCCAGCCCTTGGAAGTGATGCTGCCATAACCCAAAAGCGCTGACGACTAGGCTCGCGCTCCTCGCGGCCATTGTTGTCAACTGCCGAACAGACTGGTATGCTCGAACCAATGCATGCTCTTCCCCATGAGATCGACGATCATCGCGATCCCGGCCAGCCCAGAGGTCAAGTCTCTGGGAGGGGAAGCAGGGCTGCACTGAGGAGACTCCGACGGGGAAGGAGCATCGATGCCCTCTGCCACCGAGGCCTTGCCCTTGTCTTGACCCCGTGCCGAGGGAACTAACGTAGAGGCAGTAGCTGCCGACTCCCCAGCCAGCGGTGGCGGCGGAGCCTCTGAGGAAAGCGACTCAGATGGTGGGGGAGGCGGAACACGACTTCGAGCAGAGGGGGACATCCTCGCTCTCTTCCTCGACTGACGCTGGGTGTCTAGCGCCACCAAATCATCATCGGTCAGAATGACGCGGTTACCACCGGCCATGTCGGGTTGCTCACCGGCGGAACTGGCAACTCCTTCAGGAGAGCCCCTCTGAGGACTAGGGCCCCCACTCGCCACAGATGCTGTGGGTGAGCCCACCATAGGAATGTCGATTAGGCTCGGGTACTGCTACCTCCCCGAGGCGAATGCAACTTCAGCTTGAGGGGCGACGATGGACACTTGACCAGCCCCTGGAGCCACGTGATCCACAGGGCGGGGAACATTTCGTGGCTGCCGGACAATCTCGTAGGTCCAACCCTGCACTTCAGTGGCCCCTGAAAGGGGAACCAAATCGGTCAAGCATCTCTCACAACCACAACAATCTGGGAAATAAAAGTGGGCCAGTACCTGTTGATTATTTATTTGTTTTGTTGTTTTCCCTTTCCTCGAGTGTTGTGAATATTATGGAAAGATGAAGAAAAAATGCCATGGGCAAGGATTTCCTCTTTATGGAGAAGGCTCTTATGAAAGTTGTTGGGTAAATTATGATACATATGTTGAGATGCCGGTGAAAGGTAAAAGGTTGGGGGGGTTGATGGGGTTCTCATGGTACCATGGCCAGTGGGAAGGGTACAATTCCCTGCTTGTATTGCCTTTGTTTTAGTGGATTGTGGTATCATCCACTTTCATAAACAAGTTTAGTCTAACGTACACAATCTGGATTTAAACCAAATTCATTTTTAGCCAATTTGGGTAGGTTTGGGCTGGCCGAAATTCATTGTTCAGTGGCCACTGGCATAATTTTTTGTGGATCAATTTGATTTGGATTTATCAGGGCAAACTGAAATAATTGTTCAAAACAGATCAAATTTCTTAAATATAATATTTGATCATGTATTTTGTCATCAAGGCTTTAGAATGCATTTGTATAACTCTATAGCATAGACTATGAATTGTAAAATCAATCATGTATCTTGGCAAAGGATGAAGTTGCTGCAGGACATTGGATCCGTACAAGTGGGCATCGAAATTGTTGCCGAGGAATGTTGTAGTTGGGGTTAAGAAAGGAGTTAAGACTGCGGGGTTGCTCATGTCACTTCTCCTGTCCAATAATCATGAGCCAGAGGGCCAATGTTTCACATAATATGTTTTATAGTATACGCATTGTGCATGGTGGCTTCAACCTGAGCCAAATTGGGGCGTATTGGGACACTAGTTGAGCTAACCCAGTCTAGGCCAGCCAAAATTGAATTCAGGTTGGGAAAATCTCAAGTTGGATTCAGTCCAAGACATGAAAACCTTGAATCGGGCGTGGCAAATTTGTAATTGGTTGGGTTATTGTGTGCTCGCTTGACCAAATTTACACCCCTAAACAAAACATTTGGCTCTGTGAAAATTCTCCGTTCCATGACATGCAGA
Organism: Amorphophallus titanum; assembly: GCA_024336825.1. Classification (NCBI taxonomy): domain Eukaryota; kingdom Viridiplantae; phylum Streptophyta; class Magnoliopsida; order Alismatales; family Araceae; genus Amorphophallus; species Amorphophallus titanum. The sequence continues at coordinate 5,540,756 of JANBPO010009260.1, forward strand.
TATTCTCACATCAGTAATACATTTTTTTCCTCATTTTATGGGGTACATTAGTCCATTTTTCATCATTAAGATATGACCATAGAGACTAGTTTAAGACTTTGAGTTGCTGAGCTAACCACATTGTGCCATAGTCGTTGCACCTGTTTGTTATGTTAAGTTGGAACTCCCTTGTGATTCTCTGTGGTTATACACTTCTCTTCTTCATTTGCACCAAAGTGCTCTATACTTCTAACATGATGTTGCAGACTTTGATATGCTGGAGTATCCTTTTTGTACACATACTATTTTCTCCAGCCTGAAAAATGGTCCAAACTCTTCAGTCTGCTAACCAATATGTTTCTAGATTCATCCTGTTTCTAAGTTTCCAGCTTCTCCTCTTTCTCTTTTTGAGAAATGATGGGCAATGCTGCCAACTTTTCTGAAGAAACAAAGATGAAAAGAGGGGGACACATCCCATCCGGACCCTCCGAAGAGACGACATGCTGCCGTGAAGCCGTCTCCGGAATCACAGCAGCGAAGAGAAGCCAACCTCTGGAGAGTCAACTACTCGTGGGTCCTCCAAGAGAACCGAACGGATCGTCAATCGAGTCCGAAATAAACCCTGAAATCCATTTCAAACGAGCCCCTTGGGAAGGCCCTTCAACGGCACACCCCACCCCTTGGGTGGCCCTTCAACGGCACACCCCTTGGGCGCTCCTTCAACGGCACACCCCTTGGGTGGCCCTTCAACGGCACACCCCTTGGGCGTTCCTTCAACGGCACACGCCCCCTGGGTAGCCCTTCAACGGCACACGCCCCTTCAGCAGCCTTTCAACGGCACCCCCCCCTTGTGCCTTCAGCGGCACACCCCCAGGGTGCTTCACCGGCACACCCGTTCGAAGCCCTCAGCGGCACGCCCGTGGAAGGCCCTCAACGGCACACCCAACGAAGGTTCCAACGGCACAACCCCCTTGTGCCTTCAGCGGCACACCCCAGCCCCCTCTTCGGCGGCACACCCGTGGAAGCCTCCAGCGGCACGCTCCCAGCGGAGCCTCAACGGCACGCCCTTGGAGCCTTCAACGGCACACTCCCTTGTGCCCATAAGGCCTTCAACGGCACACCCTCTGCTCTCCCAGCGAAGCTTCAACGGCATGGCCCAAGGCTCCGACGGCACAGCGTTAACCCCTCCGACACGGGAGATCTGGCGCCGGCCTACGAAGATCTTCGGCGCGCAGTGGGCTGGGTAACGTGTCGGTCCGACACGAAGGCACGAAGGCTGCCCTTGTCAACGTAATAATGGGGGGGGTCAAATCCTCATTTAATGGGCCCTTTCCCGCCTTCCCCGCCTTGCTTTCGAAAGAAGGCTGTGCCGCTGGGGTATAAAAACCCCCTTCTCCACCGGCAGAGAGGAGAGAGGAAGAGAACAGAGAGACACACACGCAGAGGGGCAGACCCAGAAGAAGAAGAGAAGAAGAAGAAGAAGAAGCTGGCCGCGGGAGCTTCCTCCGACGACCATCTCCAAGGAAGATAGAGTAAGAGGGAGAGAGAGGGCGAAGAGGGTGTTAGCCACGATGTAATGGGAGGGGAGGCCAGGGCCTTGGGGCCTTCGGTCTAACCCCAAGCTCTTCTCCTCCTCTTTCCCCTATGTCTTCTACCTTCTCCCCTTTGCTTCCTTGTTTTGCATGAGTAAACTCTGTTTGCCCCGGCCATCTCTTCGTCCAACCCGTGTTTGTGTTCGGTAATCTCCCCGCGGTTGGTGACGTCTATGTTCCTGCTCCACTGTGCCCTCACCAGCCCCCCCTTCCTGACCATCATTTGGCCTTCTTCTTCTACTAAGCTAGCCCCCGTCATGCCTCTCCCGATGGTGTAACACTGGATTCCCCATCAACAATCACACCCATCATGGCTAGCCCTACCTTTCACTGGCGTGCCTCCAGCGGTGCACCCCATTGCCCCTCAAACCCTTCACCGGTACAGCCCTTGACCGGTGCACCCTATGGCCCCTCACCTCTTTCGCCGGTACACCCCTGGCCGGCACACCCAGCCTGCCCAGCCCCAGCGGTACACCCCCCCCTTAAGCCTCCCTTGGACGGTGCACCCTTCGTCACCTCCCTTGGCCGGCACACCCCCTGGCCGGCACACCCAGCCTGCCCACCCTCCAGCGGTACACTCTTTCCTTCCCCCCTTATTTTCAGGCCAAAAATCAAATTTTCAGAAATTAGGAAATTTTACTAATTTCTTTTCTTTTTCTTTCTTCTTCCTCTCTCCTCCCTTTCATTCGCGCACATCCCCCTCTCTCTACCATTTTCTCCCCTCTCTCACCCTCCCGGCTCCGGCCGCAGACGGAGGAGGCACGGGCAGGCAGTGGAGATGCTGTGGCAGTGATTGGGTGCGTGATGGGCAGGGATCGAACCGTTTCTGGCACGATCCCGAACGGTGGATTCAAAGTCGACGGTCGAGCTCGCGATGTGGTTTTCGGCGCGGTTTAGTCGCTTCGGCACACGGTTTCTTCGATGGAGGTAGGGAGATGGATCACCTATCGATTCTGCAAGTTTTCCCTGTCTTTGTTCGTGGTTTGGTGCTCGAACGAGTGGGATCGGGCCAATTTTAGTAAAATCATAGTTTTCGGGGTTTGTAGGGTTCGCCGAAAAATGGCGATGGTTTTCAACAAAATTGCTGTCAAAACAACCCTCGGGATGTCTGGATCCCATTCCCGCAAGTTTCGTGTCGATTGGTTGTCATTCGGGACCGGTAGGAGTTTGGGAACCTCGGTGACCCAATTTGGGTCGATTCGTCGGAATCGCCCATTTCTGGCAATCGGATCGTTGCATGTGGTCCTTCCGACTTGTGGAAGGCTTGTATCTTTGTATGGCTCTGTTTCCCCTGCGTTTAGACGTGAATGGGGTGTGGAACGGTCGAGATCAGCCCTTCCCATCATTTTCCCATCGTGACGGTGTGGCGGCCATTCCAGTGACCATCACAGGTCTCTGGCGGCCCCACGATACACCGCCACAGTGTCACTTATGTTGGTGAGGTTTAGGCTGAGTCTGCGTAACGGCCCACTCTTGGTCCGTTACATGACTCTGACGCCCCTATGCTGGAGCGTCACAGACTCATCGTGTATCGAGATTCGACTCTGTCGGTTCTCTCTGACAGGTCTACCTTTCACCGTCAGAGATCTGTGGTGCGCTTTCCTTAGGCCATCACAGTATGTTTGACCAAGTCAGAGTGGTATGTCGGTTGGCCCTGACGGCCCAACCCTTGTGAGCCACTTTGCTATAACGTACCTCTCTTAGGCCGTTACATGTTGTTTGACCGAGTCAATAGGTTCAGTCGATTGGCTCTAGCGGCCCAACCCTTATGTGTCAGAGTCATGTAGCACACCTTTATTAGGCCGTTACAGTCCTTTTGGTTGGCCGTGATGGCCTGTTTTGTGTCCATTTGGGTGTCGATTTGTCTTAGGTCCGTGTTCTAGGGCGGTGTCTGTGTGTCGGTAGCCTTCTAGATAGGTCTGTTCAGGTGACTGGGTGCGGTCTCTTCCCTGACTACTACGGTTCCTTAACGACTCAATCTAGGATTGCCAGCGTCCTTGTCTCTGGTTGCGTAGTGACTATTCCTTGACTGCGGGGTCTGCCTAGCGGTTGAGTGTTGGGTTGCTTATGCCCAGAGTGTCGTTTCCCACCGTTTCAGTTTCTGATATGCCTTGGCTTGACCTTGTGGTCTACCCGTTTTCTCGTGGATGTCTTCTAACATCCTATGAGGGCTAAGACTACGTTATAAGATAGCCAGGAGTCCTCTTGCTTGTGGTAGGATTCTCTTTCCTACTTTTGAGTCATCATTGTCATGGTCCAGTTAACTCGGGGTCACCCAGTAGTTGACAGGCGACCTTGTGTGTGCCTCGGCGGTTCTGCCCAGTTGAGACATGGTTCTGGATGCCTCGAGATATCATCCTACCTCGATCTGTGTGTCCAACTGTGTTGAGGGTTCTCGATGTTCCCTCAAGTCTCCGTGAGTCGTTTCCTACGGAGTGTGGTTTTCTCTGGCTTAGGATTAGACCGATTGGCGATTTGTTCTGCTGTTGTGACGATCTTGCCTCTGAGTCATCCGATTCAAGGATCGTTGTGTTGGTAGGTATAGTTGCCTTATCTTGAGTTTGTCGGCAGTGGTTGTGCTGCCTTTGGTGCTTTGTAGTACTTGTGATAGTGCGTTCTTGCCTGTCTATACTTCGGCACTCGTGCTTTGGAGTCTGTGTCTTGTGAGCCTCCACTAGTCGTAGCCTTACGGCATGCTGCGACGTGACGACTTTTACAGCGGGGCACTTTCCTGATTTACAATTTTTAAGCTAGTTCTGTGGGCCCCCGGCTCTATACTGTAGCATCCTACAAGGGGGAATACTAGCTAGAGACCTAGTTTAGGCGAGAGCCAGTGTGTGCACACATGGTCAGGGGCAGAGGACTTGCGCCGGCGTGCGTGACCCTGACTAGTCACTCGTGACTGTTGTTACTGTTCTGGTTCTAACAGTGTCATAGTCTCCACCTGACTCCTGGTAAAGTAGACGAGACACTTGTAGGCGGGACATAAGACGTCAGTGGACGTAGTTGGCTGTTCTTCTGGTGAGGGGCACTCTAATCACGTTGCACGTGACTCTTCACTTCGTATTTCTAGTGCAGTGTCCTGACCTTTTTGGGTTGCCTTTCCTTGGCTTCCGGGGTCAGAGTTGTGTTATAGGGGTGACGCTCCAGTCGTACCTACAGTCGTGTCATGGTCTGTGTTAGACCAGTCTTGTGTGGTGTGCATGACTATCTTGGCGTGTCGCGTCTGTGTCTGTCTAGGTCTTTTCTAGACTTTGGTCTACTTTGTAGGCTTTGTGCAGCGTTGACGGATCGGCAACTCCTGACTTCGTCAGATCATGGTTCGCCTTCCTGTTGCTGCTAGGAGTAGTTTCGGGTGCTGAGGTTAGTTCAGCAGCCGCTTGCTTGGTATAGGTTCTCCCCCTTCCTTAGCCTGTTCCCTACTCCTGCCTCCTCTTCTTTTACTACTTTCTAGTAGTAGTTTTACAACTTTCTAGTGTAGTTTTTCCTGCTTACTTACACCTGCTGTTTTTGTTGTTCCGTGTTACTGCGTGTTTTTCAGTGGGGATCCGCGTGACTCCTACTGAGCCAGTGACACGAGGCTCACCCCTACTTTTCAGGTGGGTCGTGGTTCATGCTGCTTCCGTGGGTCCTAGCGTAGCATGTCGTAGTTGCCAGCTGGTACTTTCGTCGGGCTTCCCCTGACTTTTTGGTGGGTGTAATTCCAATTGTTTATACGCTCCCTCAACAATCCTCACTAACCCTTCAGGGGCCTCATCAGCCTCTTGGGTGACGTCCCCAGTTCTTGGTGGCGGTAATTCGATACTTGTATCGGATTGTCGGTACCCTAAACTCTGGGTCGTTATACACAGATACTACAAAGCATACACATAGAAAAGTCACCCAGAGACATGCAGGAGCCGTCTGATGAAAGGTACACAATGAACGTCAACTCAAGCTAAAGGATCTTATTTCTTTAGTCAAAATACAAGCTGCCAAAAAATTGGCAAGTTACTCGCACGCGAGCAACATACAAGTATACAAGAAAGAGAAGAATATGTCTGAACGTGGCAACATGTAGCCTTGGGCACCATCATCATTCGGAGATCTGCCAGCAGATGAGCGGACACCCAACATCCATGTTGGTCTGAGGAAGCGGACCAATAGTAGGGGCCACCTATTCCAGAGAAGAGGGGCAGATCCTCTCATGAAGAGGCCTGCACTAGGAAAGGGTAGTCCTCCCACTCTCAGTCACCGGGACAGTCCTAGAGCAACAAGGCTTGCTCATTGTGAAGATCAGCTAGTTAGCTGGCCGTGCCTGAAGAGTGGAAGAAGGGAAAATAGCTCCTGTACTTTCATACACCCCTTCCCGCCAGAAGGAAGATGCTCCAGCAACGGGAAACATCTCATCACACACCTGCAACCCAAGGAAAGGCGAGCGACAAACAGCCACATGTCATAAGGATAAGGAAAAGAGGAGATTCGCTCAAAGTCAGAGGAAAGCAATACCAGGAGATTCCTTGTCCCCTTAGGGACGAAACATGTCAGGCTCAAGGAGCAGGACCCCCTACCGGCATATAAGCGGTTGACCTTATCCAAGGCCTCCCACCAACCATCCAAATATCCAAGCTGGTATTGCTCAGAGACGGGGCCACCTTGTCCCAGCACCGACCACGGCCGCCACTGCACCAGTGCAGGGTCCCTCTGAAGGATCAAAGGTTGACAGCAAGCCTGCAAAGATTCATCGTCCGATGAAGTACCAGACTCGCCCGATGACATCCTACAAGAAAGCTCCCCTCAAAGGTCACCAGTTCAAAGATGGCCATAAGGGTACCATGAAGGCCACTATTTATAATTAAAGCGAAGTCCCCAGAAGTATGAGGACTCCTATCGCCTCAAGCAAATCCACAGAAATCGAAGCGGTGGGGCCCTGTAAGTTGTGCCCTTTCAGAGTCCCCCTCATAGGCGCCGCTTCGTATCCCCAGAGGATCCCACAGCCATTCAAAAAGGGAGAAAATACACAGAAGAGGTTTCGAGATTTGCAAAACAAAGGAAAGTTTTCTATTCTAAAATAAAAGAGCTTACAAAAGGAAGGATACTACCTAGGCAGAAGCAGAAGGAAACCTGAAGATAGGCAATTAAGGGTACCCTTCTAAGGGTTCACCCCGGTTACATCATCACGTGCCCCGGTCTCACTAGGCTCACGTGTGGCAATGGCTCCAGCAAGAGGCGAGTCCTCGTCCAAGTCCACTACTTGGCCCCCTGCGCCAAGACATCCACGGGTGCTCGCTCGTCTATGCTCAGCCCTAGTGCCGACTCCTCGGTGCCAGCCCCCTCGACGTCATGCTCCCCCTCGCCATTATCGGCCTCCGGGCCATAAGGTGTCGGGGGAGGGAGGAGAGGCAGAACCGAGGAACCGAGCTCCTCGGCCGTGGCTTTAATAGCGGCGCTCCAGCCCTCCCAGAAGCCATGGTCGCACACCGGCCTGTAAAACTCCAAGGCCACCGTGGTCAGCTAGTCTCGGTAGGCCAAAGAGTAGCGAAAGCACTCCACTTCTTCCTCGCCCACAGTCGACATCGACGAGCATAGCACTGCTAGCTCCGCCTCGGCCTCCCAAGCACGGGTCTCCATGGCTTGGACCTCCACCCCCAGCTTAGCCACCTGCTCCTCGATCGTGTTAGCCCACTCCTGGAAAGAGTCCCGGTCACGTTCCATTCTGACGAGGGCTAGCCCTTGCTGGATCAAATGTCTGTGGAGCTCGGTGTTGGAAGCCTTAGACCCTTCAGGTGCTCCTCGAGCCCCGCCTGAGAGTCGGGCTGGCTTCCAGCATCCGAGCAAGACCCTAGAAATGATGCCTCCACAAGCCAAAAGCACTAACGACCAGACACGCACTCCTCGAGGCTACCGCCGTCAGCTCCTTCTCAGCTCCAGGACCGAACTCGCTAGTATGCTCGTACCACTGCACGCTCCTCCCCATGAGATCAACGATCGTTGCGATCCCAACTAGCCCTGATGGCAAGTCCTCGGGGGGTGAGGATTGACCATGCTGAGGGGTCCCCGGTGGAGGGAGGACATTGGCGTTGTTAGCAGTGGGAGACTTGCCCTTGTCTCACCCCTGTGCCGTGGGGGGTGACGCAGGGGGAGAAACCACCGACTCACCAGCCGACGGCGGTGGCGGAGCCCCAAAAGGAGGCAGCTCGGACGGTAGAGGAGGTAGAACACGATTTTGAGCAAGAGTGGAAATTCTCCCTCTCTTCCTCACTCGATGTTGGTTGTCCAGTGCCGCTAGGTCGTCATCAGTTCAGCCATGGTGGATTCTTCACCCGCTGTAGTAGTGATTCCCTCGGGGGAGCCCCTCTGAGGGCTAGGCCCTCCGCTCATTGCAGATGCCGCTAGTGAACGCACCAGAGGGACACTGACCGGGACCAGGTACTGTAACCTCCCCGGGGCAAATGCAACCTTGGCCTGGGGGGCAACAATCTACCCCTGGTCGGCCCCCGGAGAGACGTGGTCCACGGGGCGGGGAGTGAACTGCGGCAAGCTGACGATCTCGTAGCTCCACACTGAAACTTCAGGCACCCATGAAAGCAGAGCAAAGTTGACTAAGTACCATCCACAACTAATGCGACTTGATGGGAGAATAAAACTAGTACCCTGCAGTAACGGAGGACTCAACCCTAGCTCCCAGAGCAGTGCCAGAGTCAGAATGAAGTCCACATCAATGAGAGGATACCGAAGAATGGCCTTTAACTTCTGGCGATCCTCAGCCCTGATGGGGGGCTTCCTATTATGCCAGGTGGGACAAATGCCTCTGTGCATCCAACTATCGGAGGCATCACAGTCTTTCGACTTGATAATATACACATATCGCTGCGACCAACCCTTGCGGTTAGCCACGGTGTGGGAGACTTGGATGAGGTTCTGGTGGGAGCGAGCCTTGAAATATGCATAAAATGTATCGACCGGGCAACTCTAGAGAAGATAAAAGTGTCAGAACAGAAGGACGCTTGGCTCCACCGCTGCTCTATGACATGTATAGATAAATCCGTAGAGGATGGAATAAGAATTGGGGGTTACTTCCATAGGATGCCACCCATAATGATGAAGGACAAATGCGATGAAGGGATGGATTGGAAGGCGAAAGCCCGCTTGGAAAAAGGCCACTAGGACCATGATCCCGCCCGAAGGAAGACTCATCAGGTCATCATAAACGGTCGGGAAGATGATGTCAAACTCGGGCAGAATCTGGAAAGCTCCCCGTATGCCATGGATCACCCTATACGCCACTAACGGCGGGGAACTGGGTCGACTAGTACCAGCACTCGAAGTGCTTGGCACACCACCTCAGGCGTGAGGTGCCTCTTCAGAAGAAGAAGAGCTGACACGAGGGACTCTCCTACGTGGGGGCATGATTACGAAAGATGGGATGTGCAAGGGAAGAAAGAATCCTCACCAGGCAAGGGAGGAGGACGCCCACTACGAGCGCGGCAACCAGCAGGACGCGGATGGAGTCTGCGGGGAGACCACACAGTAGTCCTTATAACCACCCATGATAGACCAGCGCTACCCCTCGGAAGGCAGGTGAAAAGGCACCTATCACAATGACAGGCGTCCGTTCAGAGCCCGCGCTGCCAGAACAGGACAAGACGCAAGTCATAATTATCAGCATGGCTTCTGCCACCGTTAGAAGCGCCTAGCGCGCCAAGCAGGCCCCAAAGTTACCAACGCCCACAGTGCGAGGAAATTGACTTTGGGTCTCACACTCTAGAAAACCCTCTCCTGGTCGACTCTCAGCCCCCTGTAGAGTGCTCGACGACTGAGAGTAGGGGGGAAGTGAGGAGGGTAGATCCAATTTGGCCCAAGAACGGCCCAACAATGGCAGGCCCATGCCAAGTTGCTCATGATGAGCACACCCAAGGGGCGGGCGCACCTATGTAGCCCATAAAAGGGAGGCCTAGCTCAAAAGAGCATCGGATTCTACAGTGCGTAGGCGCTACGGCCCAAGCGCAGTTATCGCCGGAGGACTCTCCGGGGACCAACTGTTGCCCCCATAACATCGGCCTTGACCCCATAATGGGTGAGCATGCCCCATGGGCACCATAAGACTTGCCCCGGGACTAGCTAACGCCGGGGTAATCACCCTCTAATGGAAAACTTCCACCACTATAGTGGAGAAATGTTACTCTACTACAGATGCCCTTCCCTATCAAGGGATGAGGCCCCTCGCTCCAAGATAACCCCATATAAAAGGGAGATCGATAGAGGAGAGACGGGGACGGTGGTTCATTCCGCTATACTACTACTCAAGAGGGTAGAGCTACTCAAGCAAGGAGAGAAGAGAGCCACGTTAGTCTACACTCAGAGAGAGGTTACTTCCCAACGACCTTACCACCCAACTAGCACTCACCGAGTGAGCGCTGGGACCGGCGAGCACTCGTCTGGGAGATCCCCACGGCTCCTCGACTTTCTACTACTACTTCTTTCCTTCTCTCTCGTTCGCTCTCCTCTGTCTTTCATTAATACAGTGCTGACTTAAGCATCGGAGGGTTGTCCCCTGGGGTAATACCCGAGACTCCTTCTGACGCCCTTGCCTCCTGGTGTTTGCAGGCCTCCACGGGCACGAGACGACTTCCCCAACAAATAAATAGAGAATGTGGTACGTGGCATAGGAACCATTTTTCAGCCTCTACACTTCTTGGCACCGTCTGTGAGAATCCGAGCAAAAAGGCTATGGCGCCCCGTGGAAGCCTCTGCAACGCCAGCATCCGGGGCCGTAGGTCCGACCAGGGGCCCAACTCCCGCCGGGGATCGCAGGAAGCTTCTTCCGCTCATCCCCAACAGGAGGTCACCCCAGGTGACCTAGACGAACTTCGTCAGCAGATCCGAGCCCTGACAGAACTCTGTCAGGAGCTTCGGGACCACCGGGTCGAACCCCAGCGCACCTTACCCGAGCAATGGGAGGACGGGAGGGACTAGACTGGGGAGAACCCCTGCCAAGTGGGGGAGGCATCCCATGCCTCAGCCGCGAGGACCCGACGATCCTGGAGCATGCCCGCGCCGAGGGTGCGTAGCCCACTCCATTCCAACCCAGAGATGGATCGCCGACTCCAGCGTTTCGAGGAGATAGAAGATAAAGTTCGATACCTGGATGACGTCCTCTTGGCCGCCAAGAATCGCGGCCTGATCGACGACGACCTGGACTTTCATGCTCCCTTCTCTAGGAAAATCATAGAAGTCCCCATCCCGCCAAAGCTCCAACTGCCGTCGTTCACCCCCTACGACGGCACCACTGACCCGGTTGACCACATGCACAGCTTCGAGTCCCACCTAGTGTTCCACCAAGCCTCGGACACTGTGAAGTGTCTGGCGTTCGTGATGACCCTCAGGGAGAATGCCCGAGCTTGGTTCGAGTCCCTGCCGGCCGGGACTATTTCCTTCTTCCAACAGCTCAAGAGGCTATTCAAGGAGAACTTCATCGGCTGCAGAAAGGTTGCCAGATCTGCGGTGACCCTGCGCGCCCTCAGGTAGGGCAAAGAAGAGACGCTGTGGGATTTCGCCTCCCGCTTCCGGGCGGAAGCACTCTGGATCCCACATCTCGACGTCGACATCGCTGCTACAGCCCTCACCCAGGGGACGCGGGACCACATCCTCCGACGTGCCCTTGGGGTCGAGGCCCCAACGACCCTTCCTAACCTCCTCACCCTGGCACAGAAGCAAGCGTGCTGCGAGGAGAATACAGGGGCCCTGGGTCGCGCGACTGGAGCCGAACGGTCTGACAGCAAGAGATCCGCCGACCCACCACGAGAGGGTCGGAGTAAGAGGGAGCGATGCGATGGAGACTACCGCGACTGCTCCAAAAAGGAAAGGAGCAATTATCGCCACTACACGCCCCTGACGGCTCCGCCCGACCAGATCCTGATGGAGATCCGCGAGGAGCCGCATTCATCAAGTGGCCTCCCCGGATGAAGTCAGATCCGAGTACGAGGAGCAAGAATAAATACTGCCATTACCACAGTGACCATGACCACGACACCGCCGGCTGCATCAACTTGAGGGATGCCATCGAGGACCTCGTTCGTAGAGGGCTCCTTGACAAGTTCCTCGCCAAAGCCGCGGAACGGCGACAGAAGACGCCCCCGCCGATCGACAATTGGCCCAACGAAAAGGAGATTATGATGATCTCCGGGGGGCCGGCCGTGGGGGGAGATAGCGCGAGCAGGAGACGATTAAGACTCAAATAAAAAGGATAAAACCACCAGATGACCTAGTGGTGAGCAACAAGGTCTAATCCCGAAGAAGGATCATCTCCTAACTGCCTCCGGGAGGGAGAGAAGTGCCGAGCTATAGGGGATCCTGAGTGATGCCCTCATCACACACTCTGAGAGACATCTGAGAGGCAGTTCCAAAGGCTGCCCGTGCGTTGGCATTCAAGCCGGAGCAGCTAGTCTCTTTGCCATTGACCCCTTTCGGGCCCTCTGGTAAGATTCTTTCATTAGCATACTGCCTTTGCTTTGTTGCTTTCTGGGGTATGTGAATGAGGCATTGTATATTGTTGTGTCTGTTGACAGGTTCTGCAATAGAGGGGGATCACCCGTCCACGGAGACGTCCTCAGGGAGTGGGGACAGAAGTCCGCAACCTAGGCGGAAGTGCCCTCGTGTGGAGGTTGCGACAGTTGAGGTTGGTGGGTTCCCTGGAGGGCTCGAGACTAGTGAGCAAGCCAAGGCAGAGGGGGCTTTGAGTAAGTGTCGCACTGACCTTTTTTTACTCCTGGCCGAATTGCTTGTGATAACTAACTAACCCCATCTTGCCGGACTTATTTCTTGTAGCCCCACCAGAGACCGGCGTGGGGGCGGCCTTCTCGCCCCCTCAGGAGGTTGACCTCTTACTTGATGATGGGGTCGGGTGTGAGAGAGATATGGAGGGGTTCATTCGCGTGATGAGCGTGATTCCCCTCAACATGGGGGCATTCCCTGACTTCGAGTCATGGACGACTTTAGGGAAGGCATGCTCAGGTAAGAGCCTTTGACACTGGATATATGCTGGCCGTGACTTTGTCTTGTTGTGGCCACGGACATAGTCGCTCGTACCATGTAGGGATGGCAGAGGCATCGGGGGCCGTGGGCCCCTCCGAGACGTCGAGTGGGGCACCCGCGCAGGCGGGAGAGTAGATGTCGATGGCATCCCATGACAGCTTGGGTAAGCATTAGCCTACCGTGAAGGGAGATCGTCTCACCTTTGTCGTGCTTTTGATGGGCCGAAGCCACTGACTGGGTTTGTGCTATATATTTGCCAGGTGAGGATGCGGCTGCCACTGTGGAGATGATCCAGGAGTTGGCCAGTGCCGGCCCGTCAGTGGCCCATTCATCCTTCAAGGGTGAATCTGAGCAGGTGGCCCCTTTGCCTCCACTCGTTGTTGGGGACGCAGCAGGCATACTACCACAGCTGTTAGCGAGGATGCCTGTCCCTTCTTTGCCCACTGTGGTGTCAGCCTGCACTGTGGGACTAGTCGGGTCCTCTAGTGTGGGGCCCTCAGGTACGTGGTTGAGTATTTAGTCGATTGTAGTGGGCTTTCTAGTTTGCCCGTTGATGCTAAGCTTTCTCTGGTGTTGGCTATAGGCGCTTCTTCCCCCCTGGAACAGGGTGAGCTCCCCCTTGACACAGCCGGGGTAGCAGGGGGAAAGCCCCCTATCACAGCTTTGACTGGGGGTGACGAGGAGATCGTCGATATTAAGGGGGTTTCTGAAGGGGGCGCCCCTATTGGTGATTTTCTTGTCTGAAACCCCTAGCCGACGAGTTGTCTTCATATGAGGCTAGATTGGGCAATGACTTTGCTTCATTCATTGATTTGAAGGAGCCATTGGCTTGCCCGCGTCTAGGAGCTCGTCGGAAGCTTCGTCTGGCTCTTCGAGTAGCGGCAGTGTGACGATGGAGACCGAAGATAGCTCGAGCTCGAGCTCTTCCTCTTCTGAGGTCTCTTCTGTCGGGGACGCCGAGATGGAGGCGGCTTTGGAAGGTATATAGGGGTCCTTCTCTCCTCCCTGTCAACTTTGGTTCCGACTTTACGATCTGGTATTGATGTTATGGTGTTACGACTAGGTCTGGATTATGAAGGTCTCCTACCAAGAGCAGTTGGGAGGAGCCTTCTACCTCGCCGATGGCCACCGAGGATGACCGGATCGCGGGTGAGCCTTTGCCCTCTCCGACCCCAGCAGGTGACGTTGCCGATGTGGAAGAGAGGTTGCCCTCACTGACCCCAGCTGAGGAGGCTACAGGCATGGTGGGAGCCGCATTGGGTAAGGGCTGAGACTTTTATCATATTTTCCACCTTGTCTTGTCAAAGAAATTTTGGATGTTACTCATTTCTCTTTATGCTTGGTGGGATTGTGCAGGCCCTACAGGTGCGCTGGCTGAAATGGGCCACTCTTCCCTGGACCTGGGGGTTGAGTGGCCTACATGCCCTTGCCTGCCAGAGCCACTGTTGGATGCGAGCGTGGGCGCCGCCTTGCTGCAGCGAGCCTGAGGCTACCTACGAGGCGACCCCCTACCTTCTCCAGAGGGGTTTAGGCAGCGGTTTAGGGACTGTACCCAGGGCTACCACAGCCTCAGCTTCCCGCACGAGCTCTAGATGTCCAGTTTGGCCGATATTTGCACAGAGTACCTACGACTTCTAGAGGCTCAGGAGCAAAGGGCCCGATGGCTAGCAGTCATCCGAGAGGCACAAGAGCAGCTAGTCCATTGTACGTCAGCCGCGATCGAGCAGAGGGGACGCACCGACGTAGTTGTGTCATTTTCTCGAGACCGCGCCATGTGTTTAGGCAAACTTTGTAGAAGGCTTAGAGGAGCAGTTGTGAGCTGTGGAGGTCGCTAGAGCTAAGTGGCGGGCTGTCGCGACCACGGTCAAGGCTAGCATATAGCTCACGTTGACTTTGGAGGTAGAGTGTCCAGCTGCTGAGTCCCTCCTTGCGGCTCTAGAGGGGAGTGAGCCTGGGATTTGATTGTACTGCCCCTCTTTCTTCCCTTTTTTTATGCTATCTGGAATGTATGTCTTTTGTTACGCCAAGGGCATGTCTTGGGCTTCTTTTCACAAAGTCTCAATGACAAACTCCAGATTTTGGTGTTGTTATCCGCTGAGTTGTCCCATTTTCCCTTTTATGGAATAGGGTTGGGTGCATAGCGCAACGACCACTTTACTGTGAGTCATACTTGGTTCTTTTACTGCATACTGGTGTGAGAGACAAAGGGCTAGGCTTACCTAATTTCGGGCATTGAAATAGAGAACTGGGTATGGGGAGTGGCGTGACTGGATATTGAATACTGGGAGCAAGAAGATCCTCCGCTCATCCGAGCACATCTCGACCAGAGCGCCCGCTCTGCCACCTCGAACCACGATCTCAACGCCACAGGGCTAGATAAATCTCAAGTTAGGGTGGCCAACTCGATAACAGCTCCCTCAGAGCACACTTACGACCACTTAATCACGAACAATCCGCACCAGCCACCTGACTGCGTTGCAGATTCTTCGAACGCAGCACCGCAGCAACGCACCTGCTGGCAGCCTCTGCCCAACGCAGCACCACTGAGGTCACCATCAATGAGGGAGAAAGCTCTCGACCTCGATCCTCAGACCTCACGTCGGCACTCCGATGAAAACGACAACTGCCTTCATAGCGCCAACTCAGCGCACACAGGCGCTTACGCGAGAAACGAAGCAGAAAACAAGCACGAAATCCTATGCCAACTGTCGACTGTACTGGACCTTACAGACTCTGATCACTGCAATAGCCTGAATTCCCATGTACTTTCACAACCACAGCTCTGATACCAACTGTAGCGACCCAAGATCCGGATACCGGGAATACGCGATACCATTCAAATTCTGGCCCGCCGCCCACGAGCTGGAGGGCTCGGAAGGGCTAAAAGGATAGATGTGGTGTACATAGAAATAAGAAATAAAGTAGGACAACAAATGTAATAACAGAAATAAACAACCTACAACAGAGTCCAGTCCAACAGAAAGTACAGTTTAAAGCAATAAAACGTACCACACGCCAAGTGACCACTTGGCCCGGCGAATGGCAACTAAGAAACTCCACGCAACACCCTCGAACCCCGAGGAAGAACCGACGCACCTGAAAACCTGGGGTGAGCCTCCTGTCACTGGCTCAGTAGGGATTCCGCAGAACCCCAACTGAGAAACAACGGCGGCACGGAAAGCAGTAACTACGAAAGCAGAAAAGTAACTACGGTGGCCGGTAAAACCTCGGCTCTATAGCTACTCCTACTATACCCGAAAATACGACCCGGTCTCTCATCGGGGGACAACCAAGTCACGCACCCGACATCACGATTCCACGATCGGGGGCCACCAGACACGAACTGCCCTAGCCACGCTACTAGGAAAACGTCACAACACCTCAGTCGCGGAGGCCTACCCTTGTAGAAGGGCCCAAGCTGAAGCCACACAGTCTGGAAACACAGTCACGACCTCCCTGTCGTAAACCAAACGATGTCTAGGGAAAAGGCCCTCGGTGACGCTCACCGGAATCCTAGACCTCAACTACGGGAACGCTCTCGAAACAACACACGAAGTCTCGTCTCGCAAATGAGGAACAGAAACTTGGGACACGACAACTCACGTCACGTGACGGGAGTACCGCCCACCAGAAGAACAGATCGGATGCATCCCCTGACGTCTTACACCGCGCCCTCGTGTCTCGCTACGACGCCCCAGGTGGAGACAAAGACACTGAAGTAACAGGAACTCACAATAAGGACTAGTTGGGGTCACGCTCGTTAGCGTGTGTCCTCTGCCCCCAACTACGCGTGCACACACAAACCATCTGCTCTAGGTAGGGTCCTCTAGCTGGTTTTCCCCCCCACCGGACTCTGGCGGCAAAGGTAAGGGGCCCTACGGTAACCAGTCTAAAAATCGTCTCACTCGGGTAAGCCACTCCAACACTCCCAGGTGGGTCAGCACACGCGTGCCGTAAGAAGACTGCGTCTAGTGGAGGGTCACTGACATGAACACAGAAAATCACGCACGCACCCATTGCGAGAAACACTGAGTAACAGGTGGCTCGAGGCCACCAGACTCTGGACAGCCCACTAGACCTACTAAACTCAATGGCCCTTGAGTCACGAGACTCGGGGTCAAGACCGTTGCACGTGACAGCACTACCCCGTCAATCAGGCCTAACCCCTAGGTCCGAAAGCACTAAGCGATGACTCACGAGGCAGTTCACAACCACCACGACTCCTCACTCAACAGGGGAACATAAGAGACCTCCAACCACAAACTGGGGAAATGGACTCGCAGTCCAAGGCCGCACACATGGCCCACATGGAAACTCAAAACACACGTATGGGGTCACCCGGACCCCAAGACTCACGAACACACTAATCAAGATGATGCGGCACCTCCGGACACCACCAAAAATAAAAACACAGGTCCCACGGTGTCTGGGACATTCATGAGGCTGAAGGTCAACCACTGTGTCACAACCGGGTCGACCGGAGACCAACACAATGCAAAACAGACACGGCGAACATGGAGAATCGCCTGGCGGTCCTCTCTTGAGCCGCCACACGGCTCTAGCGGCCCAACCTTACGCTGCTACACTCCCTCTGGCGCCAGTACCTATGGCCGCTAGAGGGCACGTGACCCCAACGGTTAAAACAAGCGCCCCGAGACGCAACTGTCAAAAAGGGAGTTGGCGGTCGAAGCTTCGGCCGCCACCCTTGCTGGCGGTTTATCGTGCGGTCGCCAGCCGATGCCCGCCCTGCCGACAAAACAGTACCCCGTGGCGCGCCGACCTTAGGCCGCCAGGGGTGTGGCGGTCTCTAAATGGACCGCCAAGTCGTCCCGAGACCGAAACCGACGAACCACCCCAAAAATTCTATTCCACGCTCTGTTCACGCCCACGTGAAGGGAAAAATAAGGGGAAACTAGTCCCCTACCTCTATAGCACCAAGAGGACCAGATTAAACCCCGAACACGCGGTCGAATCGCTAGATTGGGCGCACACCCCAAAATTATAGATTTTTTCTAAAACGTCCAAATAAGCCCGCTCGGCTCACCACGGCCTACGAAACTCGCGGGAAAGGAAGTGCACGAGCTAAAGTTCCGTCCCCCTACCTCCACCGAAGATTTGCGCATCGTGGACGCCGATCCACGAAGAAAATGCCGTTAAACCCTCGCCGGGGCACGAACTCACGACCGAGCTTCCATGCGCCACCAGTCCTCATTCCTCGCCTCACCGCCTCGCCATCTCACCCTCCTCCGCCATCGTCGGCCGCCCGGGGAGAGGGGGAGAGAAAGAGAAGAGAGAGGGAGAGAATGAGAGAAATGGGGGGAGAGAGAAAGTGAGGTTAATATATAGAAAATCTAAAAATTCTAAAAATTTAAAAAAATATGAAAAAATCAAAGCGTACATCACAACTGTATCGTCCACGAGTTGATGAAGTGAGGAATAACCTCACCGCAGGGTTCCGTAACTAGTACGAGAGAAAAACCCACACGGAAAGTAAAACTCAACTTGGGAGCTACAAAAGTGATCCGAAAAACTCAATAAAGATCCAATAAAGATCTGAGGCATTACAATAGGAGCCAAGGGACATTAGGGGAGCGGGCCACGAG
This sequence comes from Amorphophallus titanum, assembly GCA_024336825.1. Taxonomy (NCBI): domain Eukaryota; kingdom Viridiplantae; phylum Streptophyta; class Magnoliopsida; order Alismatales; family Araceae; genus Amorphophallus; species Amorphophallus titanum. The sequence goes on from JANBPO010009260.1 coordinate 5,558,943, forward strand.
AGTCAAAGCGAGAAAAGTGGGCTACAAAGGCCAGAGGTTGGGGGGAGCAAGCCACGAGAGCCCACAATTGGGAAGCATGCCACGAAGGCCAAAAGGAAGCCGGCTGCAAGAGCCAAAGTTGGGAAGTAGGCTACGAGAGTGAAAGATCAGGGAAGTAGGCCACAAGGGCCAAAGTCATGGGAAGCGGGCCATGAAGGCTGAATTCTAGGAAGTAGGCTACGGGAGCCCAAAATCGAGAAGCATGCCACGAAGGCCAAAGGGAAGCCGGCTGCAAGAGCCAGAGTTGGGAAGCAGGCTACGGCAGCCCAAAATCGAGAGAAGCGGGCCGTGAGGGCCGAATTCTGGGAAGCAGGCTACGGGAGCCCAAAATCGAGAAGCATGCCACGCAGGCCAAAGGGAAGCCGACTGCAAGAGTCGAAGTTGGGAAGCAGGTTACGAGAGCCAAAGGTCGGGGAAGCAGGCTACAGGAGCCAAAATCGAGAGAAGCGGGCCGTGAAGGCCGAAATTGGGGAAGCAGGCCACAAGAGCCAAAGCTGGGGAAGCAGGCTACAAGAGCCGAAGTTCTGGAAGGCAAGCCATGAGAGCCGAAGGATCCTGAAAGGTAGGCTAAAAAGTCGAGGGATATTGGGAGCAGGCTAACAAGCTGAGAGATGTCGGAAGCAGGCTATAAAATCGAAAGACATGGGAGAGCACAGTGGGATGGATGGATTAATCTTGATTGTGGGCTGGGGCCGAAATGGCTGAGCCGAAGGGCATCGGGTAGCGGGCCATGGAAGGCCGAAGAGATATTATGGTAGCAGGACATGAAGCCAAAGGGATGTTGGAAACTAGCTGTAAAGGGCCAAAGGGTAGTGGGGGAAGGTAGGATGTTCGTCGGCTTGGACGGGAGGTCGTGACGCCGACTTCATGAAAGTTATTTTTTTTTAACAAGGGGGGTGAGATGCTCGAGCTAAGGTGAGAGGTCTCTTCTTTTAATTCTCTGGTCGGGGGAGGATCCGAACTAAAGTGGAAGGATTTTGTGGGTGGCCAAAGGCCGAAGGCGGAGTTGCTTGTTGGTTCGACATCTGTCGGCTCGAACGTTGATGGCCGAGAAGCTGTCAGCTCAGAAGCCAATGATTAGGAAGCTGTTGGTCTGGAGCCGATGATTGAAAGCTGTTGGCTCAGAGGCTGATAATTGAAAAGCTATCGGCTCAGAGGCCGATAATTGAAAAGCTGTCGGCTCAGGGGCCAATAATTGAAATGCTTTCGGCACAGGGGCCGATGATTAAAACACTGTCGGCTCAGGGGCCGATAATTGAAAAGCTGTCAGCTCACGGGCCGATGATTGTAAAGCTGTCGGCTTGGGGCCGATGATGGGTCATCTTGGCAGTTTAACGCCCCGTTGGTGGAATGCTTGTCGGTTTAACGCCCCGTCGGTAAAATGCTGGTCGGTTTAACGCCCTATCGGCAGAATGCTAGTCTGTTTAATGCCCCGTCAGTGGAATGCTAGTCGATTTAATGCCCCGTCGGTGAAATGCTGGTCAGTTTAACGCCCCGTCGGCGGAATGCTAGTCGGTTTAATGCCCCGTCGGCAGCATGCTAGTCGATTTAACGCCCCGTCAGTGGAATGCTCTTCGGTTTAACGCCCCGTCGGTGGAATGCTAGTCGGTTTAACGCCCCGTTGGCAGAATGCTAGTCGATTTAATGCCCCGTCGACGGAATGCTAGTCAGTTTAACTCCCCGTCGGTAGAATGCTAGTCAGTTTAACGCCCTGTCGGCGGAATACTTGTCGGTTTAATGCCCTGTCGGGGGAATGCTCGTCGGTTTAACACCCCGTCGGCAGAATGCTCATTGGTTTAACATCCCGTCGGTGAAATGCTCATCGATTTAACGCCCCGTTAGCAGAATGCTCTTCGGTTTAACACCCCGTCCGCAGAATGCTAGTCGGTTTAACTCCCCGTCGGTGGAATGCTAGTTGTTTTAACACCCCGTCCGTGGAATGCTAGTCGGTTTAATGCCCCGTCGGCGGAATGCTAGCCGGTTTAACGCCCCGTCGGTGGAATGCTCGTCGGTTTAACGCCCCGTCAGCAGAATGCTCTTCGGTTTAACGCCCAGTCGACGGAATGCTAGTCGGTTTAACGCAGCATCGGCGGAATGCTCTTCGGTTTAACGCCCCATCGGCGGAATGCTCTTTGGTTCATTTTTTTTCTTTCCTCTTTCTTTGTTTTTCTTTTCTTTTTTTCTTTCTTTTTTTTTGTCCCCCCTTTTTCCTTCTCTTCTTTTTTCTTTTTTTTTGTAGTAGGGGAGGAGGGAGTTTTACACAATAAGGGCTGGTCATCAGTTAGCGTGGCTGCCAATGGTTGTGCATCTGTCGGCCTACGTGTCGCCGACTGATCATCTGTTGGCTTGGTCGTCAATGATCGACATCTGTTGGATTAAAGCCCTGATGGCTGAGCATGTATCGGATCAAAGTCCTAATGACCGAACACCTGTCGAGTCAAAGCCCCGATGGCTGAACATCTGTCGGCTTAAAGCCCCGATGGCTAAACTTCTGTCGGATTAAAGCCCCGATCAGCTGAACATCTATCGGATTAAAGCCCCGATCGACTGAACATCTATCGAATTAAAGCCCCGATGGCCAAACATCTATTGGATTAAAGCCCCGATTGGCTGGACATCTATCAGATTAAAGTCCCGATGGCTGAGCATCTTCTTTCTCTTCTTCTCTTCTCTTTTGTGTGGAGAGGCGGGTGCGAAGATCATGTCTGTCTCATGACTCTCTTTTTGGTTCTGCTCTTCTTTTCTCTTCTTTTTTTTTGTGTGAGAGGATGATGTGACACGGCCTCGGACCTAAGCAAGCAAGCACATCCGCAACTCAAACGGGCCGATATTGGCGGCCAACTCACATTTATTGATCTCCGAGGCCCACTCTTCGCCGTGTGGCAGCAACACATTGATGAAGAATCGTGCGGGAGTGAAGGCTTGTTCGTTTGTTGTTTGCATCCGTCCGTGCCGTGTGATACACAGTTGTTCGGCCACTTTGACAGGTTTGCATGCATATTCTCCTCTTAATTTCCCTTGCTGCGACGCCGCTTGCAATTATAAGGTCGGGCCGATAGATCATAAATCGCAGAGGTACTCTTGAGACCGACGATATCGATGCTACGCCATATTTTCGTCAGTTGCTATGAAATAGAATTCTCGAAATATTTCAAAGAGAATTACGAGTGCAACAAATGCCCCCCACGGGATATCCGTCACGGCCGGAGGTAGGGGCGGAAGGCCCGTGCCCTTTAAAGGGAATGGTGACTATGTGTCTTTTGTATAGACTTTGAGCTTTGTAGGACTGCATCTATTGTTTGTAGTGCTGTCCTGGAGTGTTTGACCTGGCGTTGCTCTCCTATTTTTGTTTCTCTGCGCTTGTAGACATGGCTCGCAGCAGCGGAGATAGGAGTCGGTCGAGGAGACCGAGGGCTAGAGGCACGAACGAATGCCGAATTGAGCGCACTGACCAGCGCATGCCACCTTTCCCTTCCAGTGTCATTGATGAAGACAATTTCGGCCGAGTTGACTTCGGCTATTTGTGGGTCACTGAGGGCCCGACCGAGAGTGCCGGTGACAATGAAGGTCTCATGGATGTGTCTCGCATTACAAGGAGAGACGGCATTTATACATATGATCGCTCGGGGGGGATATCCGCGTCACTACCCCCTAGATCGTCACCTTTATAGGTTCCTACAGAGCTTTGTACTGATCGGCATAGAGGATGATGACTCCTCACTGTCTTGAGCGGGCCATACTAGCGGGGAGGGACAGCATGCAGGGGTTATGTTCCCTGACACATTCGAGCTTCCCAGATGGCTTCACTCGACAGACACAATACCCACATCGGCGGAGCCTGGGCTTCTTTCAGCAGCACGACAGTCTCACAGTTCAGTCTGCACCACTGGCTCCAACGATCTAGCACATGCCTGGACAGCATAAGACCATGGATCAGATCATGGATGGCCTCTTTCTAACGCATTCAGGGGCGAATTTTGCACAGGAGGAGTATGCTCAAGATTGTATGCTGGAGAGGGTTTTGGTGCAGAAAATCCCCAGTTGGTACAGGAAGTGGTCAGTTGTCCCGTCTTACGACTATCACCGGGGCGCGACAGAATGGCTCTGGGACATTTTGACTGTCTACCGGTCAGTACTGGACAGGGTGGGGATGCGTCATGCAGTGATAGCCTCTTTGTACTCCTATCCTTGTCATACAGGCCTGTTAAAGACCTTGGCAGAGAGATTCAACCGCCGGTGGAACACCTTCGTTACTACTGGAGGAGAGACTTCTTTGGACCTCTGGACTTTTCAGAGGATTTCTGGTCTTCCAATCTGCAGGAGGCCTTACGAGGAGCTGACACTTGACGACTTACACCTTAGCTCCACCGATGGCACTGAGCGGTATACTATGCCATATTGTTTCAGATTTTTGATAATGATATGGAGGGATTGGCTCTGAGTCGGCACAAATTGGAACCCCTCACACCCCGAGGGTGCTCTGAATGCGTGGGTGAGCCATTTCTATAGTAGCCCTTTCTGCTTCCATGAGGAGTTCACTCAATTTGGCACTACCTGGGAAAAATGCAGAGAAGTCAAAGTAGATCTTCGTCTGCATCCATGCCATTTGCCTGCACCTACACAGGGATCGAATTCGAGGGAGCTGCCTCCCCTCACATACTTGGCAGCCTACTTGGCCTATTGGCTGGCCAGTTTTGTAATTCTCCACGAGAAGGACGGGGTCTTGCGGCCTGAGGTGATTTATCCAGCCTGTTTACTGGTATGTGGTCAGAGACTTGCCATTGCTCCAACAGCCCTAGCAAACATCTATCATTCACTTGGGGCCTTGTCTTCTCATTCATCGCCGCGGGAGAAGAACGTTATGTTACCCACTCATTACTTGAGTGCATGGGCAGGGGGGTTGTTTCCAGAACTCTCTCGGAGGACTCCAGTTGATAATCCGTTGGCACCGCTGATTTTTCTATTCATAGGACAGCTATCACTGGATGCTATGGTTCAGCTTGCGGGAGCTCGGCGGACCTTGTCTTTTGTCCCAGCGAGGAGAGGTGAGGGTCTAGCCGTTGACTACTTCTCCTACCTTTACCGCCCTTATGTTGGGCAAGAGGGAGACACTGTTATCAGCAGGGCATCTTCACATGCTTTACTCTCCTCCCATGACTTGGCGGAATGGGTTATATGCATCCGCCCCAGTGTATTAGTTTATCGGCGCTCCAGCACAGCCATACTTGAGTTCTATTACCCACATCAGTTCGTCCGGAACTTTGGGTATAATCAGAACATCCCTTCAAGTGTAGAGTTTCCTCAAACTCTTCAACTGTACAAGCACAGGGACGTGCACTTAGTAGCGACAGCGTGGCAAGACTTTCTTTGCCGCGAGGTGAAACAAGACTATCTGTTGCACCCAAAAATTGTCTTAAATTAATTTACAGAATTGTTGCTATGCAACGTTCGACGAGAAGCACGACGTATCGTCGACACCGCCGGACTACGGAGTATCTCCGCAATTCATGGTCTATCGACCCGACAATATTATGGTCGACGTCGCATCAAGAAGATTAGCGAGGAAGATTAATGCATATACCGGTCAAAGTAGCCGAGCAAGTGTATCACACGGCACAGACGGGTGCAAAGGTTCCTCCCTATGCGGCGACGAACGGCCAGACGAACAAACAATGCTCCTTCCACGAACGCGACGCTGCCACGCGGCGAAGGAGCAGTCTCCACGAGATATGTAGCTCCGCCACGGCTCTCCTCCAACCCAGGACGACAAAAAGAGGGTGAAACGGCGTCCAGAGGGGTCAAACGGCATCCGGGAAGGTCAAATGACCCCTCAGGGTCCGAAGCACGGAGGAGGAGGGGGCCGCGCAGCCGCCCCGGGGACCGAACGGGGTCACGCGCGCTCCCCGAGGGGGGCACGACCCCGCTGGGGGCCCAACCGGGTCGCATTGAGGAAATGCTGCAAGAGCTCTCCTCCAACATGATGGCGATCTCGCCGCCCGACAACATCAATACACCTTCGGCTGATAACACCGGAGGCAAGGCTCTTGTGGCAACATATCAACGTCGCTCGGCGAGAAATAGCCGGGGTCGTGGCCGGGGACGAGGACGCGGGCGGCGCGAAGGTCCCCTAACTCTTGACCGGGTCATAATATTCAGAGGGGAGAAGTAGGGTCCTGTCCCGAAAATCCAAGTTCGGGGAATCCCCTTTATCCTCAACTCCTCAGAGGGTTCAAGCCTCAGCCCAGAAGCTAAATCTGGTGGCGTCCCTTTTATAATCGCCTCCTCTAATGAAGAAGAAGAGCCAGCTAAGTTGCCGACGCTCGAGGAGGCGTCAGACAAGGCTGGCCTCTCTAACGAGGGCGAGCCTACAAGCCAGGTAGGTTCCTCTAATGAGGGCCAACATGATGAGCCTTTACCCCCTCCGGAGGAGTCTTTGGCACCGCTGTTCCAAGAAAATGCGGAGGATCAGAACGAGGAAGAGCGCTCCTCTAAAAAGCGGGATAATCCTCGTTAGGCGCCGAAGACTTTGGCAGATATCATCCCTCCATTTGACAAGACCCGCGCTCGGGTGGACCGCAAGATCATTCATCATATGAAGCGGTTCCCAACAAATGTCACCATTTGGGAGGCCATCGCCTAAAGCAAGGATCTCAGGGAGGCTCTTGTCAAGATACTTCAAGACCCGGAGGCCTATGAAGCCTATGTGGCAGAGTTGCAAGCCCAGACATATGAGGCGCTCACAGCCAACATATAGTTCACGGACAAAGACATGTTGCTGTCCTCTCCGTGCCACAATCGCCCTTTGTATATGCGGGGGACGATCAATGGACACGATGTAAATCGAATTTTGGTTGACGTTGGAGCAGCCATCAACATCATACCTCTGAAGACTTTTAAGTCTCTATATCTGGCGCCTTACTTGCAGAAGGTGAACGCAGTCAAGATCTCGGGATTCAACCAGGACTCCGAGGAGGCGCTTGGTCGGGTTGAAGTCAAGCTAGCCTTGGGCGACTTTGTCACCCAGGCGACATTCTATATCATCAACGTCGACACATCATACAAGGTGCTACTCGGGAAGCCCTGGCTCCATGAAAATTGGGTCGTCTCATCAACTCTGCACTAGTGCATTAAATATGCCAATGGAGGGGAGCACCATACGGTCTTCGCAGACCAGTCTCCTTTCCACCCAAATGAGTGCCACTTGGCCGATGTTTCCTTGTATTTTGGAGAGCCTACTCTAGCAATCCCCGAGCCTTTAAAAGACAAAGGGAAGCAAAAGGTGAACTATGAAGCTGAGGAGAGGCAGCTGTTCACTGTCAACCAAGAAATGGTAAAGCTGCACAGGCTAAGTCTCCAGTCCGCCTCCAAGCCGACTTAGCCGGAGAGGCGGAGTGTTGACTTTGAAGCCAACCTCATTAGCCAGGTCATCGACAGAGGCATCTCCTTACCGCCCAAGGGCCTTCAACTCTCGTCCCAACGGGAAGAGTACGAGCAGCTGAGGACCTTTACCGTCTGCTATCAACGGAGAAGAAGGAACAACAAGGGCAAGAAGGAAGACAAGCCAATCATCTTTTACAGAGGTGATCTCGTCCCACTATGCCCTCCCGAAGATGATTTCGGTTGGGATATTCCCGCCGATGTGGCGCCAGAGCCGGTCTCGGAGATGGACGACATGTCAAAGCGCATCAGAGAAATGTGTAAGAAGTAGCACATCCCGCAAGCTCAGGACCCCACGCGAGCGGCATACTTCCATCAACTGTGAAATCCTCCGCAGGCCGTGGGCAGCATCCCTTCTCCCGCAAAGACACGCGGGGGCTCGGCTACGACCAGGAGAGGGACTTCGAGGTCTATTTCGCAGTCAATGCCATAGGACAGCTACCTCCTCATCACGGGCAAGCTGAAGTTGAGCCCAAGACTGACGACTCTGTAAGGGAGTCCGATGAGATGTCGACGACAACATCACCTTCATCAAAAGTCAACAATGACCACCCCTCAGAGAGAGGGGCAGCCCAGTCTGCCAATCTTCAACAAGCAGCCCAGCCTGCTAATCATCAACAAGGTGAAACAAGCCCCTTGACCTCAAGCCACGAGCAAGAATGCTTCGAAGGATTTGAGATCTATCGAGTAAACACTGATGATGAGGGGGACTTTGTCGACCTTCAACCAGCTCCACCGAGCTTGAAGATGGCGGTCAAGCAACTGTGGACGAGTTGATCGAGATTAATCTCGGAAGCAAAGAAGACTACCGCCCAACCTTCGTCAGTGCTCTCTTTAGTGAGAAAGAAAGACAGTCGTATCAGCAGCTTCTAGAAGAGTTCAGGGATTACTTCGCCTGGACTTATAAAGAAATGCCCGGCCTCGACCCTTCTGTGGCTGAACATGAATTGGCAATACTTCCAACAGTCAAGCAAGTTCAAAGGCATATGCGCCACAAGCTGGAGCTAAAGGTCAATACTGAAGTCGACAAGATGCTCGACGTGGACTTTATAGAGCCTTGCATGTACCCTGCGTGGCTCGCCAATATAGTCCCTGTTAAGAAGAAGAACGGCCAAGTCCGAGTCTGCATCAACTTTAGGGATCTGAACAAGACGTGCCCAAAGGATGACTTCTCTGTCCCAATCACCGAGACAATGGTTGATATGACCATTGGTCACGAAGCCTTGTCCCTCATGGACGGGTCGTCAGGCTACCATCAAATCGGCATGGCTATCAAAGACAAAGATCATACGGCCTTCTGTCTCCTAAGGGGATCTTCAACTACAAAAGGATGTCGTTTGGTCTGAAGAATGCAGACGCAACCTACCAAAGGGCAATGACCAAGATCTTCGACGAAATGCTGCATGACCTTGTCGAATGCTACGTCGATAACTTGGTCGTCAAGACAAAGAGACGGGAAGATCACCTAGTCGATCTGTGTCGAGTCTTTGAAAGGCTTCGACAGTACCAGCTCAAGATGAACCCAATGAAGTGCGCCTTCGACGTCTCCAACAGCAAATTCCTTGGCTTCATCGTTAGGTATCGAGGCATAGAGATCGACCTTGACCGCAGGCTATAGAGACTGCTACGATATCATTGTAAACCTCCTGGTGGCATATCCTATACCATAAGAAATCTCGTCCAAGCAACTTCACAGCCGAAGTAGTCCTGCCCTCATCCGATGTTCATGCTGTCCGGTGGAATCATTCTCGTCATCCCGCGCAACTGATCTCTGGAAAAACACCTAAAGCCTGTTGCAGATGCCACCCGAGTTAGACCTGTGAAGATCTTGGCTTGATTTTTGGTTGAGGTAAGCTTCCCCAAGTCCTCTACCAGCCCAAAGAAGAAGGAGGCAGTTTGGGCTCCAGAACACCTCGTTCCAGCCTTTGTCCCTGGACTGCACAGATTGACTCCTATAGTACTAAGTCAGACCCCCTGCCACTCTTCTACTTCCTGCACTCTACTCTGACCTCTTCTTGGAGTTCCGTCAGTCCCTCTTCGAAGAGGACTTCCCCACGGTCACAACGACACCAGCCTTGCCTTCATCGGATCCCGGGGGAGTTTGTGGCAGCAGTTTTCTCAGGCCCTTATGATTTAGGGTTAGACAGAGCCGAATCGAACCTGCCCTAATCCTGGGCCTGCCACAGCCACAACTGGACTCTGATCGATTCACAACTTGGATGGCACCTCCCTGGAGCAGTCACGAACATTTCTGTAGAAGTCTTACTGCCAGCAATGACCGGAATAGCTCGAGGTCACCCCCGACATCGGCACCCTATCAGGCAGGGTCTGATCAGGCAGCACCTAAGCAGCGTGGGAAGACCAAGCTGCAGCGTCCCAGTCGGAGTTTCGGATGGCCCCCGGCATCTACTGCAACCTGCTACCTCATCCCCAGATGATCCAACACTGGCCCCACTCCTTCTAGTGCCCGGAGGTGATCGTGGCGGTTCCATCATCGGCTTGCTATCCTCTGCAGAACCGAAATAGGCTGAGATTGCCTTGGCAATTCGGCTTTTACCGTCTGAATTCCCCACCTCGCCTGGCCGGCTAACCGCCCCTCCCTGTGTGGAGGTATTTTTGGATGTAAACTAAATTAACCCCCACCCTGAGATCCCCCTCTTGTGAGAGGCATAGTGGTGTAATTTTCTGATTTTTAGGTTAGAGCTACACCAGTGCAGCATGCGCGGTATACCCATGCTTCCCCGCACGCCTCGTCTCTGGCCGGGATCAATGTCTTCACGCCGATCAGGTGAGCATCTGGTCACATCCCTCACTGGTTTACTCTTGCTTATTTAGTATTGCTCTTATTTACGTCAGATGGTGAGTGAGTCCCCGATCTCAAATTTCATCAAATTGGGTGCCCACCGTAGAAGTGAGGCGAGAGTGACCCTACAACCCACACCCTTGGCATGCTAGCCGCCTGCAAAATTGGGCATCTGAGGCCCTTAGGGGTTCAGCCTTCAAGCAACTAAACCCCCAGAACGTCAAGGTCCCACCCCAGACCCTCTCCACCATTGCTGAGTTGTCTATAAGCAACCGTGAGCACTACGCGAGTAGGTCCACTAGAGTGAGTCCGCTATTTCGTTGCTTGCTTGCGGGTCAAGATCCAAGGTGCATCAGTCTAGTGGCTGCCACCCCCAAGGTGGTGTCACGTCAACTACCTTCCATTACTCATGCTTTGCATCTGTCACTACAATCCATCATATAGGCCGTGGTGTATCAATACTGCTGTCTTCATCGAAGGATTTTTTTTATTTTTTATTTGTGCTTAGGGCCTTGTCATGGCGAAGGGATACATATTATAGCTTATATCAATTTGGATTTCATCTGAACACCCTTAAGTCTCTGGGGATCTGCTGCCTCATAGCATGATCTCCGGATGACTTCTCACTTAAGGGATGGATATCAATGGCCCTGGAGCTAGTAGCCTATGACTGCACATCAAGGAATGGAAGGATAAACCCCAGGTTTGTGGAGCTCCCCTCGTAGGCTAGCCCTCGGGGTCTTCCTTACCCAATTTGTGGTCTTAGAGTAGCCACTCATGGCTTACTCTTTCGAGGAATGGAAGGATCATCCCCATGTTTGTGGAGCTCCCCTCGTAGGCTAGCCCTCGGGGTTCTTCCCTACCCAATTTGGGGATCATAGGGTAGCCAACCTTGGCTCACTCTGTTTAGAGGCCATCTCAAGATTTCCCATGGATGTGCTTCACTTTTCACCCACAAATGCTTGGGTCCGGGGGAGGTGCTGCCAAAATCTCATCAGAACTTGGGAATTAAAAAATGAGCTAACAATGACAACATGAACATGTCAAAATATGCCATGCTACAATGAATAGAAATCTAAATAGAGCTTTCTATTTTTGACAGCAGTAACAAGAAAGTGAGAAGAAAAAGGAACAAGAGGGGAGGTGAACTATGGAATTTGTGGACAACATGCTGATATGTGTACATGTAGTTTCAATATTAAGGAGCATTGTGTGCTAACTGTTTCAGGTTCACTATGCAATAATTTGTATCTGAGGGGTCGACTCCTCCTCAAATACCCAACTAGATTGCTAATCAGTGGGCAGCCTTGTGCTAACAGCAAAGCCTAGACATCCTCCCTTGGCATTATGAAGCCCGCATTAGTGTCTATCAAATTTACATAGGCATGATGGAATCTTTCCTCATATGCATTCCGAAGCACCATATGATTTGTCGACATTCACTTTAGAACATATATTTGTCATTGTCTGAATTGACCTTCATGCATAGTCCCCTCGTGTATGTTGGACTACCTTGAATGGTTGGCATATCAAATGGTAGCCAACCCCCACCCCACTGCTGAACTGCCATGAACCCGACCAAGGACCCCTTGTAACTTTGAATTCAGATGCTTCTTGTATGTATCTTTCTTCCACACCATGGAAATTTAGCATCCTGCATGAACACTTCATTACTGAACTGCTCTGAACCAAACCAGTAACCCTTTACCTTTACTAAACATCTGAGTATGCTAAGGACTCCCTTTTCTCATTCATACACAACTCCGTATTCATCTCAAATTTAATAACCTTATTTCCATGCTTCTAATTAGCACAGGGTCCTTGCCGGCCTGCTTTGAGTAGAAATAAAAGGAGTTTTCCCTGCATGACAATTGAAGACTTGCACTCTTCATGCATCCCTTTGTCATCTATGTAGCACTCGACCTTATGGTAGAGCAGCTCATCAAATATTTTGGTCATTGCATGTTAATAAGTCACGCTGACATTCTTCAATCTGAACGGCATCCTTTTATAGTGATAAATGCCCTTGGGGGTTTGGAAGGCCGTGTGGACCTAGTCATGCTCTGTGATCCATATCTGATTATAGCCGGATGACCCATCCATAAATGACAGAGCTTTGTGGCCAGTTGTGGCATCAACCATGACTTTCGTTATTAGCACCGAAAAGTCATCCTTCGGGCATGCTTTATTCAGTTCTCGAAAGTCTACACATATCCGAATCTGCCTATTTTTTTTTCACGGGCACAATATTAGCTAGCCATGTGGTATATTAGTTTTCTTCGACAAAACCCACATCAATGAGTTTGTCTACTTCCTTACATATCTGAATGATAAGCTCCGGTGTCATGCGTCATGGCGACTACTTTACCGGCTCGCCCTCAGGGTTTATAGCCAGCTTATGTTGTGAAATTGCAGGGCTAAGTCCTGGCATCTCCTTGTAAGTCTAGGCAAAGCAATCCCGGTATTCTTATAGTAGCTGGATATACAGCTTCTACTGTTCAGACGACAGTTGGGCATTGAGGAAAGTTGGCCTGGGATTGTCCTCATCTCCCAGGTTGACTTCTATTAGCTCGTCAACTGTGGCTTGGCCTCCATCTTCTATTTCTGAGGGCGCTGGCTGGAGATCTACGAAGTCTGGAATGTCATCTTCGAGCTTGAGCACCTCGATTTCTTCATCTTGTGTTCCCCAGACCTCGTCAGGAGCTTCTAATTCAGCTGGTGGCGGCTATATGAATTGTTCTGTCAGTAGGTCCTCTGTGGTTGTGATTTTGCCCGACGCGCTAGCAGCTTCAATCTCTGCTGGTGTGCTGGTAGCCTCAAAAGATTAACAACTATCTGATGCTAAGTTGGACGAGTGCCATTGCAACTTTGCAGCATATGAAGATGATTCTACCCTCTCACCTCCTTGAATCTCCCCATCTTCAGTAGAGGTGGCCCACTCTTTTCCAGCAACGGGCATTTCCCAGTCAGTTTCAGCAGAAACTTCCTTGATCGGTATAAGAGGTGGTGATATCTCCGCCAGGGAGGATCTATAGGAAAAGGATAGCCCTACTTCCTCAATATTTTCAGCTTCACTACTGCTGGCCATGTCAAATTTTGCTTGGAAGGCATTTCTTCAGGGTAGACCAGCTCCCAGCACCTGCAAGGGGCTATTACTTCTGATTCTGAGTCTCTTGATTGAACTGACCCAGCATGTTCAGCTTCCACCAGGTATTCATCAAAAGTTGCCCCCAGTGACCTATCTCCTGCTGGGAAGAAAGCAGAGATGGTGTCCACTTCATAGCGCCCATTGTAATAATATTCTTCAAGGGTGAAGCCCAACCCCGGATGTTTGGAAACACGTCTCAACTCTTTTTCCAGGCTGGCAGGATACCAAAACCTTTGGAATGTTTCTTTCTCCTTGCGAGCCTGGCCAGAGGGGATATGCAATTTTTGGAACATCTTAGCCATCCGGTTTGTTGTGAACATCAGCCCTTGAATGGGGACTAACGGGTCCTCTTTATCTTCAGGGAGATGACAGTCGATGTCTTCCTATGCATGGTGTTCTACAGCCGTGTAGAACAAGCTACTGGGGCCTTTAGACTGTGCCACATCCCATATTTTGAAAGGCTCGATGGTGGTATGATTGAGGCCGAGTATTGGCTTGGTAAGACCTTCCGGGATCTCTATACGGTCATGATGCTGATCGACCTCACCTTCATTAGCTTCAGGGTAGGTAGCGGGAGGCGCGATTCTATCCACATCTCCAGTGCTGGCAATATGTGAGACCATCTTGGGATTGACATATCTCGGTGGCGGTGGTGGGAACCAGTCATCGTCGGAGGTGCTTTTTGATGCCCTGGCCGGGGTCTTGGCTTGGGAGGTCTTCTGCGACTGCTCCGTATACAGAGAAGCATCAAGCAGATGACCCTCAAACACTTCAATGGGGTGGAGGTTAGCAAATATCCTCTCCTCCTTCCCCTCTTAGTTGTATTTGATACACTGGTGTAGTGTGTAGGGTACCACCATATTTTCATGCTGCTAGGGGCGGCCAAGCAGCGCCTTGTACGAGGTGCTGGAATTGATGACATGAAATTGCACCCTTGTGGTAAAATAGGCCATAATGAGTGTAAATTCTGCCACTCCCAGTAGCACTTCAAACTTTTGGTTGAAGCCGGCGATATGCATATCTCTGACCTTGTCGAGGCAAACATTAAAGTAGTACCTCTGGTATATTCTGTATGGGAGGATGTTGATGGCTGCTCCAGGATCTACTAGGATTCTGTTTAGCTCTGGACCATTCAACTGCCCCTTCATGTACAACGGTCTGTTGTGGCTGACAGTAGGGAGTAACATGTCCTCCGGAGTGAAGGCCACATTGGCCTCCGACAGTGTTTTGGCTAAACACACCTCATATTTGGCAGGCATCTGGAGAGCAATGATGATCACCTGTCGAGTCTCTTCACTCAGGGAGAGGATCTCCCAGATAGTGAACCATGCCAGAAGTTTTTTAAGTAGCTTCATTATCCTGCTTCCAGCTTAGACATTGGATAGCTTCATCTCCTTTGCCCATCTAGGTTTGGAAAAGCCTTGCGCTGCGGCCCTTGACAGACCTGCTTCATCAGACTCCGAGTCTACACCTTCCTACTAGGTGTCATCCTCTTGCTGTCCCTTATTGCCTGTCGCTTGGCCAGCCTTGTGTTCATCTAGAGCACCATAAGGTTGCTGGAGCTACGGGTGAGCACCCCCGACCACAGGGCTGGCATCCTGATGTGAATGCTTGCCCTTTGTCATTTTTAGAAATTCAAGGAAGGAAGGGACGACGGTGCTACCCCCACTCTGAGTGTATAACCCTAAAGGAGGAGGGATTTGGACTCCCTTGACCTTCGGAGGGGGTATCTTATAGGGCTGCTCCCCCCTGAATATAATGTTGTGGTTGGCGGGCAGCTGGCTCCCCCATTTTTGGCCTTATCGAGTTTCATGAATAGTGGTCGTGGCTTCGGCCTGGCTTGCCTCGATAGTGGGGATCACGGGGTTGTAAACAAGGTCTGGGCCTTGTTTATTTATTAGTTTTAATTTATTTAGACTTTCTAGTCCTTTAATTTACCAGGGTTGCTACACACCGGATCCACGCGGTGCCTGCTACCGCGAACAAAAAGGATGGCACGTCCCGTGGGACCTCTCCTGCCTTCCTTCTTCTTACTGAAGAGAAGTCTATGCCAGCCCTAAAGCCGTGGTGCCCTGAAGCCGTGTGCAAGAGACGAAGAGGGTGCTACTCACAAGCATTAACTAACAGCTCCCAACCCACGTTCTGATAGCCAGACAGTGTCTGTTGCCTCCACAGCTTTTAGCACTCCAGCAACCATGGCGGCCGTCACTTCTGGCCCCATCGTCATCGCTACCCACGCACGGGTGGGCTACTTGGTGATGCCGATCGCTTTTGGTAGCTTCGCCCTAGCTTTTGGATCACCCTAATTCTTGGGTGTCGTCCACGTGGCTGCTCTATAGCTGCTCTTAGCACTTGCACCTGTCGATGTGGTAGACACACCGTGCCTACCTCCAGCATTGGTGGCTCGTCCGAGCGTCAGGCTCAAGGCTTCCACTATCGGCCCACATCAGGGTCCCAGATCAGCTCCTGCCCGGGCAAGCGTCAGCCCCTGGGGCCAGCGTCGGTCGACCCTCAGTGCGTGCCTTGTGCCTAGGGTCTCGGTCACCACCTCAGCACTTTGCTCGGGCCTCCAACCCCGAGTTCCAGCCAAGTCAGCAGCTGACATGGGTTTTCACCCCCGGATACCCGACTTCCCAACATCTCACTCGGGTCCTTAGCCCCAAGCCCCAATCAAGCTAGCATTTCACTCGGGCTCTAAGCTTCGAGTCCTAGCCGAGCCAACACCCCACGCAGGTTTCCCACCTTGGGGTCAAGGCTCTCCAGTACCCTGTTCGTGTCCCCCGACCCGAACTCTGAAAGAGCCAATACTCAGTGCGGGCTCCCAACCCCAAACGCGAGGCTCCTCAGCATCCAGCCCGGGCATACAACCCCGGGGCTTCCCAAGGTCGGCCATGGTGCGGACTCTCCACATTGGGCCCTTGGCCTCTCAGCTCTAGCAAGGGGTTTTTTCCCCTACTGCCCAACAACGCCAACTCCTTGCACAAGTCTTCCTCTTTGGGACATGGCAACCTCAGTGCCCACTCTGGGCCCTCTGCCCCACACCCCAGTTATGCCAATGCTCGGCACAGGTTTACAACCTCAGGTCACTAGCAACCCAATATCTTCTACAACACTGGTTCCCAGTGCAAGAGCATCACCTCAAGCATTGACAACCCCTTTATCAGCTCAGGCAAGAGCTTATACCTGAGTCACCCAGCCATCGGCTCCCGGTATAGGCCTTGTGCCCTGGAGGTCGATCCCAACGCTTTCAATTGGAAGCCTCGTGCTATCAGCAATGGTAGATCAGGTCTTCTCGGTCTACCATCTTGGAGTGAAATCTTCCTAGATTCCCTAGAAGAAACGTCACCATAGCCACAAAGGCAGACGACTAGCCGCTGTAACCAATAATTCTGGCAAGACTGTTCTTGTTGGTGACCTGTGGATTCGTCTCAATGGAGGCGAACCAATCATACCTCGAGAGCGGACCGTGCCCACGGTCCCCACTACTAACTGCTTCAGCCTCCTGCTGCAAACGTGAGAGGACAATGTGGAGCTCAGAGAAGCGGGTGCCTCGACAATGATCCGGGGACACCCACACCAGCCCGATACCCAGGCTCCCAAGTTTCATCTAAGGAACAATGATAAGGGAGATCAACAACCCAACCAAAGAAGAATCTGGGTTACCCCAAAAGAGGCTCAAGCTATTTGGTGGGCATGTATCTAGAACCCCCTTCGAGCGCTCAGGCACGGTGTTAGAAAAGACACAACCAATTCCACGACAGCACCGTCCCACGATGCCCAGCCACCTAGTGTTCCCCATCTGAATAAGTGGAAACAAAGATGGGCTCGTTCAGGGGCTCGCCGGCACCTAACTCGGAGCTCTCCCTAGGTCGATCCCGCAATGGAGGCTCTGCTGCAATGAACCTTGATCTTCGACAGGCTTGGGGCACCCGTCCACCTTGAGAAGCATTCCCAGAGGAAGCGGACGGTCCAATTCATCAACGATGCGATCAAGGTGTTCACTTGTTATGCTACTAGACACCAACCCGAGACTCAGTCTAATGATTTGAACCAACCTCTGGCCCAGCTCAGGAGGCCTCATCACCAGACTCAGCCTCCGGCCCTGGTAGGTCACATCGGCACTTCTGTCAGACCTCAGACATCGAAACAAGCAGAAGAAGTTTTAGCCAAGGATCGTGCCTCTCCTGTCAATGCAGAACTAGTCAACAATGACCCTCCAATGAATGAAGTCCAAGAGGTGACTCTCGAGACTGTCATGAAGGAAAACCAGCACTTGAAGGCTCTCCTGCAAAACCTTCTTCAGGAACGAGACCTCCACCCTCAACCATCTGCTAGGCCTCCAGTTGGGCACAACAGTGCCAATGCCTCAGCGATAGCTGCCCGAACCCCAGTAGCAATCAAGTTTAGCATGCTCCTGGCTGAAGCTCAACCATGAGCATCCAACACGCTAGTGCCAGAAAATCTCATCGCACAGTGCCAGATGATCGAGCAGATTGTCGAGATAAAACTCGCCCAGTATAGGGAAGGGGTCACAACTATAGATCTCTATAGTGCCCCCTACCCATTGCATCACCAGCTAAAGAAGCTCCCTCTGGAGTACGCCAAGTCCCCGATGCTGCAGAAGTTCGACGGGTAGGGGTCTCCACATGAGCACTTGGCCTATTACATCACAACCATGGGCGAGCTACCGATGGATGACTCATATCTCCTCCGCTATTTTGTCACTTCACTTATGGGGACGGCCTTCCAATGGTATTCCCGCCTGAATCCTAACTTAGTCATCGATTGGGCGGATCTCCAGAAGAAAATTCTTGACTATTTCCAGATGGCCGACCGAAAGATCTCCCTGGCTGAGCTCTATTCTCTCTGATAGAAGAAGGGTGAGAGTGCCCTCGATTTCATCAAGAAATGGTAAGACCTCAGCATAAGGTGTATTAACCCGCCAGTCCAAGACTCTAGTTTGTACCACTCCAATGTTTGTAAGTATTGGCTTCTGCGCGGCCTCCTGCTCATCAAGGCAGTCACCAAACACGAACCGGTTGTCAATCGCCTCTACAGTGCCAGCCAGGAAAGGAACGGTATCGAACAACTGATTGAAGTCAGCGCTGCCCACAGGCGTGCTGTTGGATGGACCTGAGAACCTGACCAGTGTATTGCCTGATACCTGGACATCAACCGTCTTGAATATCCGCCACAGATCAAGTTGACTTTCGCGATACGCGTATTCAATACCGATCACAGCAGAGGTGAACTTGGTGCTATCGTGATTGAAATAATTATACTCCACGGCTGCGCCAGGATCATCGAGGATAACACCAGGGGCATAAACCTCAACCGCAGTGATGTTACCAGTCTTCCAGGAATTGGCGCCAACACTACTCGGGCTCCAGCATGAGCGCAAGAATCCCTTGTAAATATATCGGTATGAGAACTGGTATACCTTGTACTTTAGTTTCTCGAAGTTGTCTGTTGCTCCATCGTAGTACTTACGCAGGACAGGAGGCATCACCGGTGCCCACTTATGGAAGGAGATGTGAAACTCTCTGAAGTCAGAGCCAAGCTCAGCATACAGTTGAGAGATCGTATCCACATCGATGAGTCGCGGGTTATTGTTCCGATCCGTGAAAGCCATCCAGTTATCAAGCTTGGCCATCTTAACGAAGAAGTTGGCCCTAAAGGAGAAATCCCACTTAAGTATCTCGAATATCTTCCCTACGGATTTATCGTAGCATCGGATACAGTGGTTGCCACTGGAGTTATACACTACGTAGTACAACCGTAAGAACTCCTTGTCCTCATATCGACCGATCACCTTTTCTGTGCCTGATGGTTTGACGCCAACCATAAATCCGTTAACACGGAAGTAATCAAGATCGAATACGTTTGTGGTGGTTCCAAGTCCTTCCATCTGCACACCCACAGCATTACATCCGGCGGGCAATGTAACCTGTAGCGATCCGGTCTCGGACGTGTTTACGCCGAACTTATTAATGCGTTGAGTTGAAATAACCGTGGTTCCGTTCAGGAACACAACGGATAGTGTTACCCCTTGCGAAAAGCCAGCAACCATCGAGCACTTGAATGCTATGTTGATTGTTGTTTTTGTAGGCGATACTGCCTGATAGAGGATGGTTGACGTAACCGGAGAAGTAGTGTTTATAAATAAGCGTGCCTTGTTGCCAGAAGCAGTCCACGCGGTTCCGCCACCGGTTTGAAGCCACGGAGAAAGGCTTGCTGTAAAGTCTGGATTCCCAGCAAGCGAGCCGTATACATTATAGTCGGTCACTTCGACTGTGCCGCGAATGTTCTCCAAATCACCAAAGGAATCACTTCGGCTTGATCCGATCCTGGCATTGAGCGCATATCGGTAATCACCAGTCTCAAATGCGCTGCGTCCGGCATTGTCTTTTGATGGCGTGAGCAGGCTGTCATCCTGGTTCATGCCACCAGCAGGAGTTCTTACTTGCTCTCTGTTCTGGACTTGTGCCATCAGATGTGAGGAGTTAGCCTGATCTCAGCACGCGAGATATTAATTACTGTTTGAGGATCGAGATTGTTTCGTCGAGCGCGCAGTTTCTTCTCTGCCCAGAAGACATCACGCTCCGCCTGATCGATAGAATAAGTGGTGGCCTTTGGGTTGTTCTTCTTCTCAAACCTCATTTCCATAAACTTGTATGTGTAGTCATACAAGTAAGGATGCACGATCGTTTCTCCGCATGGATCAAACCCATCGGTGATGTATTCTACATACACCTGAGGGAGGCAGTAATCATAATCCAAAAGCAATTCCTTGCATTCACCGGTATCGTGTATCTTCCAATAATCTTTGCTTGGGAGACCACCGCCAATGCCGAACAAACTGCCTCCGTTGAAGTTGAAGAAGTTATACCCAGCGTAGTTACCGAAGTCGAGTCCGTTCGGGAGATGTTGAGAAAGAAGTCCACGCACAGTTTGATCAGTGGTCTGACGGTTTGTTGTTTTTAAGTCGTCATTCAATCCGAGCGTTAAAACGTATTGGCCGTGAGGAGCACCAATCTTCGTGTAATCGACGAAGTCCTGTGGTAACTTTGCAGTCTTTCGATCGGTAACATCAAGCAACACCGTCTTAATATCCTGCCAGGAATCAAGTTTTATTTCACGCAGTCCTCTACAAGCCCACGCCAATGCCTTTGGGAAGAACCCATCATGCAGATCGTTCTCGATCAGGAACTGATCTACGATCGCGGAAAGCTTGTTGAAGTCATTGTTGCTGGCCATATTTCGATGGGGTTATGGCTTGGTCTTTATTGTCCCTTACACTGTCCGTCGGGGTAAGCCTTTTTCCGATAAGTTTTTCAACCACCCGGTCGATTACATCGTCTTCGAAGTCTGCCGGTATCGGATACCACTGATCAAGTCCGATCTGCGAAGAGTCTCGGACTACCAGGCGCACTCCGAAGTTGGTGCCGTATTTCTTGCCTACATCACAGGTTCCAAATGTGAGACGCATACTCTTCAAGAATCCGAACAGCCTGCCTTCCATGCCGCGCGCAGGGTTGTTCATGAACTGCCGGTAGTCCATGTGAGACATCACGATCACCGACTGTGTGCTGCCTTGTGTGTACTTCAGTGGATAAATACCGTCAATGCCACGGTTCTTCGGCAGCGCCGCCCAGTTGCAAGGGATGTCAATGTAGCTGAAGAGTCCATTGCCAGGATCAACTACTGATACCGGCTCGAATGTAGTGATGAACCCTTCATCTATGCCAGCGCCGGTAAGCCTCCAGTTGGAGAAGTAGTTGTCAGCCGCCAAAGAGTTGACCACTTCATCCAGCATCAAAAAGACCTGCCGTTCATCGATCTTCCAATCAATGTTACGATGGTCGTTCTGAAGGCGGAACATCACGCGATCTGAATATTGGCGTTTACTTTTCACGTTCCGGATCTTGATTTAAGGTTCGCGTACTCTGTGATCTGTAATGCAGACAGGTTGATGCCAACATTCTGTAAAATGTGCATAACTATATCAAGATAGCATAATGGCGAAATGATCAGGTCAACACTGGTTGCCGGGTTGAACACCGGCGCATCATTGACAGTAGTGTATCCCCATATCGGATCAGGTGGTGACTTCACATAGCTCATGCCGAAGGATCCGATCGAGTATGGATCAATGAACCCGTATGGGTTGCGCAGTACACATACCGGATAGTCCGCTGTTGGAGGCGTAACGGTGTTATGCTTCTGGAATGTGTACTGATCGGAGGTGAGTCGTGTGATTGGCCAGAAGTCATTCTTATGAATCGCATCAGGCCACATATAACCATAAGGATAGTCGAAGTCACCGTTAGGACGCACCAGGATGTTAATTGGTCCGTACACAAACGGACGCAGGTCCTCGTGGATGCGCCATGTGGACTCATACCCGAACGGTGGAACGCCTTGCTGGTTTATGGTCTTAATGTTCCCTATCCGGGTGGACATGAACTCAAGCTGTGCGACTTTTGCAAGGATGTTGAACTCTGCAGGCGTGATGTTCCCTCGCTGATCTTTGTTAGCGATGTAAAACACCAAATCCCGTACAAGTTCGATTGTCATCATTTCTTGCTTCCTTTGCTTTCTGAGTGTTTATATAATTTCTCAGTCATCTCATCATTAAGTGCAGGCAATACAAAAGGACTCAGTACTTCCCACCAGGAGAAGTCAATGTCAACAGGTAACTTGTCAAAATTTCCTTCACTAATCTCGGGAACGATGTAAGGATCAACATCAATGTTGATTTCTCCTTTGGTGTCATCTCGGTAGACAGTGAGTTGGAGCGCTTTCTTGATCTCCTCATTACGCTTCTTTTCATTCTCAGCCTTGAACTTATACCTGTCCTTGTCATCCCTTACAAAAAATCCATCCTTCACTTCTGCGTGCTTCTGATCGATCTCTGCCACAAGATCATCCCATGCTTGCTGGATGGACTTTGTCCTGCCCATCATCCTTTCGATGCTGTGCAGGAATGGACTGAACTTGCCAGCGTATGGAGTTTTGTAACGCACGGCGTTCTGGCGGAAGGTGAGGACTTTTTCGAAGGTTGTAATCATATAGTATTAATTTGTTTAATAGTTCCGTCTTCAAAGATAATAATAGGTACGCCGTTGCGTAGTACTATCTTACCTGGGATGTCGATCTGTTGTTCTTTGGAGAACATGCCCATAATGGTTTGATACCCTTCAGCATTTCGGTCTGGTTGGAAGAACCAACTCATGATGCTCGTGTGATCTTTGCCTGGAACAAGTCTGTAGACTGCTTTGTTCTGGCGTGTTGGACATGAGTTAATAGCGTCAACAAATTTCTTTGATTGACCACACCAGATCGCTCCATCATTATCACCTGTAACGGCGACAATCGGTTTGTCCACTGCCTCACACCAATTCACAGGCAACGGCCAAGACATCTGTCCGGAAATCGGAATAAAGCCCACGACTTGCTTAATGGGTTTTATCCCTTGATATGAATAAGTGTATTCGATTACGTTTTGTGCTCCCAAGCTGTGACCTATCATTACAACTTCAATATTCTCTCCGTACGTTCGAAGGATGTAATCCTGAATGTATGGATCTACTTCTGGGCTATATCCTTTTGCAGCCTGGGGGACAAGAATGTTGAATTCAGTCTCAAAAGATGGAAACTTTTGGTAGCCGTAATTATCAAGATCCATGATTTGCGAACCGTCCGCCGGACCCAATTCACCAGTTCCCAAGAACATGAGAAGCAAGCGATTTGTTTTTACATCCGTGAGCCCTTCAAGAAGATTGATGTTCCTTCCAGGGGCAATAGGTTCAGCTTTCTTGAAGGTGTATTTCATACTACCAAATTTACAGAGATTTTGTCAGAAGCCACTCATATAAGTTCGGGTTGTGAAACTCATGGCCTACCCGGTACGCCTTATCCCACGTCTGGCTGTGTCCGGCACCCGCGTAGATCGTAAAGATCGACTCCGGGTTATCTCCTGCATCCATGCTGTTGTCGATGGCCACCACGGCACCGGCGGCGATCATGCCGTTGACCGGGCGGGATACACCTGCAAGTGGCGCTGCCGTGTCAGCATCGCCAGCAAACGCCCAGACCTTGATGTCCTTATTGGCGGCGTTGGTGCCCCAGGATGCCGAAGTCCCTCCGGAAGCGCATACCGGCGCGATCGCGGCAAAGATATTGGGATCATTACTACCATTGGCAGACGCCAACCATGTGCCGTATCCACCCATAGAAAGGCCAGTCAGATATATCCGGTTTGGATCGATCCGGTATCCAGAGGAGTTCTTCACCCAATCACAGAACGCCCAGGCTTCAGTCCAGAACCAGCTATTGGCCTGGGGGGATAGAACAATAAACTTCTCGCCGCTGAACTGCATCTGGCTGCCATTCTTGATGTGCTTCGGCGGTCCGTTGGCAGGCACCTTGTCCAGATCACCGGAAGTGCCAAGTCCGCGCTCGCCGGCGCCGTGCAGGAATATAATGCAGGGATAAGTATCAACGGTTTGAGAGTAATCATCCGGCAGGAACTGCAGGTACCCAATAGCAGCCCCGGTAGTACCTGCGGGCTTCTTGACCTGTACGCCGTCCTCTGTCGCTCCACTGGGCTGAAGTGTGACATTGGTGTGAGCCTGCAACCCTCCGGTATTTGTGATGTCCTGTGGCAGAGTACCGAGGGTGCCTACGATGTCATATGTGCCAGGCGTGGTCTGATTGTAGCTCCCTTGTGCCCATGTCACTGCAATGGCAATCACCGACCCATCATCAAGGGTGCAATTCACAGTGGTTGGCAGTGCGGCCTGCACTGTAGCAAATGCGGTATTGTAGGCAAAGGTTCTGGCTGTTTGAGCAGCGATCGCGGTAATATCCCGGTCGTCGCCAGGGCCGTCAACTACAATGATGTTGACCGATGCGGTTATTGATCCTGGGTTGGCAACATGATCCGGCAATGTAAGCGTACCGGTGATCGGGTAGGTCGCTTCGACATCCGGGTCATACGATCCCTCATCCCACGTGACTTCCATTGCCACCACCGAGGCATCGTCCAGTGTCACATTAACTGTTGACGGCAGCGCGATGTCTTCAAAGGCTGTCGTGACCGGCACGGTGACATTTGGTTGTGAGGCCACAGACACCACATCATGCACTTCTTCCTCTACAGTGACAAGGATCGTGGCCAGAACGCCTGCGGTGTTTGCTGTGTCTGGAATAAGCTGGATCACGCCGGTGATGGTCTGATCTGTTGGCGATGTCGGGCTGTAATCGTTCTGCTGCCAGAATACATTCAGATTGGCTGTGCTCGCATCATCGAATGTGACTTCAACTGTGGCGGGCAGATCGAGATCTTCGTAAGCGGTGCCGAACTCAACTGACTGCGGCGTTTGATCAGCAACAGTTTCAATTTCCTTCGGAGGTCTTACATCCGGGAAGGGTAAGGTTGATGAGGATATGCCGATGTATATACCTATTTAATTTTAATAAATCTTTAATAAATTCCAATAAATGTCTAACCAAGGCCTAAAAATCTGTAAAAATAGCCGAAACGATCCTGACGAAGAGTACAATGCGACTGCAGCGACCACGAGTCGAGGAGCAGAAGGATAAATGGGATAAAGTGTTCTCAACTCGGAAGCTACAAAAGTAGTCTGAAACTCTTCTAAAAGGATCCGAAAACTTAATAAAGATCTAGCAGGACCCAATACAGATCTGCCAAAGATCCAGGGCGCTACAGTGCATGTCATGCACGGGGTTGGAAAACACAGTTCGTGCAAGTCATGCACGGGGTTGGAAAACAAGGTCCGTGCATGTCATGCACGGGGTTGGAAAACAAGGTCCGTGCAAGTCATTCACAGGATTGGAAAACAAGGTCCTTGCAAGGTAGGAACGAGGTCCATGCAAGCTTAGGTGAATCTGTGTAAGGTCCGTGCATGCAGGGCCAAGGTTGGTGTAGGTGGGACTATGCATGGGTAAGGTCGACGCAGGTGGGGCTATGTCGGGCTAGGATGCCAAGGAATGGCTGGCGTGCGTCGGTGGAAGTTGGGCTGAGGAGTGTGCCGAGGAAGGGGCTTAGCAAAAGGAGGTGCACCGCTCAAGGAGTGTGCCGGCGAGGTGTTTGGAGGTGTGCCAGCGAAGGGTAAGGGAAGGTGTGCCAGCGAAGGGGTTTAAAGGCATGCTGACAAAGGGCCTTAAGGGCACGCCGTGGGAGGATTGGGAGGGTGCACCGGGGACACACTTGGAGGCCCCATTCCTCTTCATCCCTTTAAGGCCTTTCTTTTCTTATTTTATCTTTCTCTTACTCATTTTCTTAATTGATTTTCTATGTGACTCCTGAGGGGTCCCCTTTCCCGTCCTTTAACTATTCTCTGCTCATTCCCCACTTTTTCTCGATGTTGCCCCCTAGCTCTTTCAGCTTAGTTACCGTGCCTCGTTATCATTTGTTTTATTTGTTCAGTACTCCCTTTTGACCTTTTTAACACATTATTATTTCTGACAAAAATTCGGCAGCATCTCCCCTTAAAATCGAACATAAGGGAGATACATGGAACACGCCCACATAGAGTGGCGGAACCCAACAAGTGGAGGTGGGCATCCGGAGATGGCAACACATTTAATGAAACATCGAAAAACCCAAGGGAACCGACGGAGGAAATGTTGAGAGAGAGAGACAACTCTCGGGTTGGCTATGGATAGCTAGGGTAAAGGGCAGGAGGAGGTGTATCGGCCAAGGATTTCAAGTGTGTATTGGGCAAAGGGAAATGGGATGTTAAGTGTGTACCGCTGAAGGGCTGGGAAGGACTAGGCATACCGCTAAAGGGGTGGCTAGGTGTGCTGCTGGGAAGAAGGCCAAGGGTGTGCTGCTGGAGAGTTGGCCAAGGGTGTGTCGCTGGAGAGTAAGACTGGGTGTGCCGCTGGGAAGAAGGCTAAGGGTGTACCGCTGGAGGGTTGTTCAAGGGTGTATCGCTGGAGGGTTGTTAAGGGGTGTACCGCTGGAGGGTTGGAGAAGCTAGACTGAGGGCCAGAATGTGGTGGAGCCAAAGAGGAAGACAGCCTCAAGGGCCCTGACTTAGCTGGTCCCGAAGGGGGGAGGCCTCGGGCAAAGGAGAGGGGAGCGTCTCTGGATGTCCAGAGAAGGCTTGGGCTATAGAAGAAGAAAAGTCACCAAGGAAAGGTGAGGGAAGCCATCAAACGTGTAGGAGAACCCAAACAAACGGAGACAGTGATGAAAACCTCAAGAGAGAAGTTTTGCTCATGAAAGACGAAGGCTATAACTGGTCCCGTATATTCCAAAACACCAGAGTGGAAGATACAAGCGATGGGAAGGGGGGGAAAGAAAAGGAGGAAAGAAAGGAATGAGGGATGTTAAGGTCGAGTAGGGGCGACTACTTCCTGCTCCCTCTCCCTCGCTACAGAATCTCTCTCTCTCTCTCTCTTCCTTACTCTCTCTTCTCTCTCAGACAGTGGTGGCGGAGCAGCGGCTGGGGAGAACGGCATGCATTCCTTCTCTTCTCCTCTTCTTCTTCTTCTCTTCTGGCTCCTGCAGCCCGGTGGTGGCTCTTCCTCTTTTTTGTTCTTCCTTTTTCCTTCTATGTGTCTCTCTGTCTGTCTCTTGGTGGAGGAGGGCTCTTTATACTCCCGCGGGTGGGAGCCTTCGACCACGACCGGCAGAGGCGGGAAGTGACCAGCTTTAATGGGGATTTGACTTTCCCATCCTTGGTGGCAGGGGGAGTAGGCAGCGTGTCCCCTTCTCCGTTTTACACCTCAGGTGGGCCACTGCGCGCCACGGATCCATAGGGGGATGGCGTGAGATTTGTTCTACTGGAGGTGTCGTTGGAAGACCCATGCCGTTGAAAGGGCTGGGCGTACTGCTGAAGAACCCAACGGAGGCGTGCCAGCGAAGGTGCACGGGTGTATTGATGAAGGGGCGTGCTGTTGAATGCAACGTGCCGTTGAAGGCCTAGCCAGGGTGTGTCACTGAAGGCACGAAGGCTTGCCGTTGAGCAGGAACAGGGGCGTGCCGCTGAAGGCCACTGCGACCGTGCGGGTGAAGGTGCACGAGGGGCGTGCCGACAAAGCGGCGCTGGGGGCGTACCGACGAAGGCCATAGGGATGTGCCGTTGAAGCCTGCACTGGGCGTGCCGCTGAAGAGCCGTATAGGCATGCCGTTGAAGGAGATTTGGGCCTATTTTGAGCCTGACTGACGATCCACTTAATTCGCTTCGAGGGCCCATGAATTGTGAGCCTCCTGGGGGTTGATTTCTCTTCATTGCCATGACTCCGAGAGTGGCTTCCCGGTAGTGTGTTGTTTGTTCGGCAGGTCCGGACGGGACGTGTTCTCCGCAATATCTTCGGTTGAAGTTGTTGTTGATGCTGAATTGGTCGGGACACGCAGACGTGCTATTTTACACGTCCACAAATGCCCCCCACCCATGGGTAGCGCGGGCGAAGGATGAGTCGGGTGGTGCCCGTGGGTGCGTTGGTTCTTCCGGGTTGGACTCGAGGTCTCGACGTCCGGGGGAGACGACGGTTCTGGCCCAACGTATGCCATTATTATACATATAGACCTTGAGATCACTAATTAAGGCACCCTGAGGACTATGCCTACTAAGGGTCCATAATGATCCAGGGGTTAATTCAGAGGCCGATGGAGTTTAATGTTGCCACCCAAGTGGCATTTGATTCTCCACCCCACAATTGGGCCTCCAGGAGAACATGTCATAAGAAGACAGACCTCCTGGAATCTTGAGGGATTCGTGTTTAACATTAACGTAGAATCAATCAGACGAGAAGCGACGAGTATGTGGCCATTTGGGTGGCGTTTATGCTCAACTCCACAACGGGCTTCCAGGAGAACATGTCATAGGAAGACAGACCTCCAGGAGCCCTAAGTGATTCAATGATACATAATCAGATAAGAAGTGATGAACGAAAATGAAAGAATGTCCCCCTCCCCATTAGTAGATTAACACATGCATAACTTAGCAACATTGAATAGAACAGAGTGACCATGGTTAATTCTCGAATAAAGAGAGGCATAGTTTGCATTATAGGCTCGTCAGGCCTTTATCGCACCAGGGATAGTCATCGGCGAGCCATTGCCTACCATGTTTAAGCAATTCTCTTCAACGGATGAGGGGAAATGATATGAAACCAAATCCCCTGGGAAGGTCATAGACCCACACTAACTCCTGTGGAAGCACACAAGCGATGCCGAGGGAGATCTCCCTCGACACCTCATGGACAAACAGTCAAACACCAAGAGTGACATATACAATGAGAGATGGGGCTTAGTGTGAGGACCCATTAAGCACACAGTGAAGCGCACATGCATTACAATTGGCGAAGGACATATGACCCCGGGGAGGGGATTTGATGTCACCCCTATCGGGTGTGGCCGTGAGCCATTCTCAGGAGCTGCTGCCTCTGATCGATCCTAGGATTATGAGGTGAATGTTGCCCTTAAGGGCCTCCTCATGATCGGTATAGGAGCTAATTACCCGTTCGAGCAGAAATGGAAACCACGACTAGAAGGAAACATATGATGATCGAATCAAAGTACAGTAACTAATATTAGCATCTACGCCATGGGCGCACATATATCAGCATGAAAGGAAGGGTGGTGAGATTTTATTCATCTCTGCAATCGCAGAGGGGATGGGAATGAGAACAAATGGAACAAAAGACTAGAAATATAGAACTGAAGAGAATATAGAAGCCCTCCCCCCCAGGGCGAAACCCACCTCCTTCAACTCTACTCTCTCGACTCTCTTCTCCTCCCGGTGCTTCTGTGGGTGTGGCCTCTCAATCTCTCCACCGATCTATCTCTCAGTTCGCCTCTCTTAGTGTATTCTTCTCTTCTCCCCATTATATATCACTTTCTCTATCCTCCTCCTCCTTCTGATCGAGGGCGAATGCCTAATTTATAGAGGAATGGAAGCAGGGCATTGGTGTAGCGACTGGACGAGCGGATCATCACCAAATCGTCGGCCCACCGCGCCAAGGGCGCCACCGACTCACCGGTCCGCAAATGCCAAGGGCGCCACCGATTCAGTCGTGAAGGAGACGCCGCCGACTCAAAGTGCCAATGAACATTTGGGTGCCACCGACTTAAAGGATATGGCGCTACCCAATCAACATTCAAGGTGTCACCGACTCAAGGGAGGGTATTTTCCATAATTTTAATATTTTACCCTGAAATTGACCCGGCGAGAGCTTGTCGTCCAGAGTAGTCCTGGGGTTGATGCAATGGCCCCGGAATATGCTTCGAAGCCCTGATTTGGAGTTTTTCGGTGATTTTCGACATGTGCTGAACCCATACTGATTTTCTCAAGTTTTTCCCTGATTCGGCCATCGGCACTAGGATTTGTGCTTCTAGGCTTACTTTAGAGCCATGTGGGGCTTCTTCATCGAGTGGGTCATCCCGCGAAGCATTTTTGCCTTTACTGGGCATCTTTTAAGTCATCTACGGCCCTTTCTCGGTGCCGTGTGTACCTGAATTGGGTAACCTGGGTTTGCCCCTGATTTAGCATTTGGCACATCAATTTGTGCCGCCAACTCCACTTTATGGACATGTTGAGGGTCTTTATGAGAAGGACCATCCCTCGAAGCATTTCTACCCTGATCGGACGTCTTTGTGGCGACTTACGGACCGTTCTGACATTCCATGTGTGTGGAGTGGACTTCTCAGGTTTTCCATTGATATCACCTTCGGCACTACATATCGTGCTTTCGGGTCTGCTTTATGTTTATAGAAAGCGTCTTCATTGAGTGGGCATCCATCTTGGAGATTTTCACTCTCATGAGGCAGCTCTTTGGTCATTTACGGACCACTTCGGCACCCCAGGAGTCCTGATCAGCTCACCTGGGTTTTCTACTGATTTAGCCTTCGGCTCCCTATCTTGAGGAACCAGGGACATTTCTTCATCTCGAGGGGCTTCTTTATCAGGTGGGGAATCACCTGGTACATTCTTGTCCTGGGTGGATGGGCATGGAGATGTATTTGGCATGATTGCTTCGATGCCAACTCATTAGCTCTGACCGTCATATGGCCTTAGTGAGCTGTGGTAACTATTTTCTCCCGAGATAATGAAATGTGGGGTCTCTAGTACTTCTTATGAGATGACTTGAGGCTTCAGCGGTCCGAGTGGACCCGTCATTGACTTTCAGTTGGCTCATTTGGGCACATCATTATCACCCAGTAATATTTTAGATGTCAACAAATGCCCCCCAGTCGCGGATGCGGCGAGTGAGGAACGAGTTGAGCGAGGCCCGCGAATGTGCTCGCTTTATCAGGGCTTTGACATGTGGGGCCCACTTGGCCTTGAGTCGGTGACACAACTTGGATGGCGATTTGGTGACGCCCAAGGATGGGTTGAATCGGTGCCGTGGTCGCTTGAATCAGTGACACATGTACTGGTGCTGATTCGGTGACGGGCATGTCCCCTTGAGTCGTGGCGTGCGCTGCTTTGAGTCAGTGATGCCATCGCCTACTGTTGAGTCGGTGGCGCTTCGGGTGCCTTTGACTCGGTAGCGTGGCTGGGCTTCATTCGGTGAGGGCTTCGCCTTGATTCAGCGGGGCCTCGCCTTGATTCGGTGGCATCTTTTTTAAAAAAAAAGTGGAGCAGTGAGTCGGTGGCGATGGCACTGGCTCACCCTCCCCGGTGACTTCCGAGCTTCTAAGAGGGAGCAATAATCCTCTCCTCTTCAAGAGACGGACGTACGCTCACCTCCAAAATACCAAGGGTGGCTTTTCAGCATC
The DNA here is from genome assembly GCA_024336825.1 of Amorphophallus titanum. Classification (NCBI taxonomy): domain Eukaryota; kingdom Viridiplantae; phylum Streptophyta; class Magnoliopsida; order Alismatales; family Araceae; genus Amorphophallus; species Amorphophallus titanum. Next base: position 5,590,128 of record JANBPO010009260.1, read on the forward strand.
CAAGTGAGAGCAATAATTCTCTCCTCTTCAGGAGACAGACGTACGCTCACCTCCAAAATACAAAATGGTTGCTTCTTAGCTCCCAAGAGGTGAGCATTCCCACTCCCCTCAGAAATGAAGGTAGCTTCCAAGCTCCCTAGAGGCGCGCACTCCCTCTCCCCTCAGAAATGAAGGTAGCTTCCAAGCTTCCTAGAGGCGAGCACTCCTGCTCCCCTTAGAAATGAAGGTAGCTTCCAAGCTTCCTAGAGGCGAGCACTCCCGCCCCCCTCGGAAATGAAGGTAGCTTCCAAGCTCCCTAGAGGTGAGCATGCCTGCTCCCCTCAGAAATGAAGATAGCTTGCAAGCTTCCTAAAGCCAAACACTCGTACTCCCCCAGAAATAAAGAGCAACAACTTCCCCGCCAAAGTGAAACATATAAAGATGACCACTAGTGGCGCATAAGCATCAGAGGCCAAACGCATCATGAGCCCATGCCAAAATACAAGGAAGCATACAGGACAGGGGTCGACTGTTTAGACGTACCCTGCAGAACAAAAAAGAAGAATTCAGTACACAAGAAGCTGAACGTAAAGGAAGAGATGGCGAACACTTGCTCAAGAGCTTGCCCCGACAACAGCAGTGTCGTCCGGTCCAAGAGATGGCGAGCACTTTCTCAAGAGTTCACCCCAACAAGAGTAGCGTCATCTGGCCCTCAGTCTTGGACCCCTGGCTCACCCACAAGAGGTGGAGAATCATCTGAGAGATCGACCAACTCCTTCTTCATCGCCACCTCAGCCCCAGCAGCCTGATCCCCAGTGCTCGGCCCCTCCTCGCCCTCACCACCCTATGGCTTGAACGGCATTAGTGGAGGAACAAGGTATGGCACTGGGATGCCCCAGTTAACGGTCGTAGCCTGAAGAGCAGCCATCCAGCCCTCTTGAAAGCCACGATCTCAGGTCGGGCCATAAAACCTCAATGACCATTGCGTTCAGCTCACCCCGGTATGCCGAAGACTAGGGATGGCGGTCCACTACCTCCAAGCTGGCGGCGAGTAGCAATGTACGTAGGTCTTCGACCCGCGACTCCACCACCCGAGCCCGGAGCTCTGCAGTGTCAGCCAGAGACACCAACTAAGACGACCAAGCCTTAGCCACTTCAGCCCATTTGGTCACCTCCTGGAGAGTCTCCTCCACTATTCAGACCTGAACGCGGAAGGCGTCCCGATCGCGCTCGGCCTCGGTGAAGACTTGCTCCTATAGCTTAAGCTACTCCCGGAGCTCGGTGCATTTAGCCTCTTGCGCTACCTGACGAGCTCAGAGCTCGGCGCCTGGGGTCTCCAGCCTCTTCTGTACAGCCTCGCTGGCCTCCAGCTACCACACAACCCTGGTGAAATGATACCCCCACAAGTCGAAGGCCCTAGCGATCGACAGATTATGAAGGTGCCACTTGCCAGAGATGTCGTGCGTGCCAAGCACATGGCCGGGGTCACAGATAGGAGCTACATGAGGAGACCACCCTCGGAACTACCCTTTGATGCACCCTCTCGAACTTGACTCTCAGATCTCGAGAAAGTGCTCGGCACTTGAGAGTAGGGGGGCTAGTGAGGAGGGTAAAATCAGCCTGGCCCATGTGAGGCCCATTAAGATAAGCCCGCTTCGGTTGAGGCCTCCACAACACGCATAACGGGTCTCTAACGATGTCGGCCCGTAATGAGTAGCCCAGGACAGATCGACCTCGGGTTCGCCAGCGCATATGGGGCTTCGACCCAGACATAACGGCCTCCAGATGACTCTCCGACGACCGAACGTTACCTCCCATGATGTCAGTTCCTACTCCACTAAGGGCCAGCATGCCCTGCAAGTGCCGTAAAACTAGTCGGGGAACCGTCCACCTCTAGAGGAATGAGCCCACAGCTGGAAACTCCCCACGATCACGGGGAGGTGTTACTCCATGACTCACGATCTTTCCTGTTAAGGGATCAACCCTTGCTGCCAGGACAGCCCCCTATAAAAAGGACTTCGACAGACAAGCCATGGACAAGGTGAACTTCACCAAAGAACTCACACTCACCTCCAGTCGAGAGAACGAGAGAAATTCCACCAAGCCCCGCTACCCTCCGAGCACCCTTATCGCCCAGTGAGCACTCTCTGAGCATTCGTTGGTCATGGCGAGGACACCCCTTTGAGGCAGTCGACTTCTCCAGGCTTGCATCTCCAGCCCCTTGCTCTCCCTCTCTCACTCTATTCTCCACACTTCTCTGTCTCTCGATGCTGACTTAAGCATCGGAGGGTTGTCCCCTAGGGTAACACCCGAGACTCCTTCTGATGTCCCTTGTTTCCTGGTGCTTGCAGGTCTCCACGGGTGCGGGACGACTTCTCCATTCAATAAATAGAGAAGGTGCTACGTACGCTGCATAGGAACCAGTTTTCTGCCTCTACACTTCTTGGCGTCGTCTATGAGAATCTGAGCGAAAAGCTATGGCACCCCGTGGAAGCCTCTACAATGTCGGCCACTGAGGGCGCGATTCCCACCAGAGACCCAACTCCCGCAGGGCTCGCAGGAAGCTTCTTCTACTCATCCCCGACAAGAGGTCACCCCAGGCTACCTCGATGAAATCTGCCAGCAGATCCAAGCCCTAACAGGACTCTGCCAGGAGCTTTTGAACCAGCCGGTGGGATCCCAGAGCGTCCTACGCGAATGACAGGAGGACGAGAGGGCCCAGATTGGGGAGAACCCTCGCCAAGTGCGGGAGGCCTCCCATGCCTCGGTCGCGAGGACCCGACAATCGCGCGGCACACCCGCGCCCAGGGTACGTAGTCCACTACACTCTAACCCGGAGATGGATCGTCGGCTCCAGTGCATTGACGAGATAGAGGACAAAGTCCGGTACTTAGACGACGTCCTCCTGGCTGCCAAGAATCGCGGTCTAATCGACGATGACCAAGACTTTCATGCTCCCTTCTCCAGGGAGATCATGGAAGCCCCCATCCCGCCAAAGCTCCAGTTGCCGTCGTTCACCTCACACAACATATGTTCCCATTTGTCGTCTATGCGTGTGTGTTATTGCTAACCATCTATTTTGTGAAGAGTTTGTAGGTTGCCCCTTCCCCCAACGACACCAAGGATGCTCTCCTGAGGCTGTGAATGCTCTCCTGAGATTGTATGTGCTCCCTGATCGTTGACATCAAATTATCTTGAAATCAGACTACATGCTCCCCTGACACTAAGGATGCTCTCCTGAGGCCTTGAATGCTTGCTTGAGATTGCATGTGCTCCCTGATCTTTGACATCAAATTATCTTGAACTCGGACTGCATGCTCCCCTTTCACCAAGGATGCTCTTCTGAGGCCGTGAATGCTCTCCTGAGATAGCATGTGCTTCGCCAAAGGATTGACATCAAATTACATTGAAACCTCGACTGCATGCTCCCCTGACACCAAGGATGCTCTCCTGAGGTCGTGAATGCTCTCCTGAGATTGCATGTGCTCCCTGATCGTTGACATCAAATCATCTTGAACCCTTGACTGCATGCTCTCCTTTCACCAAGGATGCTCTCTTGAGGCCGTGATGGCTCTCCTGAGATTGCATGTGCTCCCTGCGCGTTGACATCAAATTGTCTTGAACCCTTGCCCCCCTTTCATCAAAGATGCTCTCCGGAGGCCGTGGATGTTCCCCTTGGACTGCATGTGCTCCCTGGTCATTGACACCAAATATTAACTTGCCTTTCCCCGGCATACATGTACTCCGATGTTACCGCTGCGACTGTGATGTTTCCAATTCGGACATTCGTCCGAACATCAAATGGTGGATTTATGACCAAAATGGCTTCAAATATTTTACCACATCCCACTATGGGGGATTTTAATGCTTTTCAATATGCTATTTACTTCTTTCATAAAAAAAATCGATGTTTAGGCCATGATGCCCCATATCTCGGCGATTAATCAGAGGATTTTCCCTCTCCAAGGGGATGTAATGAACGTCGTGACCCTTATGGCACGGTAGGTCTTCAGTCCCGACCCAATACCCACAATCGTCTGGTCGGTCAGACGGAGCGCACCACGGGCTTCGCGAACCACTCTAGTCTCGAAGCTCGAACACATTGTCACCTAGGTGACTGGCACGCCCACACACTTGATAAAATGATAAACTGATGAACTGATGAGCTGATGAACTGATGAACATGATAAATCGATATTACAATATTAATAGAGAATTTAGAGTGCATCCAACAAGTTGGCACGCTCGGTGGGGCGAAGCCTCCTCTCATTTTTTCACCAGGATTAGGGGCCCCAACAGCCTCTTCCAAGATTCTAACCTTTGTAATTTAAAATTGTAGGGGGGAGGGATTCATTCCTGAAGAACCAATGGCTGTCACTTTGGTTCGTTGGTTGTGGCGAGCCATGCAGAGCATGACTACTTGGCAGTGCCGATTCAGTTTGATGATTTTCCCACAGTCGTTGGCTTCCCCAACTTCCTCGAGGTTATGTTTGTGGACCTCCTGGACGTCAAGGAGGCCGAGCCCGTTGCTGGTATGGAGGCGACACCCGAAGCCGTGAAGGTGGCGGGCTGCTACGTCCACCACATTGAAGCAAAGAAGAAGCGCACTTTGGCTACCAGGAGGGCAGTGAAAAGGACTGTTGGCACGTTGCAAGGTCAGCTCTCCCTTTTGGGCAAATCCATCATGATCGGAGAAGTCTGAGTATACCTAAATGGTTGCCAGGCCAAGATCTTGCCCGATAGGGTAATCCTGATGGTGCCGGTGCACAATCAGTTAATCCAAGCACTGGCCCAGGAGCGAGAGGACCGCACCAGGTCCACACTAAAGCAAGAGTTGGCCCAGAAGTTGACTAAATTCAAGCAAGCATGGGTGCCCAAGAGGCGGGCCCCAAATCGTCAGGATTGACCGGCTTGAGAAAAAGAAGAAGGAAGATGAAGAAGAGAAGATCAAGGCGCCAACTCAAGCGTCTCGAAGACCAGCCTTTCGTGCTCATGGCTGGTAAGTGAATATCTACTCAAATGAAGGAAGATACAGCAGGATGCATGAGCGGAGGTGCCTCGCCTATAAACCACCAGTGCAAGCATCACCACCAACTGTCTGCCCCACCCAGGGAAAAGATGATATCACTCAGGCCATGCGGGGATATCTCCGCGGCCTTGGAAACACCCCGTTGGGAACTCAGCGGCTCCTAGAAGCCGTGAAGAATGCCGAAAGAAATCGGGAGCAACATGTCAACCTAGAGGATATTTAAGATGCGGAGTCGGGATGCTATGGGCTGCCCCTCCGTAAAGAAGCCCCACCGAGAGTCTCAATTTTTGACAGGTTAACCTTCCTTGGACAGTCAACTAAGAAAGTGACCCGAAGAAACAACAAGCTGCGGGTCTACACCTACAATATGGCCAAAATGGCCAGCAAATACGGGGCCCTCTCTGAAGACCAAGAAGAAGCAGCCAGGCTTGTTGACAGGCCAGGTCCCGTCACCAGAAGGGGAAGAGCCGCAGTCGAGGTAATACAAGCCCTCACCAATGAGACGAGCTCAGATGTGGTCGCCATGGCGGCGAACGTGATCACCACTAAAGACAAAGGAGAGGGACTGATACCTCCTCTAGATTCTCCAATAGAAGGGGGAGGCCAAGCTCCTGGCCTATCCACCCCTGATCCGGTAATATTGATGCTACTTCAAGCATACCGATTGGAGATCAAAGCTCTGAAGTGGTAAGTGGGCGAACTGACCATGCATGCTTCTTTCTCGAAGCAGGTCAAACCTCCTCCAGAAACGTCTTGGCAAGGCGTCGGAGAATTTGAGGGTTCACCCCAGATGACGGCTTCTCAGTCGATTCCCAACTATGCTGGGGGTACGGCCCCAATAACCCCTCCGACTCCTCAACACCAAGGAACCACCACTGTACCCCAGGCGACATTATTGGCAACGCCACAGATGCAATCAGCTCATTTCTACTCGAAAGCGGTGGATCCGACAATGGCAAACAAGCTCATGATCGAGCAGATAGTTGAGATGAAGCTAGCCGATCGGGGTAGTGAAGAATATGCCTCATTTGATGTGTGTTGGACCCCCTAGTTGATTTTTATAGATTAGTTTTAATGATGACAAATCAAGTCATTTTAAACCCCCAAGGAAGTAAAATTATATATATGTCCATTTAATTTCTAAAAATCTTTACTAAATGGGTTAAATTGCTAGAAATGGCCCATTAAATCTATTAAAAATTTCTAAATTCATGGATTTAATTTCTATTTCGATACCGGTAAAGATCCGTTAATGGACGGGCCTTACAGAGCACGTCCTGACAGGACCAGATTTGGTGCAGTAGTGTGTTGAGGTGGTGCATTTCGTTTGGTAGAATATGTTGGCGGTGCAGAGCCGACAGAAGAGTTATGCCGATCGGAGGAGACAACCTCTCAGCTTTATGGTGGGAGACCGAGTATTTCTGAGAGTTTTCCTCATGAAGGGTGTGATGCGCTTCGACAGGCGTGGGAAGTTGAGTCCCTGCTATATTGGTCCTTTTCCCATTGTCGAGCGTATTGGTGAAGTCGCTTATCGGGTGCAATTACCTCTGGAGCTAGCTGTTGTGCATGACGTGTTTCATGTGTTGATGCTGCGGAAGTATATGCCCGATGATTCTCATGTTTTGAAGGATTCTATTTGGCCCGAGGTGACCCCTAACTTGTCTCTACCTGAGTATCCTATCCGCATCGAGGATCGACATGAGCAGCGCTTGCAAAACAAGGTTATTCCACTGGTTAAGGTGGTATGGTAGCGTCACTCTGGTGGAGAGGCGTCATGGGAGCACTAGGATGAGATGCGACAGTAGTATCCTTATTTGTTCGAGTGAGTCTTCTCCCTCAGTTCCTGTGCTTTCGTTTAAATTTCGAGGATAAAATTTGTTTAAGGGGGGAGGGCTGTAATGTCCCAGGTTTTTCAGACATTTTTCGGATCTAGATCTGTGAGTTTCGGATCACTTTCGGGGGTCCCGGAGCGTGTTTTGTGCTTCACGTGTGTTTTTTCCCGATGGACCTTCGCAACCCTGTGTAGGGCAAATCGTTGCGTTCTCCTACTCCGAGATGGTACCAGTGCATCGAGCATGTTCTGAGGATCGAGGAATTAATTTTGTCTAATATTTGTATTTTTTAGATTTTTTATATTTTCTATATATAACACTTTTTCTTTTTCCTTCTTCTTTCTTCTTCTTCCTTCTTTCTTCCCCCGTGAGTCAGCCGACCGTTGCAAGCTTCTTCCCCGTCCGAGTTCACGATGCCCTTTCATCCTCCAGTGTAAGGTGGCGGCGTTGAGACGAAGGCAGTGGTGAGGTGATCGAGATGGTGCCATTCTCACGGTGTGGGGAGTGGAGTTGTGTTCGGCCAAGATTTGGAGATCGGCGACGATCCGGTAGGTTTCGAGCTTCCTAGAGGTAGGGGGACGAATCCTTACCTCCTTTCCCGCTTTCCCCGTGATTTCTAGGCCGTGGGGAGGTCGAGAGGGGCTTGTTTCATGCCGGGAGGGAAAATCGCATGATTGGGGCTTGAGCGTCAGATCTCATGATTTGCTTGATTTTTGCTTGGTTTTTGGGTTCCATTTAGTGCTAGAGGGGTAGGGGAGGGATTCCCCATTTTGTTTCCCCTTCACCTGGGGGTGAAAGGGGCGTGGGATCGAGTTTTTCACGCGTAGCTCGCGAGCCGAGCTCGGCCTGGTATCGCAGCGGTTACAGTGGTCGCGTTCTTGATGAACACGGCACGTTGATTGGTCACCTTCATCAAGGAAGATGAATAGTTAGTCAGTTGGGATCATGCATGCTCGACTCACCGCGGTGATGGAGATCGCGCCCGCAGAGAGTACCGTGTTAATAACGCAGTGGAAACGGATAGCGCATTCGTCTGAGCAGGTCTGGGGATTTGGCCCAGATTGCGCCCCTAGTGGGCACCGCATTTTTGTAGATTGCGCCCATGGTGTTGGGCGCGTTACGTTGAGAACGCACCCATCCCTTCTTGCACGTTCTCCCGTGAGTGCGACCAGACCCTTGGGCGCGTTAACATCGCCCCCATAGTGAAGGTCGCGTTAGTGTCCCCTTTCGATCCGTGTTTCCCTTCGACAGTTTAGCCTCCGATCAAGCTAGTTTCTGGGTCCTTGTGGCGTATGGCCCGAGGGCTGCCTTGAGCACCTAGTGTGAGCCATAGGTGCACCTAGGGGTCTCCGGAGGAACAGTTACCTCAGCTGGTGTGCCACGTGACTTGAGGGACGATTGGACCTCGTTCGTGTCCCTAGAATTCGTATTCCTCATTTTGGTTACCGAGAGTCGGCGTCAGTACGGAGGGCTGGCTCCGCACCTTGCTAGTGAGTAGCCGGTGGTTTCTGTGAGTCAGGGTCTCACCTCTAGTGACACGTCCACTAGTCGTAGCCTTCTTACGGCACACGTGTGCTAACCCACCCGGGAGTGGTGGAGCGGATAATCCGAGAGAGATGGTTGTTAGGATGGTTACCGTAGGGCCCCCATGCGCAGCCAAGTTTGGGCTTCGGGGGAAGAACCAGGTAGAGGATCTGACCTAGGGCGCATGGTCTGTGTGTGCACTCTTGATTGGGGGGGTCGGACCTGCACTGACGAGCGCGACCCTAGCTAGTCCTTGTTTCTGGTACTGGTTACTATTGTATCTCTGTCTCTGCCTGGGGCGTCGTAATGAGATACTAAGATGCGGTGTAAGATGTCAGGGGACACAACCGGCTTTGCTTCTAGTGGGTGGTGCTCCTATCTCCTGGCAGGTACAGACTCATGTTTTGTCAGACTGAGGTCGTTTTATACGACATTATTAGTTATAGAGAGCTTTTTCATTTATTTATTAATGTTTGTTGATTCTGCTGTGCGTTCATTAGGCAGCGTTACCTTCCATGTTTGTTCGTGTCTTTTTACCTTGTTTCTTTCATACAAGGTGGGGGTCCACGGGATCCCTACTAAGCCTATGAAATGAGACTTACCCTTGTGTTTTTAGGTGAGGTGGTGACATCGGGAGGCGCTTCCGAGATTCCGCGCAGTCGTTTCGGCCAGAGTTAGTCGCCAGTTCCTAGAGCCAGGGTATGTCCCGTGTACTTGTACTTTTCTTTCTGTTGACTGTACTTATTTTTGGACACGAGATGCACTGGCTCTTGTAGCAGTTTAGTTATTTATTGAACTTTCTGCATTATTATTTAGTTGATTATTGTGCAATATTTTGGCGGTGGCATTTCCATGACAGTCTTGGCTTTGTTTGGATCAATTTGAATCCCACCTAGGGCTGTCCTTGTACGGCGATCTTGACTCTGAGTCTTGTGACTCAACGACCGTTAGTTTGATAGGTTTAGTTGACTGCCTAGAGTACGGTGGCATCGTGCCACCCCTTTCCCGAGCTGGATGGGACAGGGCCTGTTCGTGGCCTGTTTATGTTCCGGTGGTTTCCACCGACAGTCGCTTGTGCCGTGACCCCTTTAGTCGTAGCTTCCTGGGCACGTATGTGCCGACCCACCTGGACGTAGGTGGGGAGCTACAGTGGCTTGCCTGGGCACGCGTGTTCCGACCCACCTAGATGGTAGGTGGAGAGCTACACCCGCTAGAGGCAATTTTTAGGCTGGTTTGCCACAGGGCCTCCCCTGTAGTGGCTCGAGTCTAGGTCGAGAGGAAAACTAGCTAGAGGTTTTAGTGTTATACAGTCTGTCAGTGTGTGCACACATGTCGGGAACTTTGGACATGTGCTGACTAGCACGACCCTGACTAGACCCTTGTTTCCTGTAGTGGTTTATGTGGTGTCTCGATTTCCATCTAGGGTGAGAGAGAGACACCTAAGCCAAACTAAGTCATCGGTGGATGCTTCGGGCCTTATTTTAACGGATTGGGACTCCCATCGTGTGATGAGACTCTCATGACCCGAGGCTTTCTTTGGGTGGTTTCTGAGTGTCTTTCTGACACCAAGATTCAAGATTTTCGGTAGCAGTTGCTGTGAGTTTTCCCCGGATAATATAAGGTTCACGACAGTATTGTCGTGGTGCCTCTCTTACTGGTGTAGCCAAGGTTTTCTCGTTAGTCTGGTGGTCCCCCGACTGTGAGATCGGGGTGTCTTCCCTGGTATAGTAGGAGTAGCTATAGAGCTGAGGTTTTATCGACCGCCGTGATTGTCGCTCCTGCTTTTGTTGCTACTTTTTATTATCGTCGTTGTTTACGGTTGGGGCTCCACGGGACTCCTACTGATCCAGTGATAGGAGGCGTAGCCCTACTTTTCAGGCGTGGCGGTTCTTCCTCGATGTTCGAGGGTACTGTGCGAAGGTTCGTAGTTTCCAGCTCGCCGGGCCGAGTATTCACTCGACATTTGGGTACATTTTGTTTTCTATAGACTGTACTTTATTTTGGACTAGACTCTATAGTTAGTCTATTATTGTTGTTCCTACTTTATTTCTTATTTTTGTGTATACTGCCACTCACACACACCTTTTAGCCCTTCCAAGCCCTCTGGCTCGTGGGTGGTAGACCAGGATTCAAATGGTATCTGGCCTTTTCCGGTATCCGAATCTTGGGTCATTACAGATGGTATTCGAGGTGTGTTTGTAGTGTGTACATGGGAATTCGAGATAATTGCAGGGATCAGAGTCTATAAGTCCAGTACAGTTGGCAACTGGCATACGATTTTGTGCTTCTTTTCCGCTATTGTTTCTCGCTTGAGATCTTGAGTGTGCGGCATTGGCACTGTGAAGGCAGTTGCTGTTGTCATTGGAGTGCCAGTGTGGGGCCCAAGGAATGAGATAGAGAGATTTCTTCCCGATGGGTGGTGCTCCAGTGATGTTGCATTGGGCAGAGGTTGCCAGCAGGTGCATTGCTGCAGTACTACATTTGAGGAATTTGTAGCGAGGTTAGGTTGCTGGTGTGGATTGTTCATGGTTAAGTGGCCCTGAGTGTGCTCTGTGGCAGTTGTAATTGGTTTTGGCTACCACAATTTGGTGGTTTATCCAGCTCCTAAAGTGTCGAGTTTGTGGTCTGAGGTGGTAGAATAGGTGTTCTGATCGAGTGATGCACTCGGATGAGCGGAGGATCTTCCGAATGAGCTGCTGATTGTCGAGCCCGACGTTCTTGTTATGCTCTGTGGCGTCAAAAATGTCGTGCCAACCCTAATTATTTTGTGGATTTTGAGGCAAGATTGGGCGGAGTTCTCCCAATGAGCCCTAAGTCCTGTGTTTTTGCATGTGAATGGACTATTTTAGTCCTAGATTTGGTCCGAGATTGGGTGACAATGGCTTGGATTTGGCCCAGATTATGGAATTTGGGGCCATTGCGCCACTCTTGGACTCACTGTGATAGACTATAGGTGAGATGTATGGGTTTCACGATAGATTTGGGACTGAGGATGAGCGTTGGCAGGTGCCGATCATGATTCATGTTGTGGCTCTTGGCGCGATCGTTCGCGTAGTGGTAGCTCAGGAGAATGGATTGGTGTTAGCACGGATGGATTCAAGGGAATGATGTCCGATGGCAAGAGGTGTAGCAGCCTTTGAGCCTGGCATCTTTTATGGGATCTTCACTCCTTGTTAAGCATTTTGGCACGGTGATGGTTCCAAGATTGGAGGCAGGCGTGGACAAGGAGCCTGTGGCAGCGACTAGCTCAACCGCTATGGCAGAGTATGGCTGGCGATTAGCAGAGTCAGTGCTCGAGGTGTGGCGAGTTGCATGATGTGTAAAAATGGATGAACACAGATCTAAAGGGGGGTGAATAGATCTATCCTAGTTTTAAAGATCTCTACAGCAGTTGAAAAGAAATGCAGAAATAGAAGAACTGCTAAGGATTAGAACAACTAGAACAGTATGAAATTACTATCAGAAGATATGATAAGAAATGACAGATAGAAACTGAGAACTCCAAATAGAAAGATCATACAATTTAGTGTGGTACCTGGCGGAGGTTTGATACAAGAATCTCCTCACGCAAGGGTCAATTTTCCAGATAGGCATAACCTATCCTTCTGACTGAGCCTTTTTATATATCACTAAATGATTGATCACAATGCAAGTAAAAGATGAAGGAATCTCAAAACAATTCTCAGTAATGACAATGTGTAAAGATCTATCACAATTCAAATTTAGGAATCCATCAGTCATCTAGGTTTGGTACTCGGTGGAGGTTTGATCAGAGATCTCCTCACGCAAGAGGTGGTATTCTGGATAGGCTTATCCTATCTTTTCAGCCACGCCTTTTTATATACCTACTAGATGAAAGACTTAGGCACATACAACAGATGGGACATGGTCCACGAGGCAAGGAGCACACTATGGCAACTGGACTATCTCGTAGAGTCCCTGAAGAAAACCAACAAATCTGGCGAATCAAGTCATTTAATGAGCTGAGAGGGCCCCGGGAATCGGCACGCCTCAAAAAGCCTCCAGCCAGCACGCCCCCAGCGGCCCGTGCCCAGCACACCTCCAAAAGCCTATAGCCAGCACGCCCCCAGTGGCCCGTGCCCGGCACGCCTCAAAAAAGCCTCCAGTCGGCATGCTCCTAGCGGCCTTGCCCAGCACACCTCGAACCGGCGTTAGCTGGTGCACCCTCAGGGTGCCCCAACTGGCACACCTTCAACGGCATCCACTGGCACGCTCTTAAGTGCCTGCAACCGACATGCTCCAAGTGTTATTATAGCGGTGTGCCTTTGGCACACGAATCGCCCAGCACAGCTGTCAGGCCCTCAACCCGACACGTGGCAAACCCTTCCTTAATCGGTAGAGCATTTCACCATTTGGACCGACACCACCGGCAGCAAACACGGCGGTCCTTACTTGTGACCCTTGGCGCACAGCATGATCACGTCGAACCAGCCTGGACCATGCTCTGTCGTCATCTTCTAATGTAAACATGCATGCACTCCATGCTAGGGGACAAGACCAGGGGTCAATCCTCATTGACTCCTGCCATCATCGAACGTCAATGCTAGCGGATGTATAAAAACTCCTCGCTCCAGAGAAGAAGACACGAGATAGAGAATAGAGAGAAGAATACACAGAGATACAGAGACACACGCATAGAGAAGAGGCAGAAGAGAAGAGCGGATGATCCAGCGTCTAGGAGGCTCAAGGAGCTCCGAAGAAGAAGAAGCCAGTGAAGAGAGAGAGAGTAAGCAGTAGAGAGGGAGAGAGGGAGAGAGAGAGCCTGAATGTAGAAGGAGGGGATGGGAGAGAGCAGGGAGCCATCATCCCTCCTTGACCCCGTCCCTCTCCTCAGTCGTTCTTCCTCCCTGGTTTTCCTTATTTCCCCTTCCCTCCTAGTTTTTGCTATATCACATTGTATTTGGTCCTTGGCCATGATCTTCAATCACCTTGTTCCTCATGAATGAAAATACCTTTCTTTTTTCCTTCTTGTTATTCCTATTAAACTCCACTCCCTGCAGGTGCATTTCGTGGCTCATCTTATCTTTCCCTCTGGTTTTCTGACTCCTTGTATTACCTCCTTTCCAAAATGCTGGTCTATCCAACGTGATGGGTAGTGTCTTGGCGTGATGGTGCTAGTTTGGCTTACCTCAATGACTTCCTAGTTTGGCAGGGAGATTCCCCCCCTCTGAGTGTCGTTTGCCCTTTCCCTTGCAGCAATTTGAGCCCGGTGTTCTACTCAATGCCCCGACCCTCTCCACTAGTCAAAATACTCCCTACTCTGTCCTCCAGAGCCAATACGGCATACACTCGCCCTTCACCCGGTGTGCCCTTGTCACCTTCTATCAGTACATCCAGATCAATCCCTTGTCTGGTATGCCCTAACCCGTCTAACCCGGTGCACCCCTGGTCTACCCTTGCAGGCACACTGCAACTCATCGCTGTCCGGCACACCCTTGGCCTGTCCAGCCCGGTACACCCCTAGCCCTCCTGCCCGGCACACACCCAACCTGACCTCAGCCAGTTCACACCGCCCAGGCCCCCCACAGGCACACTTCAATACACCCCAACCTGGCGTACCCATGGTCCACCCCCGCTAGCACACATACCAACCTCGCCTACCCCTACCCGATACACCTTACCTAAGCCTATACCGGGCACACTCCGCTCAGCCTAGCCTTGCCTGGCGCACCCTACCACAGGCCTTTAACCAGTAAACACCAGCCTTCTCACCGTCTAGTGCACCCCCAACCCATCCAGCTCGTTGCACCCTAGCTTGTCTGACCCGGTATGCCCCAGTCAACCCTTACCTGGTGCAACTGCAACCAATTTTAGCTGAGCATTTCCTTGCTTGCTGATTTATGTACTTTCCAGAGTTTTCTTAAAGGTGTTATTGCTCTTGCACACACCTTGACTTGTTGGGTCACGTCACTCCTTGTGGGTGCATTCCCCTTTCACTCCCCTAGCATCTGGGTCAAGGGGAGATGCTGTCGAATTTTCGTCAGGAATGACAACACATTAACAGATAAAAGGAAGCAACAAACAAATGAAACAAACAATGATAAAACATTTTAACTAAGATAGGAGAACTGTGGAGGACTCGAAGAACTGAACTGAACGTCACAATGGCAGACTGTCGAATAGGACGCTGGACTTAATCACATAATAAAGGGAAAGGGAGCTGATTGACTAAGAAACCTCCCTCATTCATCTCATGAATAAAATCAACTCCATTTGTACATTTCACATTTAAAAAAGGGGGGGGGAGAAGAACACTCCCTTGCACGCATTTAACCGTTGAATCGCATTTCATTCATGCTTATGCATCATGACCCTCCCCATGGTATATGAAATGGCGGTACGCGGAAGGTCGGGTCATGCCCGACTGACGGCTGCCCCTCTACGTAAGGACCTACCTCCGCCTCATACCAAGGGTCAGTCTCGTACATTTAACTCAACCTTATGCATGTTCATACCCTCGTATGCTTGAATACCACTAATAAATTGGGAAGGGTGGAAAATGTCAATGGAATAGTCGATAGGCCATGACTGGAATAAAAAAAATCTATGCCATAATGGAACTAAAATCGGTCGAATGTAATTAAGGCAAGCTAAACCTAAAACATTTAAGATACCAACTTCACGAACTCTTTCAGCATCTCCATTCCCCCGTGACCCTGCATGAAGGAAAATTAGAAGTGCCTTGCGATGTGGGCCTAGACCCAGGGAATCTTGCCCGTCATGATCTTTGCTCGAACAACGCCACGGGCCAACATTCCCTGGAGGTCAGGTCATCCACACATGAAACCGACCCCATCTCCTCGGGAAATAAATATTAAACATGCCCCTGGCAGGGCATACATTGACAAGTCACCGCGACCATATTTTTCACGTTTTCGCACCAGGCCATCACCCGAATATTAAAGAGAGGCCGATAGGTTTCCCACAGTGACTCGATGGTGCCACATTGATTAATAACCTAGCCTATGCTCGCATCGCACTTTAGCCCCGTTTACACTCATTTATTTCATGGGGCATGATGTTGACAGCAGTGCTGACGTCCACCAGGATTCGATTTAACTCATGCCCATTGATTTTCCCCCTCATGTCGAGAGGGTGGTTGTAGCACGGAGGGGAGAGCAGTAGGTCTTTCCTTGTGAAGGTGACAGTAGCGACGAAGGCCTTATATGTGGCAGCCTTCATTTCTGTTGCGTGTGCCTCATAGACTTCTGGCTCTTGGAGTATTTTGATGAGAGTTTCTCTCAACTCTTTACTCCAAGCAATGGCTTCCCAGATTGTGATGCTGGCAAGGAAGCACTTCATCTGGTGAAGGACTTTTTGGTGAGCCCGAGCTCGAGCATCCTCCAATGACGGTAGTATGTCAAGCTCAGCTTTCTGTGGGCTGCTGTGCTGCTCTCCATCAGGGAGCTGCACTGCCTTGCCTTTGCCGCTGGGGTCGGGCTGACTTTGGTCACCCGTGGATTCCTGGATTAGAGGTGTCGGTGATGGCTCTTTTGGGGATGACTGGGGGACCTGCTCGTCCTTGCCGGATGACCCTGCTTGTTCGGCGGGGGAAGAGGAAGTTGGCACAGGGACTAGGATACAGGCAGCAGTCTCCTCAGTGCCAGTAGGATCGAAAACACTGGGCCCCTTCCGAATTTCTACCTTCTAAATGGGGGCGGGTTCCTCTCCGTGAAAGAGGATAACTCGCTCCAGGTCGAAGGTGGAGGGGTGGATAGGTAGCTCGAGAATCCTTCCACGATCTTTACCACGTCCCTGGCCATGACCTCGGCCACGGCCTAAGAATTCTGGGGCCTACTGGGGCTTGAGCGGGGCAGTAGTCCTTTGTGTGGTTTGGGAGGCCACTGGCTCACCTCACCGAGCAGTGCTGATACTGTCCGGGGGTGGAATAGCCACCATGTTGCAGGTGCAACCTCGAAGCATTTCTTCCAACTGCTCTGTTGTAATCTCCTTGTCTTTATAGAATAAAGAGAGCTTTTCTGGAATGAGGAGCTTTTCACCATTCTTGATCTTTTGGATCATGTCTTGGACCCAGCTTCGAAGGTAAGCTCGCTTCTGCATTTCTTCCCACGGGATATAGCTATCAAGTAGGACAGCATCGGTGGGACGAGGGGGGGGGGTGTACTCCTCCAAGTCGTCAATAAGCCATTGCAGCCTCTGGAGGGGCATTGGCTTGGCTGGGGATTGCAAGGCAGCTGCCTGCTTAGCTTGTTTCTTGAGCTGCGTCTTGGGGTTCTTCCTCCTATTCCTCTCATGTTTCTTGGTGATGGCTGCCTCCAGGGGAGTAGGAGGAGGAAGAGCTGGGACTGGAGTTGATAAGTCTTCATGAGGATATCCCTGAGCTGGTGCCTTGGCAGGGTGAGGTCGATGACTTTTCTTGGCCCGGATTTCAATCCAGGCGCCTTCCGCCTGTTGTATCTGGAAGGTGGCATTGATCGCCTGCTTGATGACCTTGAGTGGCAGCTCCTGGTAGGCTGGGATACTGGGACTGGCATCCGAAGACGTGTGCTCGGTTTGATGTCTTACCCGGGGTGGTGAAGGAAGCGTCTCCTACTGAACTGGTGCACTGGGGCCTGTGTCTGAAGACATATGCTCAGTTTGATGCCTTACCCGTGGTGGCAAGGCCTTTTGTTGAGAGGCAGACTGGGAGCATGCTTGGCCTCCTGCTCCTTAGCTTTGCCTTTGTGATCTGGCTGGGGACAGGGTTTGGTGACAGTTGATGACGTCCTGAGGCATTGTCACTCCGGGTAATTACCTTGGCTTCCCGTGTCAGGTGGGCCTTGTGGTGGCAGGTCCAACTTACAAGCTGGAGTTGCTGGGGGGCCAAAGGATGCCTTCCTTGTAGTCTGAATTGGGTTGCAGGGTAGGTAGAGAGGACCCGACGGCTCACCGGTCGAAGAGGCATGGCATGGTCGAGCTGGGACCTCACCCTATTTTTGCTTCCCCTTCCTATCCCCTGGTGCCGGAGATGTGGGTAGGGCAGAGAGAGAGTGAGAGGGACCCGGAGAGCCCATCGTTGTACCACTCACCAGGACATCCTCTCGGCTGAAAAGGACTCGGAGTAGCCTGGCGGTATCTTCTCTGGAGAAGGGGAGGGATTCCAGATCTTGCCAGGGCCGCCATTGTATGGTTGAGGTGGCAGGGCCTGGCTGGCTGGCTGGTGATGTCTGGGAGTCTGGAAGAGCCGAGGTGGTAGGCGGATGGATGACGTTGACCGAGAAGTTACTGGCGTGCCACTCTCTACGCCTTTGCAAATGCTCAAGAGCTTCTCGGTTATCAGTCTGAAACTCGAGCCATTCTGGAGTATGCTGGTAAGGCAGCCCGTGCCCATTTTCTTGAGGAGGGTCTAGTTGTTCCGGTGCATTTCTGGCGATGCTCATTGTTTCCTCGATGGCTTGTCGAAGCCTCATAAGTGCCATGGAGTTTTCCTCAGCATTGATCTGCTCCCACTGGATCTGTTCCTAGATTAGGTACTGAACTTCCTCACAGGACTCGATCGTGTGGCAGATCCTGGCATGGAAAGGGCAGTATTGAGGGTGGCTAAAGTCCCACTTGGTTAGTCCACCGGCGGACATGATTTGCCCCCTCTCGATGAGGACATCAAAGAGTCGTTGGGTCCTCTCTTTGGGAAAATAGAGAGGTATGCGGTCATGCCAGGGCCTTCACCCTGGATACCAGAGCGAATGCTCGCCTTGACTGGTGTTGGGCTCTTCTACTTCAACGTCAGAGAGAGAGAATGCAGCCATCATGTGGATCACGTTGGCCACGTAGTGAACCACGTGCGCTGCCTTGGCGGGCCTGGCCCACATATGCGATTGCGAGAGATCGACGAGACCACTCTTCATTTAGATGAGGCCGTCTCAGATCAGCTTCTGTGCTTGAGTCTTGAAGATGTAACAATCTTCAATTGGGTGACCCAGCATGCAATGATATGGGCAATAGCTGGGATCATCGATTTTCTAGGCCTCGTCTGGCTTGCTGACTTCTGGTAGCTAGATGATCTTCTGGGCCATGCAAAGGTCGAAAAGTATCCTCGTGTGTTCCTTCTTGAAGGAGAAGGGTGTCTTTATACACTCTGAGAAGGAAGGAGCGGTCGGCTTGTCCGTTGGCGTGAATTCTGTACCAATTTTATGTGATAATACAAGTGCTATTAATTTGTCTAAAAATCCTGTTCAACACTCTAGGACCAAACACATTGACATTCGCCATCATTTTTTGAGAGATCATATAGGAAAGGGAGATTTTGAGTTAAAATTTGTTGATGCACATAATCAACTGGCAGACATCTTCACAAAACCACTAAACCAGGAACAATTCAATAAAATTAGGAGAGAACTTGGCATGTGCAAGGGTGAGGGCATACATTTAGGTCTGCACTAGGATGAGTAATGCATTTACATAAAAAGAATAGAAGCATGAAGGGTAGATTGTATGAAATACATGCATACGTTGTGTGTATTTTTTAATTCTTATGCATGATATCACCTTGTATGTGTGACTGTACATATCTATATATATATACCCTTCCTTGAACAATTTCTAAAATAATACTCCTTGATAAATAAAATATGGACAAATGACCTAGGGATTCTAGGCAGTCACTAAGGGGGAGATTCAAAAAAACTCCTTAGAACAATTCATGTCTAAAGTCATCTCACTCCATTTCCTCCCAAAGCAACAAAATAAAAAAAGGGGAGAGAAAAAAAAAAAAAAAAGAAAGGGTCAACAAATCAATGGATCTCAAAATCATCACAAGGGAGGCATGGTGGAGATCAAAACTAAAAATGTGGACTTTAAAGAGGCAATTCGACCATTTCGGTCGACCGCCGCACCCGGTTCGGTCTACCGATTGCGGTGAACCGGGCCGACCGAACCCCCGATCGAACCCCATTTTAAGGGGTTCTCTCACTCCATTTCCCCATTCTATCCTACCCATTCTCTCTCCCATATATTTCCCTAACCCTAGAACACCAAACCCCCTCTCCTCAAGCCCCAAAACCTCATTTTCTTTCCATCCGAACAAGTTTCGGCAGATTCGTCACAGTTTCGGGATGAAATCTCCACGGTTGCTCGTGCGCTTGTGCAACTATTCCCTAGTTTCCAGAGTGTGGAGAAGGTCATTTCTAGCCTTCAGCGTGTCCTTTGGTCCATCTTCATCGCTAGGGTTGAGATCTATCCCTCACTGTGGGTTTTCTAGCCTAAGATGTCATCTAGAAGGATCTCTCAGTGTTCTACCCAAGGGGACTCTAGTGCTTGGAGACGTCAGACTCTGGCTCCTCCACCACAGTAGGCTTCTACACCATCTCAAGCACCTCTGTTGCCTCCACGGCCCATTATCGACCCTCGACTAGTTGACTTCAATGAGGTGAATGAGATCTTGCCCGATCTATGTGCTATTTTTGAGATTCAACCAGGTTGGACCGATTTTGTCACTAGATATGCCAGATATTACCCACATTTAGTGCAGCAATTTTATGAAAATTTGGTTGACAGAAATAGAGAGTTGTATACAGTGGTTCAGGGCATTGAGATTCACATCACTCTGGATCTCTTTGAACATGCCCTAGGGGTTTCAGCCAGGGGTGCCGACATGACCTTTGGGCATGGTGAAGTTGAGGCTACTTTTGTTGCTATGATGAGTTGTGATTATGTGCGTGGAGTTAGTGATTTGATTCAGTTGGATACCAACTATTTTCCACCACTACAGCGGGTTCTACACCACATGTTTACATCCCTTATCTACCCAAAAAGTGGGAGTAGAAATGAGGTGACAGAGGTTCACAGATTCCTGTTCTATCATGCTATGAATGGAAACATAATCAACATGGGTAGGCTCATGACAGATTTGATAGGACTATGCCGAACCCAAATGCGGAGATCACTGCCTTATGCTTCACAACTGACAGGTGTGTTTGTATATGCTGGAATTCACTTTGGAGATGAAACATTTGTTCGAGTTAGACAAGATGATGTCTACAACGCACATAAAATCTTTTCAGATTTTGGATATAACTGGGGTCCCTATGGTGAGTTACGTCCCCATGTACCAATTTATGGGGACAAATCAGAAAGTGAAGAAGAGTAGGAGCAACAGCAAAATCAAGGGGAAGCCTCTCCTCCAGTTCATGCAGTGGACCAGCCTCCTCCACCCTCGCCTCATCATATAGATACAGAGATGCCCCCTCCACCACAGTTTTATCATGGGGAGTCCTCAGCTCAGGGTGCTGGGTAGTCCACTTGGGGGGATGTTGGCATCCGCTTATTTTCTCTAAATTAATTGAGAATTAAGCATAGGGAAATAATCCCTAAATAGAGCAAATGGCACAATGCCAATGATGCTCTACCAGTCGAGTCGGCCTCGAAAATCGAGATGCGTCGCCAGGCTAGACGACACGACATAACAATCGGGGATCACCCCCGAGCACAGGACACTACACTAGTCAGTTTTCCGGTAACTAAGCCGAATCCAAGGTTCGGGACAGCCTGCCGTATCGAGCCGCACTCTGAAGAGATTCAGGGATCACCCCCAAATACCCTGCCTACGATTTTACACCGCCGACATCTCATGAACCGGGTTAACCCGGAACTCAGAACAGCCTAGCGCATCATACGACTGTCGCCAAGGAGCGAGGGTCACTCTGACCCCCAGACAAACGACATTATCATGTTGATGCCCCAGTCACCGGGCCCAACCAAGGGTCCTATCCAGCTAGTCGTGACCCATCACAACATCAACAATCAATCAGGCCTGCCCCCAATCACTTAGTTTATGGGTTTACCCGCGTTCAACATAGCTACCCGAGCCGGGGGCACCTTGACTACAAGCCATGCCATGTGGCACCCAATAATGAGGCTAGTGTCTATCCCCGAGTTGCCTCCCTCCAGCCCTCTGAAGTAAAAGAAAGACCCATCTGAACCAGCCACAAGCTTCAGGAGCTCACAGCACCCTTATACGGCCCCACACGTGCATGTCGGGGATTTTCCTGAGCACCTGGTGGGCGCGTATGCTCCAGCCACTCTACAGCAAGCCAGAATCTGACTCGAGACTCCCAGCAATCCATCGCGTCTTGCACCACCATCGTGTGC
The DNA here is from genome assembly GCA_024336825.1 of Amorphophallus titanum. Classification (NCBI taxonomy): domain Eukaryota; kingdom Viridiplantae; phylum Streptophyta; class Magnoliopsida; order Alismatales; family Araceae; genus Amorphophallus; species Amorphophallus titanum. The sequence continues at coordinate 5,611,599 of JANBPO010009260.1, forward strand.
CGTCGCACCCGAAAGAAAATTCCCTTTTATAACAAGGGCATTCCTGTCTTTTGGTAACCCAAATCTCTAGTCAAATTTCCAGTCAAATCTCCAGTCAAATCCCCAGTCAAACCCCCAATCAAAGTTGACGAAATAAATTATTCCACTAAAAAGATGGATTAAGAGATGATATTCAGGTTAATCATATTCCACTAAAAAAGTGAAACAAACTAATCCGAATACAAACAAAATAATAAAATTTACTTTTTAGTACACCCTAACCCGGGTTACGGTATTCTGCTTAACTTATTCTCCAACCAAAGAGGGCCTATAAGAATAATCTAACACAACTACACAAAGCAATGATGCATAACTTGCTTGTATACAGGACTTCACAAGCATGTAATCCAATGAAACATGTCTATGGCCAGAATGACACTAGGTTGAACGTGAAAAGATCAAACTTCTTTCCGCAAACTCTACTTCCACAGAGTCCACGAGGCATACATACATTACAGCGAGAGAATCGGGAAGATAGTCCAATCTCTAAGCAGACATTACATAGCTCACATTAATGTAGTAAAGCTTAAAATAACACGAGATTAGGCCAAACCACAAGGCATACACAAGACAACTGAAAATAATACAATCCAAAAGAACACGAGGAACTCCAATCTGAGCACTCAAAGAACTGACAAAGCATTGGAAGGTAATCTTGATATTCCTAAGTATTTTTAATTTTTGTTTCTTTTATTGCTGTCCTAAACCAAGGTATCCACATAGATGTCGTCTTTTGGTACAGCTTGTAGGCTTCAGCCCTGTGTTCTTGCTTCAACATCCGCTGCTCAACCAGCACCGTAACGTAAAGCAGGCACAGACTATTAACGAGTGCCCCAATGAACGTCCATCCTTGCCCAACATTCCATCCAAAGATAACAAGACCCCACCACCATAACTGTTCTCCAAAGTAATTAGGGTGACGAGAATACCGCCATAGGCCCCTGTCAAGATTTGGCACCGTGGGTGCTCCGAGTTCCTTTGATGTTTGGTTTCTGCTTACATAGTTGTGGAGTTGTGTGTCGGCGAAGTAGGCTATGACAATTCCACTCATGCATGCAACTACAGCAAGAGAATCCAATGAATCCCAGGTTTTGTCACTTGCGTGGACAGCATACATCGGAAGGCATATCCCAATCAGGAAGACCTAAAAGAAAGCATTCATATTAGTAGGCAGTGAGAAGGAACTAAGGTTTGATATGACAAAAACTTATTATGCGCGGGCGTGATTGTAGGAAAGCTGTTCTCCAAGAAAAGCTCAGAGAGGAAGAAGGGGGAAAAATGCACCTATTTTCTCATACATTATTATAAAGCGAAAATACAAGTGGCCAATTAAAATCGGCAACATCAATATGAATTAATCTTCTTTCTCCATTGGCTAGTGAATAACAGGCTGCATTAGACTATGCATTTAAAAAGCATCCAGAGTTTTTAACCGGGAGAAGTCCTCAAAAAGATTGCCCAGTGATAAAAAAGCAAGTTTGAGGATCAGTTACTTAATTCCTCAGCAGTTCAACTACAAAATGGAGCATGTAGATTTAAATGCTTTGTTCTTAAAGCCCATATCAAACCTAAACATGCCCGTAATCTGATAAGGCACTTCACATTTCAGTTTGCTGCTAAGGGGACCTACTAAGTTTCTTTATCTCACCCTTTTGCATTTACAACATTGCGTTTCCATCCTGCATTTTTGTCCTGTAATGGCCAGGTTAAATCCACCCCTGTGCCCTGCATATAGCACTGACAACTTGCGTCCTAATCTGGAGGTGTGGTACACATCTTCATGGGCCTGCTGGCGTCTAGCAACCCCCACTTCCTGAATTGCCAAGTTTTACTTTTGTTTGTAAACACCCACTTCTAAACACCCCCATCCCTTCAGGGAAACGGACAGCAATAAAAAAGGGCAGCATACATAAAGCAGGAGAAGATAGCTGAGGAACGATCGGATGAGCTCCCTTTGTGGCATTTCCTAGAACACGTTCTGTGCATGCAAAACTGAAAGGCAGGTCGATCTGCGTATCATACTCAGACACACCAACCGATGGTTGTACATAAGCTGTTGCACACGGTGGATATACGGAGAGAAACGAAGGCAAATGAATCCTACCTGCTGGGAGAGGTAGACAGCGAAGAAAGAGATCCACCACCAGTTCTTCCCGTACTCTCTCCTCATGTCATGGAATCTCCAGTCCTCCCTGGCACCCCACTTCCATCCCTCCCTCCTGAAGTAGTTGTGGGTGAGCCTGAGGCTCCACACCCAGGTCAGCACCGTCACCACCGTCGACCTCAGCGCGTCGGCCTTGGCCAAGGGATGGCTCGCGTAGTAATGGACGAGGATGACGGGGATCACCGTCCAGTACAAATCTATCATCTGTACATACTCCAACACCCACGACATTAGACAGGCGCAACATATTTCGACTATGAAAGAGGAAAAGAGAGCACCAAAAGGGTTCGCCAAATGGGTACCCAGTTGTTGGACTGCAAGAGACCAATGACCCAGAAGAGGACGTCGACATTGGCGAAGAACAGGAGGTTAGCGAGGAGGAGAGGGTGCTGGGCGCACCATTCCCAGAGGTGGGCAGCCCCAGAGGTCGCAGTAGCAGCTCCGGCGGGGTCGGCAGAATCATCAACGTGGAAGGTGGTGGCTTTGTAGTGGGCGAGGAAGGTGAGGAAGAAGGCAACGGACGGGAGGGGGGCTAGGAAGGCTATGGCCACATTTTTGGAGTTCCCCATCTGAGCAATCTATCCAAGGAGGGAGTGAGCAGAGAGGCTGGGAACCTACTTAATAGCAGGATGCACGGGCCCCCAATACTGCTGTTTGCACAAACACGCAGAAAGCTACTACCTTGGCCAATATAAACAACAAGGAGGGGGCACGAAGCAGTAGCGGTAGCAGTAGCGACACGAGTGCTGCTGCGCAGCTACACCTGGAGACGACGCGCATGCTCCGCCGAATCACAGCCTTCTGGCAACTTTTCCTCCCCAGCTACGACTAGGGATCATCATACCTCCATTGCTGCTGCAGAAAAAAACTTCCAGCTAGTTGTCATGTTACCAAATATTTGTTTGTTTAGGGTGTAAAGTTAAAAAAATAGTTTTTAGTTTTTTTTGGCTTATTTATTGTACTTGTTGTCTTGACAGTAAAAATGTAAAATTACGGAGAATCTGTTATAGATTTATTATCATTCTTGATATTGAAAGGCCACTTTATCTTATTATCTTACTTGATCTTGTTCATTCGTACTCTTCATATCTCTATAGTTAGATTCTCGATTATTACTGTGATTTATTCACGTGTTTTACTGTATTTTTCTTACTTCATCATCTAGAGCTTAAAATGTAATTACTTAAAGCGTGCCTCCATGTTGATGCGAAGATGCCTACTGGGTAAGTGTGCTCATACCTACTTTTCTAATCTTTTCAGGAAATTCAAGTGAGTCAGATTCGGAATACTCTAGCGACGGGTCCGAGAGTGATGATGAATGAAGGACTGAGTGAAGACGTAGTGGTCATTAGTAGTCCTATGGTCTAGAGTCTAGTCATGATGTAATTTTATTTTCTTGAGTCATACCATGTAATTTTACCTTTTATTCATAGAGTCTAGTTGACTTATGGCTAGGAGTCCACATTCATGTACTTAAAATATTATTATCAATAAAGAGTTAGATTTTGTTAGTTATTGTGCCTTCCTTTATGTGGATGTGATTGCGCTCTGATCTTGATCGCTAGCTTGAGGCGTTTTGCCGGCTACTCACATTTTCCCTGAGTTGCTTCCACTGTACACAAATGGCTCGGGGTGTGATAGTTAAGTTGGTATCAGAACATAGGTCTCAGGACTTAATCTTAGGAAAAAATATTATAGGCTAAGTCCGAGGATTAGGACCCATACCTATGAACTAAGGAAAGAAATTCTCACCTACGAGAGATTGGGTAGAGCCGAGATGAGATAGTTAATTAGAAATTATCTCTAGGTGAACTCCCCCTGATTCCACAAGTGATTAACGAATCGTTCTTTTTCTTTGGTACCATGGCTCATCATGTAAATTGGGATGAGATGCAACGAACCATTGCGGGTCTTACCCAGGCCCTTCAGACAGTGGCTCAAGCTGGCGCCAGGGCTGGCGCATAAAATTTGTATGAAAATTTTCAGAGTTTAAATCCTCCCCGATTCTTTGGATCCGCCAACCCCGACGAAGTAGAAAACTAGATCGATGAGATAAACCGTATATTTGAAGTCATGCAATGCACCGACCAAGAGAAGGTCCGTCTCGCCACATTCCAGCTGAACAAAGATGCACGTACTTGGTGGAAGGCCACCTCGGCACAACCACAAATTGCACAGCCTACATGGGACGGATTTCTTACACTTTTCCGAGCAAAATACTTCTAAGAACACGTCAAGGAGAGGAAGGCTGTGAAATTTACCTCTCTAAGGAAAGCAATGATGTCCGTAGCAGAATATGAGCTGCAGTTTTCACGGCTGGCACCATATGCTCCTCATTTGGTTAACACCGATCTATTAAAGGCTAACCAATTTATGGATGACTTAAGGCCCATTTTTATTACTCAACTTGGACCCCAAAATATCCGTACCTATGCGGAGATGGTCCAATGGGTGCATTTATGTGAAAGGGCCTTGGAAAAGGTCAGAAAATTTAAAGGCAAGGAAGAGGCGTCTAGCCAAAAGTTCGATCGGTGAGGAAGGAAAGGTGAGAGATTTAGCATCACGAAGCCCTACAAGTCCTGTGAAAATAAGAAGAGATCCCGTAATGGCAACGGGAGTGGCAATGGCAAAGGAAAGAAGATCAAGGAGGAAGAAAAAATGGTTACCACTGCTTGCACCTTCTGTGAGAAGTTCGGACATTCGACTGAAGAATACTGGAAGCGTCTCGGCGCTTGTTTGAGATGTGAAAGTCGGGAGCATCGCATGCCTGACTGCCCTTTGATGAAAGATCAACCCTCCAAAAATAACGGCGGGCGAAGGCGGTAGGCTCGTCTAGATGCAGTTATGGAGGAGGAAGCTACTAAAGAGGGAGAACTAAAGGAAGGTACCGTTCAAATTTACTCGCATCCTGCATTCGTGTTATTTGATACTGGTGCTTCTCATTCCTTTATTTCTAACACTTTTGCTAAAACCTTGCCAATTTCACTTGTTCCGTTACCTTCGAATTTATCTACAGTTACACCCTTAGGTTCTGGAACGGAACTTAAACCTTATTTCCCCGATAGTGAGGTTATCATAGAAGACCACAATCTCTCTGCTAACCTTGTATGCCTTGATATGGAGGGCTACGATGCCATACTAGGAGTAGACTGGCTTTGTGACCATTATGCCGACATTAATTGTCATAATAGGCGGATTTCTTTTCATGAATCAGATCTCCCAAAATTTTCTTTCCTTGGCATCAAGTATAGGAAGCACCCTACCCTTATTTCTTCCCTTCACACCTGCAAACTCATTTCGCAAGGGTGTGAAGCTTTCCTTGCTTCTGTTATCATTACCGAGTCCAAGGAAATCCTAATAGAAGAAATCTTCGTTGTATGAGAATTTCCTGACGTCTTTCCTTCAGACTTACCAAGTATATCACCCAAAAGGGAACTCAACTTTTCTATTGAACTTATACCTGGAGCAGCACCTGTGCTAAAGGCCCCTTATAGGATGTCCCCCATAGAGCTTAAGGAACTAAAGAAGCAACTTCAAGAATGTTTGGAGAAGGGCTTTATCCAACCTAGCACATCCCCTTGGGGTGCGCCGATCTTATTTGTCAGAAAGAAGGATGGTTCCCTCAGATTGTGCATCGACTACTGATAGTTGAATCAACTCACTATCAAAACCAAGTACCCACTGTCGCGTATTGATGAGCTATTTGACCAGATCTCTGGTGCGGAGTATTTCTCAAAAATTGACCTCAAGTCTGTCTATCACCAGTTGAGGATTAAAGAAGTGGATATTCACAAGATGACTTTTCATAGTAGATATGGACATTATGAGTTTGTAGTTATGTCATTCGGGTAAACTAACACCCCCGCAACATCTATGCAACTCATGAACAATGTCTTCAGCCCATATCTTGACCACTTCGTGGTCATATTCATTGATGATATTCTTATTTTCTCCAAGACGAAGGAAGAACATGAAGAACATCTGAGGATTACCTTACAAACCTTAAGGGAACACCAACTTTATGCAAAGTTAAATAAATATGAGTTTTGGCTAAAGGAGGTCTCTTTCCTTGGTCATGTTATTTCTAAAGACGAAATTACGGTGTGTTGGCCCTGACTTAAAGATAAATAAGTGTGCCTCAAAAGTCAATCGATAATTAACTAAATTTACAGAGACTTATATGAAAAAAATCTCATGGTAAAATTATCCACCATCATGTGTGATCCCAACTTTTTCACCAAGCGCATGTAACTTCATGCGCTTTGGAATCACCTTCAATATTTTCCTACTACGCATTCAGATAATAGACTCAACTACTCGTCGGTAAGACCAGCCATTCTTTTTATCGAGAAAGCTGCTTATACTCTTTTGAGGGTACTCTTTGCTCCCTGTGCCTCAAGTATCACTCACATGTATTTATTACTTAGAATTTTTTATCCCATTATTATGACATATTACTTAATAGACGGTGATGATGGGGAAGACTATTTTAAAGATGTAACAATATCATCACCCTTTCTATTTGCACATATAATTAGTAACATCAGTTGATAGAAATATCACCTGAGAAATTCCCTTTCCAATGTGGGCCCCATCTTCAGTAATGCCGTCATACCCGTGATAGAACCGAGTGCCTTACTTGGGCCCCATCAGAGAAGCCATTTCATACACGGTAGATGATGCATCCCCTCGTAGCAAGGCGGAAGATGATCGCGTATGATATCAAGAGACTCCTCGATCGGACGGCCGGGATCAAGCCACGTTAACCTTGTGGGAGGGGTTGGGGGGAGAGGCGGGCGCGCTCCACGGAAGACGAAGGCAAGAAAACCGGACGCGACCCCTCACCGAAGGAACGAAGCAAAAGAGAGGGTTGGGGACGGTGTGGGTGGTTCCAGGGTTGGGGACGGTGTGGGTGGTTCCGTGTGGGAAGAACAGACGAAGCAGCAGCAGCAAAAAAGGGCGAGTTTTGGGAGGGCAGGGAGGAGGAAAACCCCATCCATGGCCGCCAATAGGGTGCCGGCGATGGAGATGGAGGACCCAGATAAGGAAGGTTCCCTGTAGGAAGAAGAATAAGAGGAAGAAAGGGAGGATATTGAGCGAGTAGAGACGAGGAAAACCCATCCATTGGCTGCCTGCGGAGGTCCGGCGATGGAGATGGAGGAGGCCAGATAAGGGAACCCCCGGGGGGGAAAGGTGGGGAGTCGCTACCTGGTGAGATGGAGTGATCCGGACTCTTCTAATTCTTTGCAGGTAGCGCCGAGTGCAAAGCAAGAAAGGAGAAGTCTTTCCATATAAAATTGGATCGTCCTCCGCCGGGCACCATCACAGGGATGAGGAAGGGGAGAGGTGGGTCGGCGGAGGCGGAGATGGATGCGGCGGAGGCCGGGATGTGGCGCGGGTCGAGGTACCGGGGCGTGCGGAGGCGGCCATGGGGGCGGTTCGCGGCTGAGATCCGGGACCCATGGAAGAAAGCGCGCGTGTGGCTCGGAACTTTCGACTCCGCCGAGGACGCCGCCCGGGCTTACGACGCCGCGGCGCGCGCCCTCCGCGGCCCCAAGGCGAAGACCAACTTCCCCTTCTCCGCCGCGGCGGCGCCGCCGCTGCTCCCCTCGGTCGGGTTCGCCCACCAGCGTGACGAGGAGGCCCCCATCCGCCGCCAGAGGCTGCAGAGCCAGCAGCCCCGGCCCGCCACGAGCAGCCACAGTAGCACCGTGGAGTCCTCCAGCGGGCCGCGGCGCCCGGGCGGCGTGCCGCGGCCGGGTCTACGCGTCAGGGAGCGTTCGAGACGCCATCCCCCGCCGCCGCGGGTGCTGAACGGCGACGACGACTGCCACAGCGACTGCGGCTCGTCGTCTTCCGTGGTGGACGACGGGGACATCGCCGTCTCCTCGTTCTGGCGGCGGCCGCGGTCGCTGGCGCTGCCCTTCGACCTCAACCACCCACCGCCGGCAGGCGACGACGACGACTACCACTGCACGGACCTCCGCCTCTGACTGCCCGTACTCACCTTTCTACCTCATATACTAAAAAAGTTGTCCCAATCGTGTGGTGTTTGCCGGATTTAGAGGTGCCTGTTCTTGAGGCTGCTTTATGCTTGTGCTCATCTCTCTTCGCTTCTTTGTACAAAACTGATCCGATTCCACCAGAAAAAAAAAGGAATCTTTTTTTCTTCCTGTTGAGCAGTTTCCATGCCCCATTCACTAACTTTTGATTTATCTCCAAGTTGTTAGCAAATTCCCATCTGCATGAAAGTGCTAATGTTGCAGCGAACGCCTGTTGCAAAAGAAGGAAAATAAATCTACTGTTGTTTTTAGGCAGAATGAGAAATTCGTGGGAAAGGCCTCCTTTTCTCTGCTTCTGTGCAAGCCAATGCAGAGGTCGATCAGACTAGTTGCGATGAACAGAGAGCAGGAGGGAGGGAACCCTTGGTGTAAGCCTAACCCCCATTCCTGATTGTGTGCTAGTGTTACTTTCTGCAGTTGATGGGTCTCTGTTTCCTCCTTTTTCTTTTCTGTTTTTCTGGTTGTAGATGGATTTGTGGTTTTCCAACATCCACAATGGAGAAGAAGAAGAAGAGGTCTGATCTGTTGAGAGAGGGAGCGTGGCTTGCTCTTCAGGATAATGTGAAATGGAAATCTCCGGTGGGAATTGGTAATGGAATTGCTAATGTTGCAGCAAACACCTGCTGCAAAAGATGGAAAATAATCTACTGTTCTTTTTAGGCAGAATGAGAACTCCTTGGGAAAGGCCTTCCTTTTCTCTGCTTCTGTGCAAGCTAATGCAGATATCGATCACATCGCTGTGACGAACAGAGGGCAGGAAGAGAAGGGAACCCATGGTGGTGTAAGCCCAAACCCCCATTCCTGCTTGTATGTTAGTGTTACATTCTACAGTTGATAGGGCTCTGTTTCCTCCTCTCTCTTTTCTGTTTTTGTGGTTGTAGATGGATTTCTGGTTCACCAACATCCACAATGGAGAAGAAGAAGAAGAACAGGCTAATCTGAAACGTATTTTGCAGATGGGAATCGGTGATGGGTCTCAAACAGAGTTGGCCGACTCGGCGGATCTCGGGCCTAGTCGCCCAACTTCTCCTTTAAAAACTTGCGCGTGTCGACTCATGTGGATTCGGTCGATCCAAAATCTGACAATCCTGATCTCGAAAGGGCTTCCCACTCCCTTCATTTTTTTGGTTTTTTTTTTACGTATAGACCACCGCTGTACAACTCGTTTATTATGACATTTTAAGGTATCCCAGTTGTGTTCAGAAAAGGGCGGAACTGTAACTACGGCTAGTTGTCCAACTGTTATTTCATTGGGGATTTTGCTAGGCTTTTACTGTGTAACTCTGATTGCCCTCTTAATCAAGGGCACTTATGTACTTTGAACATATTTTACTTAATATAAATATAAGGGCAGGGTTGGTCTTCTCGATTGAAACAGCAGCACCTTCTCTCTCCATCGACCCATGGAACTCTTTCATGGTATCAGAGCGTCCCTTATCCTGTGTGCTCTCTTCCTCCTTTGCCCTCAGAAACCCTCTCTACACAGGCCACACCTAGTCCTAGGGTTTTCCCTTGCCATCGCAAGGGTCTCTCTAGGGTGTCTTCTTGTATATCTGCACCAGCCACACCTCTCTCCAAGGGTTTTCTCTTTCTCCTCTGCAAGGGGAGAGGGAAACCATATTTGAGAGGGTCTTCTTGCACGTCTCTCTACTGTGGATTGTTGCTCCTTGGACTGCAATGCTCCTTTCCTCTGCTGGATTGCAGAGGTCTTTTTCTTTGAACCGCGACCCCCTGTAGTTGGAGCAGTTACCTCTTCTCCCCCCTCTCGCCCTCAAACTCCCCCTAGACAATGGCAGATAACACTTCTACGGCATCAGGAACACCTTTGCCTGCTGTTTAGCCCACGCAACTTGCCTCCGCCAGTCATACTATGCAAATCATATCAGATACATTCACAAAAAGTAACTACCTTTCTTGGGCTGTCACTACAGAGTTGTAGATTACTGGTCACAAGAAACTTGGATTCTTGATAGGTGCCTAGCAGCCCTGGGATGCCCAGGATCCTTTGGTAATCCACTGGATGTGTGCCAGATAACAGAATTGCAAATTCTACTCAACAGAGTTTATCCATGCTTCATGTCAATTTGATGTGTTCTCATTTATTGAATTTGTCAGATTTTGCCTTGCCTTAATCATAAGCAAAGGGATTTAGTATGGGCAACCAGCTTTGATTCTAGTTAGGCGTCTGAATGATGTTTCTCGTTCTTTGTTGACTTGCTTGGATATAGTTGAAATAGAGGTAATCATTTTTTAGTGAGTAGCATATAGTTGTTTATGTTTACGCATGTTGCTGGCTTACGTTTATGCAGCTTGCCAGTGACGAAGCTAATGAAGTTTCTTCGAATGGAGCGGAAACAACTGTTGAAAACACATTAAAGTCCGATTCTAGTCTTACAGTGGGTGATATGAAATCTGGTGTGGATCCGTTTGACATCGAGGAACGTGACCTCGTGAAGTCCAACGCAATGTGTATGTCACTATCATTTAGTTGTCATTAGATTCTACTCTCTTGTTCTGTAGTTCTTTTCTGAAGAATGGTTCACCTACCTGTGTGTAATCGAGAGGTGTGAGCAAGTCAATGTAAAACTAATAATTTAGGGCGCTCATGGTAATTGAGAACTTTGAACATCTCAGGCTTTGGTTTGATCCTATGAGCTTGGCTTAAACTTGATATGGTTGACAACATCATTGGCATTGTCTATAAGACTAGAAAGCTGAGATTGGGGCATATTAGCTTGATAGGTAGCAATAATAACCTTGAACATCTCAGGCTTTGGTTTGATCCTATGAGCATGACTTAAGCTTGATATGGTTGACAACAACATTGGCATTGTCTAAGACTCGAAAGCTACAAAATTGGGACATACTAGCTCGTGATTCGGCCACAATTCTGGCTAACTCTGTCCCAGTGAGCAGCTCTTCTTTAGAGCACCCTAAACAGCAGATCTTTGCAAGCCTTACCTATGAGGTGCATCGTGTACGCGAACCGCTAAACATGAAACTAACTTGTGCTAGTTGGCATGAGATAGTGTATATGTTATACTGTGTTGCCCTTGTCCCAACCGTGTCCTGTATGAACCTTGTACCTATTCTTGTTAAAGGACATTGGAGATCTAATTCTTGAAGCTGTAACAAAAGCAGAACCAAACATTAGGAGTATCATCCCAGAAAATCCATGTTTTCTCTGCATGTGGGAATAAAAGGCACTTCCTCTGCTCCTCCATTCTTGTGTCGTACTATGACTGGTGAGTCCTGCTACTCGCTATTGGAGTCTTTATGTTCCATGTAAATGCCTCTGTAGTCCTTCTCGATAACATTGTTCTGTGGTACTTGCAGGAGGATAAGCCACATAACACATCACCAGAACCACGGGCACGTTGAGAATGATGAATCATGGCACCCTGCGAGTTCCCCTACTTGTTTTGTTTTAGGTTTTGCTTTCTTGTGATTGGTCCTTTTGATTACAAGGTCTTATTATGCTATCTTGCAGCTATCTGAAAAGATATACAATAGCTTGGACCCTGTTATCAGAATGCCGCGGTTCACGGTGCCCTCCCCCTGTTGGCTTATCCCATCTATCTAGTGAGTGCCCTAGTTGGAGTTGGCATGTAGAAGAGCTTTGTGTCTCTTGGTAGATTCTTACTCTTTCTTCTTTGACTATTCATTAGTGGTCAAGGAGTCCAGAAAAGACAGGCTCTCACGTTGACCCCAGTATTGACTTATTCCTTCCAAATGAGAAGAAAGATGTTGGAAGATCTACTGCCTACTGGATGGCGATGGTTGCGTTGCTAGCAGGGCTTACACGAGTTATGGGACCAATGTGGATGTTTAAACTCTATTTTGCACCCAATTGAGTAAGTTCAAGTGCTTATTCTATGGAGAGTTGGTTGACCAAATGTGAATATTTTGTTAGATTCCTTATTTATGTTAATTTTTTATGATCTCTCCTTTTGTTGCAAAACTTCGTTGTGGTTGGACTTTGTCACGTACATGCATCACCATGGCCATGATGAGAAACTTTTATGGTATTGTGGGAAGGTAAGCTGGATGCGCATGCAAACCTATTCTAAATGTTTGCACAAAGAAGTTATAGAGGACAAAAACAACAAAAATAGGGAGGAAATTTAGAAAGATCTCATAAATCTTAAAGAACAACTTTGACAAAGGATTTGATGAAGCCATGTGTGCTACCTTCATCCAAGCTTGAGATCAATATTCCCTTTCTTGGCGCACAATTCTTGTTTGTAATGACTAAACCGGAACCCCCCCGACCTGAGTCTGGCTGTGACTCACCCTTCTTCTTTTCAGGTGAGCCGTCGCGCCCGTCGACCACCGTACCACGAGCTTTTCTTGATTAAATCTAGCTTGCCAGCAGGGTCAATGTACAGTCTTTTGTACTTTTGGACGGGGTATGCCCCGAGTAGTTGTACATCTAGACTTTGTTTATAGTGGACTTGTTACTTTGGTAATTCTGGACTAGTGTACAGCTTGTATCACTCTGATATAATATTATTTTTAATTGCTTCCGTATTACAGTTTATAGTAACTATTTTAATTTAATTACGCATCGTATAATTTCAGTTCGTTATATTTGCCCCTCGACAAACCCTTCCAACCCTTCAGGGGCCTCATCAGCCTCTTGGGTGGCATCCCCAGTTCTTAGTAGCGGTAATTCGGTACTCGTATCGGGTTCTCGGTGCCCTGAGCTCTGGGATGTTACACCTCCCCTGTCCCGAAGAGTATTGGGGAGGTGATAGGAGGTTCATCCATGAACAGTCGAGAAAAACTCTGAAGAGATGGTCATGCCTGGATGGCAATCCCGCACCATACGAGAATGGGGAACCCAAGGGCTAGCCCTCTGAATGATCCCTATCACCCGCATGGTTGTCGATCAATACTTGCCATTTTATTTGTTGAACCACCTTTATTATTGTAGCACATGCACACAGGTTCATGAAAACTAGCATGGCCACACTTCGAAGGGTCAGTACGTCATCATGACAATGTATGCCGAGGGATGGCATTTATTTATTCATTATCCTCTTTATGGGATGTTTGGTTCTCACACTTTGATATTGGTAATCGTGAGGTTGTCACCAATATAAGAGGTGAAAATTGAGCGAGAAAACCAAACACACAGTGCGGAATTAAATCTTCGATTCTTAACGAAATTTTGATAGCATCTCCCCCTGCCCCGGAATATATTGGGGGAGAGGTATATGAGACCCATCCACAGTGGGCTGAGACGGGTTCCAAAATTGATGGGCATATCAAAATGATGACCTAGACCCAACAGTGGATAGTGAAACACTTTGCCAATTAGTTTTGACTCATTTTGGTACCACAGTGTGTACATGAATGCTTTAGGGAAAACTAGCACAACTGTGGACCAAAGGGCCTAAAAGGATCGTGGCCTTGTTCACCTTTAAGGAATTCAATGTTGTATTTCCCTGACAAGATAATCGGAGCTCATGTTGTAACGTATGACAGAGTCCCGTGATTTATTGGGATGATTGGAATAACCAAAAAGGCATGACATGACACAGCCTCCCGATCTAATTCCGACAACATCTTCCCTTGTCTCGGAATATGTCGAGGGATGTATAGGAAACCCATCCACGAAGAGTCGACATGAGATCCATAAGACACGAGCATATCAAAACCCGAGAGCCACAAGGGCGAGAGCAATGAGACATTGTTCCCCGTTGAGGCGATTTATTCACTATTCCCCTAAAGAGGTCTTCGGAGAGCATGCCATAGTAGACAGTGGATTCCCATGACTCGATGAGGTGCTTGAAAAGTGCGATGCGATATTATAACCCCCTGAATTGATTTTGATAGCATCTCCCCTTATCTCGGGATATGCCAAGGGGTGTATAGGAAACCCGTCCATAGAGAGTTGAGATGGGATCCGTAACAAATGGGCATATCAAAGCCCAAGAGCCACAAAGGGTGGAGACATGATGAGACACTATTTACCATAGAATTGATTTATTCACTATTCCCTTGATGAAGTCATCGGAAAGCACGTCATAGTAGATGGTGGATCCCCGTGACTCGATAGGATAATCGAAAAACCCAAAAAAGTAAAGCATAATGTTGGGGTAGAAATCCCATTAATATAGCTCCTCAGCTTCCCCTGGGGCCGGGTATGGCTCAGCAATCAGTGGAACAGTGAGGAAGATGATATGGCAGGGATGAGAAATATTCTGTACAGGTGGAAACATGAACAGGTGGCCAATGGAGTTGGATGATCTGGCGGCTGGTGGTTGATCCAACAACAGGCAGTTGATCCGGTAGCACGCGGAGGGGGAGTACATGATACGGCGGTCGGGCACGCAGAAGGTGGTTGATACGGCGGCCAAGATTGTGGGTCGGGCGATCCAACGGCTGGCCTCCAATGTGGCGGCCAAAAGAGCGAATGGGCCTGATACGGCGGGCTTGATACAGCGGCCAAGAGGCACGGGAGTGTTAATCTGGCAGCCAGGAGCCCCGTATTAGGTGCCAAGAGGCGTGGGGGTGTTCAGACGGCAGCCAGGGCTGGGATGGCAGTTAGGAGAGCAGAGGTCATTGCGATCCAGTGACCAACCCACTTGTGAGAGAAAATGGAGCTGACACGGCAGCAAGGGCTATACAGCAGCCAAGGACCAAGAGGAAAGGGCTAGGTGCATACGGCGGCCAACACATGTAGGTGTGCGATAGAAGGTGAGATGGCGGCCAAGAGGTGGGATGAGTTGCAGATGGAACAGTGTGTCGTAAATCAGAGGAGCGTGAGTGTTTTCCTGTGCCTCATTCATCTAAGGAGAAACTAGAGGCCATGTAATGGACCGACGGGTCCCTGGCCCTCATTTGAGGTGGCGATAGATCACCAAATTTCCTAGGGATGAAACGAAACACTAATGACAGCGGTGTAAAACCAAACGAAAGCTAAGTCCTTGAATGATATATGCCCATTCGATGGGACACACAGAGGCCACATCTAAAGAGGGATGAGCCCCTGGCGGCCATTGAGGTAGGCCAGAGAAAACTCCAGAAATGAACTTGCAGGAAGGGGGGAAGAGGGGTGTGATGATGCTCACTCACACGATCGGGCATGCTTGGTAAACAGTACAGCAAAACAATCAAACTGTAGCCCTCAAGGGGGGAATTTATGCAAAGCTCTAGACACTCAAGCTACTATTCAATCACACAAAGAGGAAAGAAGGCAGAAATAAGATACTTGATCAGCAAATTAGAAAACTCAGAATATTGATTCCTCTATAGAGTATTGCAAACGATGCTACATCTGTAAAATATAAATTGTAGAAGAGAAGAAAAAGAAAAAAAAATCTACACAAGAGAATGAGAGATGAGTAGCGGGATAGGAGGTGGAAGATGTGGGTGGTACCAGGCCTTCCAGGTGGCTATTGGGGCAGGATTTTCGCTGGTGGACAGGTGAGGGTTGTGGGATGGTTGGGCAGCAGTGGCGGGGTAGCGTGCAGTGGGGGTTTTGGGCGTGGGTGGTGAAGGTAGATGGGGCTCAGTTCTGTAGTTTAGTGCAGTCAGAACTGAGGGCTATAAGGGAGGATCAAGTAAGCAGGGAAAAAGGGCTCAAAAGATGCAAGAAAATTCTAGAGGAAGGAGTTGGACATGGCTAAGAAGTGATCAAATTTTTAGAGCATTTGGAGACATTTTTGGGGAGGTCCCTTTGAAGGGGTTTGGGCTCTATCCCGACAGACCTGCACAGAGACAATCTATGCGGGTAAAAGGACTGTGAAGGAAACTTTGGCCACAGGGTGAATTCGAGCGTGGAATTTTGAGGAGACGTGGGGGACAAGTGGAGGAAGAAAATTGCAGAAGGGGTGGATGGGATCAAAGGATGGGAAAAGGGCATGCCAACCTGTTCTTCACGGCCCAGTCTTACAGATAGACAACCAGGGAGGGGGCGCAGGACAGCAAGGGATTCTCCTCCACACTTGCAGCAAACCTTGATCTCTGAACTCCTGACTTGGGAAGATGATGGGGAGGTCACCTCCCAGCAGTTGGTGCAACAAAGAACCTGAAGAAACCTTGGGTGTCACACCTAGGAGAAAGAGGAAGAAGAGAGAAAGGTGGGAGTCACACCCACAAGAGAGAGAGAGCAAGGGAGGGCGCAGTGTTCACTTTAGCAATTTTTCCAATTTTTATTCATCATAAATCTTCTCCAAAAGGAGTACAAGAGTATTTATAGAGGGAGGGGAAAGCCCTAATTTAATTCTACAAAGGAATCTAATAGAATCATAATTAAAAATAATTATTATCCTCTTTAGAATCCTAAAGAAAGGGGGTGAGGGGGTAAAGAGATAAGGGGATAAGGGCTCTCTCCTAGACGGAGTAGGAAGGGAGGGCGCCCTCCTCCCAAGCCCAAGTGGGCCTAGGAGAGAGGGGGGTGCCCCCCAAGGTGGGCCTCTCATGGGGGGCGGCAGCCAGCCCATTGCTTCTTGGGCCTAGGTAAATGTGGCCCAATAACCTACTATTAGCGTATTGCTAATAATATGACCCTAAATGCAATCCAATTGGCCTCACAACGGCCTACAAAAATCCATAATGAAGAGAATAAAAGTATCCATGATTCTGGCTATATCTCCATGCCATCTCCAAGTCACAAGGAAGCCTGCTAGTCCCAAACAGCTCCACGTGTCCTCTAGTGACGCTCTGCCACATCACGCCGATCTCTAGCTCGGGTGTCCTCACCACTGATCCTCAAGAGACTGATAGCCAAGATGGCATCAGATATCAGTAAGATGATGGTCTTGATACTGAATGCGGTGGTGAATATCGACAATGGTGGTGTCACGAGCCTGGTCGCGGTGCTGCATGTCAAGAAGGACCCAATTCATGGTATGAAAGGCCTCTCTGAATTCGTCATGGCTGGTGGTGAGGGTGGTCATGTAAGTGGATAAGGTATCCAGAACACTGGAGAAAGAATCTATGCGATCAGACATAGTGCCAAGCATAGTGCCCATTGTGTCTATGTGATCCCCAATAGTAGAGAGTCGATCCCCAAAAGTGTCCACTTGAGTTTCTAGCCCAGTAAGACGCATATCAAAAGTCTCATAGTCCACTGAAGAATGTTGTTTGACCCCTTGAGTAGATGACTCCCCATGAAAGTATTATGGTGGAGGAGGCATGTCTGGATCTATATGATGAGGTGAAGGTGAAGGAGGCTGGTCCTCTACCTGAACTGGAGGTGGTACTTCCTCTGGACCCTGCTACTGCTCGGGCTCTTCTTCACTTTCTAATTCTTCCCCATAAATTGGCACATTGCGGCGTAGCTCACCATCCGGACCCCAGTAATATCCAAAATCTGTGAAGATTTTATGTGCATTGTAAATATCATCCTGTCTAACTCGAATAAACATTTCATCACCAAAATGAATCCCAGCATATATAAGCACTCCTATTAGCTGTGAAGCATAAGGCAAAGATCTCGTTAGTTGGGTTCGGCATGTCCCTACCAAATCTGTCATGAGCCGACCCATGTTCACTAAATTCTCATTCATAACATGGTAAAACAGGAATATATGAACCTCAGCTACTTCATTTCGACTCCCATTTTTTGGATAAATAAGTGAAGTGAACATGTGCTGCAGAATTCACTGCAGTGGTGGAAAGTAATTGGCATTTAATTGAATCAAATCACTGACACCATGCACATAGTCATAGCCCGTCATGGCAATAAATGTGTCCTCAATGAGACCATGACCAAAAGTCATATCTACACCCCTAGCTGATACTCCTAAAGAATGTTCAAAAAGATTCAGAGTTACATGAATCTCAATACCTTGAACAACCGTATATAACTCTTCATTCCTATCAACCAAATTGCCATAAAATTTCTGCACTAGGCTGGGGTAGTACCGAGTATATCTAGTGACAAAATCACTCCAACCTGATTGAATCTCAAAGACTGCACAAAGATCGGGCAAGATTTCATTCACCTCATTAAAATTGACTAGATGAGGGTTGATAATGGGCCGTGGAGGCAACCGAGGTGCAAGAGGAGGTGCACGAGCTTACCGTGGTGGAGGAGCCAGAGCCTCACGTCTCCGAGCACTAGGTTCCCCTTGGGTAGAACATCGAGAACTCCTTCTAGGTGGCATCCTAGACTAGAAGACCCGTAGTGGAAACCTTGAGAGAATCGATCTCAACTCTGGGGATGAAGATGGACCAAAAGATGCTCCAAGGGCTTGAAATGATCTTCTCCACAATCTGGAACCTAGGGAAGAGCTTCACGATCGCACGAACGACCGCGGAGGTTTCGTCCCGAAACCATGATGAATCTGTTGGATCTTGTGCAGTTGGAAGAATGCAGAGGTTTTTGTGCTTGAAAAGTGGAGTTTTAGAGTGCTAGGGTTAGGGAAGAAGGTTGGAGAGAGAATGGGTGTGTTAGAATGAGGAGATGGGGTGAGAGAACCCCTTAAAATAGGGTTCGGCAAAGTCCCTGGTGTTCATGCCGGGTGACCTGGGGCTCTGGCAGCTTGAGAATGCTTTGGTGTATTGGCTTCCTTTGGCTTCTTCGCTTCAGTGGGCCGCATCATTCTTGTCATTTAGGCTTGATCACCATCGAGCATATTTTGAGTGCCAACAAATGCCCCCCAGTCGCGGGTGCTACGAGCAAGGCACGAGTGATGCGGGACCAGTGGATGAACTCTGACTAGACAGATTCTCTATCTAGTTGGCAAAGACTCAGAATGGCTCTTAAACTGGCATGGTGACTAATCTAGCGCGGCCAGGGATATAGGCTAAATCGGTGCACCCTTTCTCGGCGCACCATTTGGAGTGGAAAGGGGTTAATACGGCGTGCTATTTAGCGTACCGGATTAACCCAAGAGGGCGTCCCAATAAAACCCCCTCTTCTTTTATTTTCTTCTTCACCGCTCTTCATTTCTACCAACTCTTTCTCTCTCTTCCCTATTCCCTCTGTGGCGTCGAGTGAGCTTGGAGTGTGGCGGCATCCTTCAAGTAGGTGAGGGAGAAGTCTTGCCATTCGGGATTCAAATCCCTCTTTTCGGACCCCGAGAGGCTCCTAGTAGGGCTTGCCCTCAGAGCATTTCCCCTGGGTGTTTCGTTTTTGCCTCAGTGCGACACCCATATCCTGTTTTAGGGACCGTTCCCTTAGTGGATGCATTCCCGCTTCTTTCTGGCAATCCCCCGAGCTGGGGAGACTGCCGAAATTTTGTCAAAAATGTTGTTTTGATCAACTATTTTCTGACCTTGTTTATTTCTCTTGGTATGCTTTTGTAGATAAAAATGGCATCTGATTCTTCTTCTACTGCATCCCATACCGTGGTGACGTGGGAGAATGTCCATTTCTTGGACCGGGGGCATGAGCAACTTGCTGTGGTTGTAGAATCCTCAGACTCGGAGACCGACATAATAGACACTAGCTGCCTTCTCATCATCGGGGGTGACTCCTTCAAGTATGACCATGAGGATGCCGTTACGAGGGATCACCCCAAGGACAAACATTTGATATCCTTCCTCTGGCGGTTCAACCTTCAGGGGAAGAGGGACCTGTTCCTCATCCCCAAAGCTGAGCAGGCATTACTGGTTGAGAGAGACAGCTTGACAGACTTTGTGATGCGGTGAAGGCCTATCTACCTCCCTGAGCAAGTCCGAAAGTGGAGTGTCGTGCTCGGACTGCAAGACTTGGCTCCAGAGGATGGGCTGTTGACCAGAGCCCCCGAATTTATACCTGCTCGATGGAATGAGACAGCAGGCCGTGTTGACCGGGAGAAGTTAGTCTTTGGTTTGTTTCTTGCCCCGTTGAAATGGGGGTACAGAGAAGAATCTTTCTTATTGGACTGCCTGGTGGTCCGCTTCAAGCATTAGATTTCTGTGGGATGGTTTGCCTAGCTAAAGGCCACCGATGCCTAAGCATTCAGACCTGGAGCAGTGGAGTTCACGAACTACGTGCTACAGCACTATGCTCCCATCTTGGTCAAGGCCGTCGTATACCGTAGCGTGTACGCCTCGAGGTAAAGCTATCCCATCTCCAGGGGCCTATGCTGCGACATGATTGAAGTGTTCTGCCCCGAGTACAACACTTTCTACACCTCGGAGGGAGAAAGCTCTTTAGACCTTTGGAGTCTTTCACAGCTCAGTGGCTTGCCGATTGACGGAGAGCTGTATGAAGAAGTTTGCTGGCCAGACTGGTTGAAGGATCAGGCAGACAGTGAAGGCCGGTACCTGACAGGCTTAGCCTATCGCTATTTGATGGAGGCATATCGTACACTTTGCCATTCATCGTACGATACGAGGGAGGCACACAAGCCTGGGTAGAAGAGGAGCATGCGGATGGGCACTTGGATCCAGTATTTCTTCGATGGGGAATAGAAGTATGAAGACTTTCCCATAGTGGCACCGACTGCCTTGAAGTAGAAGAAAAGAGTTTGACGTCAGGCCGCTTTCCTGCCTGCTTTGAAGGGAGGACAACAAGGGGGGCTGAACCCTACTGGTGTCGGTGCAGTCACACACTGTGCTGCATATTTGACTTAGTGGCTTTGCTCCTTTGCTCTCCCACAATGCGACGAGAGCGAGATCAGAGCGGAGGCCATCTACCCTGCCTGCCTGATGGCTTGGGGCACAAAGCTGTCCCTTTGCCCAGTGGCTTTATACTTCATTTATAAGATGCTGGAAGACTTGCATAGGTTGCGTCTTCCCAAGAATTTGTGGACGGTTGGTCCATTGCACTTCTTTAATGCTTGGGTCTACACCCTATTTCCGGAAGTTGCTCCTTCGGGGCTACAATCAGCTCGCCTTGATAGAATTTGCGAGTTCCGAATCGGCCTTGACAGCAGAGTAAATTTTTGCCATTCTAGGGAAGCTGACTAAGGTCCCCATGGATGCACCCGAAGTCCTGCACTTTTGGAGCCTGGCGGCTCATTCCAGCCCGCTCGTAAACAAGATGTGGAAATGTAGTCTTTTCGAGACAGAGGAGTATATACATCCAATTTCTGGTGCCAAGTGTATGAGGCCAAACCTGGAGCCAGAGCTGGTTGACTGGGTGCTGGCTATAAGACCAAGCATCCTTATTTCTCGGAAGAGCGACATTCTATGGCTGGAGCCATACTACCCCTTCCGATTTAGTCAGAATTTTGGCTACGATCAGCCCATTCCTCCCTCTTCCTCATAGTTTGCGTTGCCCAATAGGCACCGAGTCGGCTAGGTGGCCAATGACGAGGCTCAGGCATGGTGGGATTTCTTTCACCGTCAGGAGGAGGCTTCGTTCAGGGTCCCGGCCCCTGCTCATTTCCCCCATGTTACCCCATAATATATAAAATGGTGGAATGCGCGAATGAGATTTTATAGAAAGTCCCACCGGGAATGCTGGGCCATTGCAGAGCGCAAGTTTCTGGATTCCCAGCCAGAGCCAGTTTGGGATATTGTGATGCGGGATAGACATCGACTCGACCTAAACTCTAAGCAAGCTCGCGATTGTCCCTATCGAGGGAAGCGTACGGACGTGCGCAGTTGAGAAACCGGCAATGAGCTAGGGTGGTCAGCTCTCTCTTGTGCCCGGATCGGGTCTATCGGTAATTATCCGCTAACCGCTCGTTAACCGCATATTTTCAGATACTAGAAAACGGATTCGGATACACCATTTTCTGAATTCTTAACGAACAGCAAACGGATACATTATTTCTTATCGGATACGAAAACGGATAGTCCACTATCCGAACCGTATTCGACCCGTTGACATCCCTAGTGTAGCACGTGGTTCTAAGGGCCACTTTTGACCTCTACACTTCTTGACGACGTCTGTGGGAAGAGTACAAAAAGTCATGGCTCCTCGACGGAACTACCGTAGCACGAGCAACTATTGGAGTAAGTCTGCCCCTCGGAGGGCATCCCAAGATGGCCCAGGGGGCGACTGCCAGACTCATGGGGTTTGCCATCTAGCTCCGATGAACCCTATGGTTGAGGAGTTGGCTACGATGTGAGAACAGCTATAGATGCTAACGGAGGCATACCAAGGCATCCTACACTAGTAGGTAGAGCAGGAGCATGCCATAGCAACCCCTCCTCTTAATGGTAAGGGTAAGGTGGGGGCCTACTCCCGTTCTGAGTGGACACCATCGGTGGCTTCTGCCACCCACTCATCTCGCCAGCATGACAAGTCTCTTCATTGCCCAGGAAACCTACTCCATTCCAATCCAAGGATGGCAAGGCGACTCCAGCAGTACAACGATGTTGAACGCGAGCTGGAGAGAAAGGCACGCTACATGGATGAGATCATCCAAGAGGCCAGAACGAAAAACCTGGTCGATGAGAAGGTCAACTTCCAGCCCCCCCCCTTCTCCTCAGAGATCCTAGAGGCATCGATCCCCCCACAAGCTGCAGCCGCCGATCACGCCTTCTGACGGTACTATTGACTCAGCCAAATATTTGCATAGCTTTGAGTCCAACCTGATCTTCCATTAGGCATCAGATACTATGAAGTGTTTAACCTTCACTACCACCCTTCGGGAGAACGCCCGAGCATAGTTTGAATCCCTCTCGAGATGGGATCCGTCTCCTCCTTCTAATAGATGAAGATGATGTTCAAAAAAAACTTCTTTAGCAGCAAAAAGGAGGAGGGATTACCATGAGTCTTCTTTCTATCAGGTAGGGATATGATGAGCCCCTATGGGACTTTGTCTCTCACTTCTGCAAGGAGGCACTCTGCATCCCTCGTCTGGACGTCAGCATTATAATGACCGCTAATGCAAGACACCCGGGACACTATCTTTCAGCGAACCTTGGGACTCGAAGCCCCTACGATGCTCCAAGAGCTTTTCGCGTTGCCCCAAAAGAATGCCAGCTACGAGGAGAATGCTACAGTGCTCAGTCGAGCAACTGGAGGTGACTCTTCCAATAGGAAGCGCTCGACTGAGTAGCTCGACCGAGTACCCTGAATGCTATCATGGCCATGACCGCGACACTCCAAAAGGGGGAACTGCCTATAGGCAGTACACCCCCCTGATCGCCGTGGCCGGATTAAATCCTCATGAAGATTCAGAACGAACCATTCTTGTGGTGCCTTGAGAAGCTGAAGTCTCACCCAAAGAAGTAAAACCCGAGAAAATAATGTTGCTTCTACCACGACCACGATCACAACACTGAAGATTGCATCAAGCTCAAGGATGCGATCAAAGACCTCGTTCAATGAGGCCTCCTAGATAAGTTCATGGCCAAGGCGATGAAATGACAGTAGAGAAGGGCTGATACCCTTTTGCTCATTGACAATAGGCCCCTTGGAAGAGGGATCATGATGATCTCCGGAGGAGCAACTTCGGGAGGAGATAGCTCCAGCAAGTGTCACTCGTATACGAGGCTGGTGAATCAGGTCGAGCGCAACTATCCTGGCCACCGTGGCTCACTTGTAAGGATCCCCGCTAAGGATTGCCTAAAAGATCTTGTTGTGTTCTCGGATGAGGATCTAGAGGGCGTGACCACTCCCCACATCGACGCTCTAGTTGTATCTGTCACTATAAACCAATGTACTATCTGTCGTGTGCTGGTTGATAATAGAAGTGGTCTAAACGTGATTTCTTACGAGTGCCTTCATCTGATGGGTGTGGACTCTTCTTGTGTCAACCCTTTACACACCCCATTGTTTGGATTTTCTAGGTCCACCATCTATCCCGAAGGTCGGATCTCCCTTCTGATCACCTTGGGAACCACTCCGCGACAGATTATCTTTATAGCAGACTTCACGATTGTGAAAGGAATGCCCAGATATTATGCCATCATTGGTCGTAATATCCTGGGAGTTCTAAAAGGAGTCCCCTCCTCGTATCAGTAGAAGATCAAGTTCTCTACTCCTCACGGGGTGGGAGTGGTTCGAGAAGATTAGAGGGAGCATCGACGGTGCTACCTGATCTCAACAAAAGAGAAGGTGATTGACACACCTCCACTAGAGATAGAGGCAAAGGTGAACGATCCCGAGATCAGTGGAGGAATCTCGGCCGAGAACCTCTGCCTTATTAAAATTAGGGAGGAGGACCTCGAACGAGTTCTGAGGATTGGTTCCCTCCTATTCGAAGGCAAAAGGGAGGAACTCTAGCACTTCTTAGAAGACAACGAAGATGTGTTTGCCTAGTCGAAGGACGACGTCCCTGGCATTCCTTCGGAGCAAATCACTCATAAGCTCAACCGGGACTACAACTATCATTTGGTGTAATAGCAAAGGCATCGCTACAACTTGAAATGACAGGTGGATATCAGGGAACAGGTGAGGAATAAGTTGCGCTGTAGGTTGCTTAGGCCTACCCAATACTCCCAGTGGGTAGCCAATGTAGTCCTAATTCTGAATAGCAATGAGAAGTGGCGAATGTGCGCCGACTATAAGGACCTTAACAAGACCACTCCCAATGATAGCTTTCTCATGTCACGCATCGACTAGCTACTAGACACGACAACTGACACAAGATGCTAAGCTTTCTAGAAGGATATTCTGAGTACCACTAGATAAACATGCATAAACTCGATGAAGACAAGACCGCCTTCATCACCAACCATGGGCTTTATTGCTACACGCGGATACCCTTCGATTTGAAAAATGTGGGGGCGACCTATCAGCGGTTGGTCAATCACATGTTCGACTCTCAGATTGGTCATAATATGGAGGTGTACATTAATGACATGCTCGTCAAGAGCCTCAGAGCATCCGAGCATCTAGCAGACCTCACTAAGACGTTCACCACTCTTTGGAGATTCAAAATGAAGCTCAATCTGAACAAGTGCGTGATCAGAGTTCACTCGGGTAAGTTCCTTGGATTCCTAGTTATTCTAAGAGGGATAGAGGCCAACCCCGAGGAAATTAAGGCAGCGCTGGACATGGAGCGACCCGAGAGAGTGTGCGGCACTCAGTTGCTTCTTGGCTAGGGCTACCGAGCATTGCTTGCTGTTTTTCGAGTTGATCCGACAAGCTCATCAATCGCTAGACAAGAAGGGACAGGTGGAATGGGACCAAGAGTGCGAGGATGCCTTTGAAGAGCTCAAAAGTATCTTTCTTCACCTCCTATCCTTTCCAAGTCCCGGGCAAGCGAACAATTATTCCTCTACTTGTCCGTGACTTCGAGCACGGTTAGCGCTTTGCTCACCCGCGAAGAGGAGTGAGTGATGAAGCCGATGTACTACATCAACAAGGTTCTCCAAGGAGCAAAGCTGCACTACTCTCGAGTAGAGAAGTTCACCCTCGCCTTGGTGACAGCTGCCAGGAAGCTAAGGTCATACTGCCCCCTCATTCCATAGTAATCCCTATGGACCAACCCCTCCATCAGGTTCTGCAGAACCCTGACACTTCAGGGAGATTGATCAAATGGGCTATTGAGCTTGGGGATTGTGACATCCACTTCACCCCGAGGACCACCATCAGGGCCCAGGCCTTGGTCGACTTCGTCGCTGAGTGATGCCCCATGAGGAAGAAGTGCTCGGGGGCTTCCCTACTGAGCCTAGTTAAGAGTTGTACGTTGATGGGTCGTCATGCGCTAGTGACAGCGACGCAAGTCTAATCCTCTTTTCACCTGAAGGGATCGAGCTCTAGTATGTCGTGCGATTTCAATTCTTGGCATCAAATAATGTTGCCAAGTACAAGGCACTCATCTTCGACATTTGTATAGCAAGGCACCTTGGAGCTCTCTGAGCATGTAGTGACTCCCTCCTGGTTATTAATAAGGTAAAAGGGAAGTATGAAGCCCAAGTGCTCGTCATGACCAGTTACCTACAAAAGGTCAAGGAATTATCAATGGGCCTCACACATTTCAAGATTGTCCACATCCCGAGGATGAAGAACGCTTGAGTGTGTAACGGCCCAAGATCCAGATACCAAGAATAAGTCAATACCATTCGAACCCTGGATCGTCGCCCACGAGCCAGAGGGCTCGGAAGGGCTAAACGAATAGGTGTGGTGTACACAAAAATAGGAAATAAAATAAGATAATTCAACAATTAACAGAAATAAATAACTAACTACAATAAAGTCCAGTCCAACAGAAGTACAGTCTAAGGCAAAGAAGCGTACCCAATACCGAGTGAACACTCGGCCCGGTGAGCTGACAGCTAAGAACCTCCATGCAGTTCCCTCGCACATCGAGGAAGAATCGCCACACCTGAAAAGCAGGGGTGAGTCTCCTATCATTGGCTCAGTAGGGACAACAACGGTGATAAAAAGTGCAGCTGTACACGAATCCCCAAAACACAGCAGTCGATAAAACCACGGCTCTACAACTACTCCTGTCGAAAAGGAAACCAACACCCCGATCCCATAGTCGGGGGACCACCAGACTACGAATTGCCCTACTCATGCTACTAGAAAAACATCACGACACCACTGTCGTGGAGGCCTATGCTCACACACGAAGGCCCACTCCGAAACCACGCGATCTGAAAATGCGGTTACAACCTCACCGTCGTGAACTTTACACCGGCTAGAAAAATCTTCGGTGACGCTCACCAGAAATCCTAGACCCCGGCTACAAAAAACACCCGAAAACTACACGTAAATCTACGTCTCACAGATGGAAAATGAAACTTGAGTCACGAGAATCTCACGTCACGTGACGGGAGTACCTACCCACTAGAGCAAGGTCGGATGCATCCACTGACGTCTTAGTCTGTGCCTCAGGTGTCTCCCTCCGGCCCAACGAGAATTGAGACACCGTACTAGTAACCACAGAACAAGGACTAGCTTGGGCCCCGCTCGTTAGCGCGGGTCTATAGCCCCCAACCACGCGTGCACACAAAGACTACACGCTCTAAGTCGGGTCCTCTAGCTGATTTTCCCCCCAGTCCAGACTCAAGCTGCAGAGGCGAGGGGCCCTACGGTAACCAGCTTAAAAATCATCACATTAAGGAAGCTCTCCACCACTCCCGGGTGGGTCCTCACTCACGTGCGCAGGAAAGCCACAACTAGTGTGGGCGTCACTAACGTGAACACCGAGAACCACGGACGCACCCATCGCGAGTAACACGAAGTAACAGGTGGCTCAAGGT
Organism: Amorphophallus titanum; assembly: GCA_024336825.1. NCBI lineage: Eukaryota > Viridiplantae > Streptophyta > Magnoliopsida > Alismatales > Araceae > Amorphophallus > Amorphophallus titanum. The sequence continues at coordinate 5,638,863 of JANBPO010009260.1, forward strand.
CACTAGACTTTGGACAGCCCACTAGACCTAAAAAACTCAACGGTCCTTGAGTCACGCGACTCGGGTCAAGACTGTTGCACGTGACGGCACAACGCCGTCAATCTGGCCTAATCCCTAGGTCTGAAATCACGGTAGCGCAATTCTCAAGGGAGCTCGCCGCCGAGTTAATCCCCCCCATCCAAGGGAGAAGCGAAAAATTGTCAGCCCTCAGGCTGGGTGATTGGACTTACAATTCAAGGCCACACACATGGCTCGCTCGAAAACCACCTTCCGAAAAAACCCACATCGTGCGGGAAAGACCCACCGCAGTCATGCTAACTCACGGCGATTCGATCAAGTGTAACACAAAAATCCAGAACACGCACAGGGTCATCCGAACCCTCTAAACATAGGGCATGCTACTCGAGATGACACAGTACCTCCGGACACCCAAAAATACAGTCACGGTACCCCCGGGGTGTCCGGGACATCCACAAGACCTAGGGTCGACCATTGGGTCACAACCGGGTCGACTGGGGCCCCAGATAAATCAAATAAAACACGGGAAATGAGGAGTAAGAACACGCCCACTCCCGGTGACGCGACCAAGAACGCGACCCCCATGAGGGTCGCAATCCACAGGAACGTGACCAACACTGCAGTCGCGTCAACGATCAGAACACGGTCTCCCATACGACTGCGACAATAGTCGCGGTCTATTCCTTGACCGCAACCTATGATGCAAGACACAAAGCAATGCGGTCGTTCTCCCAACCGTGACCTTAATGTGACCTCCGCGTCAACCGCGACCACTAATGATGCAACCGACCGATAGGGCGCGATCTCAATTGCCCTACTGTTCATCTTCTCTGATGAACACGCCCACATGATACACCGCGTTCCTGAAGAACGTGGCCCCTGCTACGACCGCGATACAAAATCGACCCGAAAATGGCGAATCACGTGAAAAATGCCATTCCACGCCCCAATCACCCCCAGGTGACGAAGAAAATAAGGGAAAACCATTCTCCAACCTCTCCAGCACTGAGAGGACCCATTTAAACCCCCAAAACTCGATCATATGATATGACTCTCATAAAATAAGAAAATACATCATATGACTAAAAATAGATAACTAAACTGTGCTAGATGTGTCCGAGGTGAGGAGACGCGCCATGAGTGTGGGCAAGGGAGGTGATGTCCCCATCACAGCCCCTGGTGCATGGCTATTGACACTAAAAATATTTTTAATTTTTCCTAACTTCCACTTCTGCAGGTCTTAAGTTCTGATCGAGTGCTCCTGTGCCGACAAAGAAGAAAAGAAAGAAAAGAAGAAAAAGAATGGCGAAAGTCGAACAAAAGATGAGACCAAAGAAAAAGAAGAAAAGAAAAGATGCTGAGCTCCAACAGCCAACCACTAAAGCAAGACCCGAGAGCTCGGAAGAATGTTCGGGACCATCCCCAAAGAAACAAGTCGAAACTCAGACAACGAGTACAAGCCGAACGATTGGCCAACCCTCACAAAAGAAGAAAATAAGAACATATGGGCCTAGACAAGTTAAATGGGCCAAAATATGCTGGAGATAGGATGGAGGAGCCCCTAATCCGACGAGCTCCAAAACTCCTAATCGACGTGCATGAGGCAACTCTCGCTAAACCAGCGTACCCATATGCGTGCCGAGTGAGGCCACGTCGGTTAAGGCTATAAGAAGGGGGGCTTTCGACCAAAAAAGAGGGAGGGAGAAGCCAATTGTCTGAGAAGAAAAGAGAGAGGATTGGGGAAGAAGAAGGGGGGATCTTTGAGAGAAAACCCAGAGAGAAGCCAATACCCCGTCTGCCTGCCAAGGAGAGCCCGTAGCGAAGGAAGAGGAGCCCCTTTTCTCCGATACCCTATTTCTGCTGTGAAGAACGGAGGTGGGTTCCAGCGATCTTTTCCCAGCCATTCCCCATCATCGTCCCTTTTGTGTAATGTGATCGGAGGGGCGATGATATGAGCCAATCTCCCTCTCACTATCTTTTCACCCCTTCCTCTTCTATAACTGGGTTCTATTCCCATCTCTGTAACTAGTGGTTAGCCTCTGAGCGACAACGCCATGCCGCTCTGTATGTGCGTTGTATTGGCCCCTTTCTGATAATATAATGGTGTGGTGTTGAATGTGGCAATACCTCCCTGCATCCCTTCTATTTTCTCTGGTTGCATTCAGCTTCCAGTATTCTGTGTGTTATCGTGTGGTTTCCTTCATTGGCGCCGATCAAGCCCTGGTCCTCTCCAGGGCAACATTAACATCACACCCCCCTTTTCTTCCCTGGGGTTTCTTCTCAGTGGGACAATCCCATCGCGCTCCTTTGGTGTTTATCGAGGCTCTACCCCAGAGGCACACACGTGTGTGTATCTCTGGACACTCCTGGGACTGCTTCCTCTTAGCTCACTCATTCATCGCTATGAACTGAAGATAGTATGGCTGCCCCTATAGTCTTGGCGCAGGGTCTTCTAGCAAGACCTTCTCCCTGCATACTATTCGATGGGTGTTTGAGGATTTCCCCCTTACAACCTTCGTAGTTTATATACTAACTTACTAAGTTAATGCACTAATCTGCTAACTCTCTAGTATTAACCAGCTAACTCTCTAGTGTTGTTTGGCTAACCTCTCAACTAATCACCCTATTTACTCCATCCTGTATACAGATTGCTTTGTCGTGCTTCGTTCCTTTGAAAATCGCTGCCCGGTGACCGGGGAAGGGGGGGGACATACTCCATCGATGCCTCTAAATCACCACAGGGTCAGAGCGGTCATGTCTTTCGATGACATGTGCCACTGTGGGCCGCCAGAAGGTGAACACTAATAGGGTTTTTAGCCCAACATTAAATACATTGTCCTTAAGGGAACTAGTGGTGACCACTGGTTGTGTGGCCCTTGTAAGCTAGCCCTTGGGGTTTCCTCCCTCATTGGTCTTCCCTTCTGATCATGTTTTGGCTCACGAAACATTGATGCCCCTCGTAGGCTAGCCCTCAGGGTTTTTCATCTGCTCGGGTCTGCCAGCCACCATCGTGCCACCTAGTATTAAGGAGCTTACCCCAATTCCATAGGTATGACTCTGCTTCTCCCCCATGACCCTCTGGGTATGGGGAGATGCTGCCCGAATTTCGTCGAACCTAATTAAATAATTGTCTTTACAAATCAGGCTCAATGAGAGATACTTTCAAAGTAAGAAGTTTTTGTGCTCAATTATGAACCTCGCACGAGCTTTGGCTCTATTTCTAGGGCACTCAGGACTCAAATCCACTCACTAATTTAACTCAATAAACATAAGAATGCCAACAATCAACTCTATAACCAAAAAAGATTGAAAATGGCAAGAAAATAACCTAATCTGACGTGGCCCTAATACAGCGCGCCCTAATCTGGCACAGTACCCCACCGTGTCATTTTAATGCTACACTCAAAACCACTTTTCTTCAATGCTCTCTAAACCGGCGTGCCCTATTTCGATGCACCCCAAGCCCCCTGTGCCGTTAGAGTCCATATGCCCATGCCGCGCCGTTTAAGTGATTTACCTACGGTACTCGATGTCATTTTAAGTTTTACCTATGCTTAATCATGCCAGTTTTGAATAACTCATCCTCTTTCCACCATTTCAACTCCTCACTCATTCTCGAGCTAACCTTCGCCTCCTATGGCAGAGGCTGATCAACTTAATAACCGCAGGTTGAGTAAAAAGGGCTATTTAAGTTCATGCTATCTGTCATCATGCTTTTGTCAATGCATGCATCATGCATAAATATATGCCCATACTTGCCATATTAATGTGTACCGGCCTGGCCGAGCCTTCGGTATATCAAATGGCACTGATGAAAGGTCGGGTCACGCCCGACTGGAAGCTTTCGCTATGCGTGACGGTGATCTTTGGACCTATATTCTCTACCTCATACCGGGGTTCGAACTCAATGTGTTATATTCGCTACGAATTATTAAGAAAATGATAAATGAACCATTTCATGTCGTTTTGTAAATTTCATCATCACATGCATTCCCTCGCATTCTATTTCAGCCTCGGATAGCTCGTTATTTCGGTAATTAATCAAAGATTTTTCTCCTTATTGGAGGATGTAATTAACGTCATAGTCTTTATGGTGTGCTAGACTTCTGGTCTCGACACGGACATCACTCTCGCCCAAAACTCTTCCCTGGTGAGGATCTCATCATACTCTGCTGTACGGGTCTCTCTACTCAGCCTATCATCCTCTTCCATCAAGCCTGTCTCCTCCAAAAAATCCAGTGCCTATATGATACAGGCCTCAGATTGCAGGCTGCAGATGAAGCTGGGAATGTAGGGAAAACAATGGAACAAAGGTAAATAGAAGGGAAAATTGAACAACCAAAAAAACTCCCCTTTATTCATAGCCTCAATAAGGTTTATGAGAAGTACAGAAAATATCCTTTAACTGGTGTTATAGTATCTCAAAAGACACCTCATAAACTTGCTAATAAATAAGCATACATAAAAAAAGGGAAAGACTCCAACAATAAATAAAAATAAAACCATCAGAGGGAATCCAGTCGTCAAATCCTTCATCCAAAATTCCCAGGCCATCGCCCAAAATACCATCATTCCATTCTTCCATCTATGTCCCAGAAAAGTCTAAAAAGCCATCGTCCAAAAAACCCAGCATCCAAAAAGCCACCATCCAAGGGCTTTTGGTCTTTAGAAAAGGACAAAAGGTCCCCATCGTCCAAATTTGCTTCCATCCACTTTTTTAAAAAGGTCATCATCCAGTTTTTGAAGTTTCATCATCCAAATCTGCAGGTGGACTTTGGACTGCAACACTGTAGCTGCTGGAGGATTTTGTCCCTTGCCTGCCTATTGAGGAGATGCCTGCCAGCACCCCTTCTACGAAGCACCTTGGCCAGCTGGTACAACTTGCCAATCAAAGTAGCCATAAGAGAACCATGCGACCTATGTACAGCCCCACGCCTCCTTGATTGTATTTAAGAAATCACCCCCCCTGAGCCAGAAACTCTCAAACCTAAAAGTTTCTCTTCTCTCGATCACGACTAGTCTTCAAGATGATAAGCTTATGATCTGAGAACGGCTTGGCCAAACAATAAGCTTGTACCTAAGGGAAGTGATCCTCCTAGTCCACGGACACAAGGAACCTATAGAGCCTGCAACAGAATGGGGATGCCCTCATATTGGAACAAGTGAATTGAACATTCACCAGTCCAATGTGTATGAGGGCAGCCAGTTGAATGAAATCACAGAAGTCCTCTGTATCCCCCACATTTGGATGATCTCTCGTCCTCTCTGAAGCTATCATCACCACATTGAAGTCACCATCCACACACTAAGGTCGATCCGAGGTGAGGTGGTACTCCAACCACTCTTGCTATAGATCTCTCTTCCCTTCCTTGATTTGAGGTCTATAGATCCCTGAAAAAACCCAGGAAAATCCGTCCCTCAAGCAACAGAAGTGAAGAGAAATAGCACATCGACCAACTTGCCTGTCCTCCTCCACCTCGAAGGGGTTCCACAACACCATGATATCCCCTGATCTTCCCACCGCGGGGGAGGCAACCCCCTTGGAGAGCCTTCCCGCCCCAATCTCCCTCATCAGCTCCACCCCATTCCCCTCACTCTTAATCTCCTGCAGACAAAGGATGTCGACCTTACAACTTCTCACCATTTCCTTCACCATCCTCCTCTTCTCTCCCTCACATTCCATGAGATGATCCTCATGGAGGGTGGAAGTTGTGCCCCTCTCCCCCCTCCTCTTCCTCATCACCCCCCCCTCACTCTCCTCACACTCCTTGCTCGCCCTCTTTTGAGACTTTTCTTTTTTCGCCGCCCTCACCAATGCCGCTAGCCACCTCTTCCAGATAAGGAAGAGAGCCCCCCTAATACCCCTCTCCACCCCATCATAGGAGAACCCCAGCTTGTCTGCCAACCCCCTCATGTGATCCTTTCTCGCTCTCTCCACCAACCCAATAGCTCCTTCCCCTCCTTCCCGAGAATACCATCTTCCCCCAACTCCTCCTCCTCCAAGTAAGCAGCCCCCGAACTAGGAGTGGCCGGGTGCTCTGCCTCTTCTTCGCACAACTCCAGTAGCAGGCCCATTGCTTCCTTTGGAATAATGTGGTCTTCAGCACCAACATGTGCATTTGAAGTAGCCGGATCTAGCGACCTCTGCGCCCCATCTTCAATCGCCCCCAGGTCCAAGGTAGGTGGCACCAGGGAAAGCTCCCGAGGAAGCAAATAAACTGATAGAGGGTCACAGTCCTCTATCCCCCTGCAGCTTACAGCTCCTCCTCCCGGTGAAAAACTTGCCTAGCACTATCAATGTCTGGCTAGACCGTGAAGCTGCATCATGCTGGCGACGACAAACTGCTGTTGTTCCGGTGCTGCTTGATGCTGAGGGCGTACTCCAAGCACAACATCCTCTCCCCACAAAGGCAAGGCTACGAAAGACTTCATTTGTGACCCAAAAGCCACCCTCTCCGCCAGCAAAAAAGCTATCGGCATGGGGATCCCTTACGCCGCTAGTTGGGCGAGACAGAAGGCCATTGTCGAGAGCAGACAAACCAATAAGGGGTGCCCAATCGGAGCCGGATAAGTTCCAGATCTCGCTAGGCGACCCGAAATCCTGACCCAATACGCGAACCAAGGACAAGCTGCCCATACCTCTTCCTAGTCAATCGCTAGGCCTGATCACCAAAAAGCTTGGCGCCGTCACCCTTGTAGTCTCCCAACTGCCCCCTATGAGCTCCTCCAGCCTGCGCGTTACCTCCTCTGGCCCAACCGAGCCCTCCACAACCATGGTTGTCAGTATCGGCCGAAACCGATACATTTCGGCCCGATACGTTTCGGCCGAAACATATTGGTTTCAGCCTTAACCGATCCGAAACCGGACCTGCTCACTGTAGTAGGTCTGAAACTTAAAAAAAAAAAGTTTCGGGTGAAACTGGTATCGGTTTCGGACCGAAACCGTCCGGTTTCGGTTGAAACCCACGTGAACTCCCCTTAAAGGGGAGTTCACTTCAAACCTGTTGCCTGCTGCAGCTACTCCGCCCCTGTTGTTGCTGTTGCCCTGCTGCTACCACCCTGCTGCTGCTGATGCTACTGCTAGTGCTGGTGCCCTGTTGCTGCTACTGCTGGTGCCCTGCTGCTGCTACTACTACTGGCCGCAGCTGGGTTGTTGCTGTGCGGCTGTGTGCTGCGAAGAAGGAGCTGCTACTGTGTTGGGTGAGCAATAGGTGCAGAGGTAAGAGGTTATTTTGTTGAGGCGGCGGCTCTGACTACTATGCCTTTGCCACCCAGTAGTTCACAGAAGCGGATGAGTTCCCAAGTTGGGGAGGCAATAACTCAAGCAAAGTGACCCCACCGAAAGACGACTATGGACACGGAGCCTACAGTCATTCCCCTAGTCGTGGTCACTTTTGAGGAATTTGAGGCTTCTCAAGCACAAGCACAACGGACCAAAGGTATATCCTCCCTTACACCTCCTTTCCATACTGGTTGTATGAACTAACTTTCACATTATAGCTCCCGCCACTCCACCCGCGGCAATTACGCAAGAGGTTGCTGCTTCCGCGGGAGCTAAAGAAAGAGGAGATGAGCACCAGTGGCTCCCCTTGTTGAGAAAAATTTGCCTTCTCCCACACCCAACCATGAGATGGAAGGTAATTCATGATCCGTCCTTCAGAGTTTGCACAATTTTTTATGCCTTGGGCTCACATGAGTGCTCCCCCCATTTCAGCTTTGGTCGAGGTTCGCCCTCCTTCTCCTCCTGCCGCAGAGCCGACTGAGGAAGTTTCTACCGACCAAAGTGCTCTCCTTGCGAGCCCTTCTATTCCCGAAGCTTTTTCACCCATTATTCCTACTGTGGATCCGGCTGAGCAGGTTTCTACTGAGCAAGATGTGCCTTCTACAAACCGTCCGACTGAAGAGCCATCTGCTTCTGGAGAGAAAAGTCCAGTGTCAAAGCTAAGCTCACCCTCAACGGAGCAAGTAGATTATAGTGGCAGCACTAGTGACGAAGAGTTTCCCAGGGTGGAGACGAAAACTGAAGATGTCGCGCTCTCTTCTACTTATGAAAGTGACTTCACAACTTTCAGCCCATCGTGACTGACATGGAGTACCCTTGGATTGCTTAGCCCTTCTATCGGATAGGGGGAAACAATAATGGAGATGGGGGTCTCCACTGCCGAAGATTTAAGCTTGGTGCTAGTTGAGGCATGAGTCCTCCTTCTAGGCTTGTTATTATTCTCAGTAGTCATTATATTGACCCTCCGAGATATTTTATGCATATTCTTCTTGAAGGTCCCCATTGTTCCAACTGATGTGGCCCTTCCAGTTGTGAGTATACAAATACCTCTTCCACCTCTCGGCATGGATCCGCCAGTATTCCCGCCTGTCCTGAGGCCCATAGCTTTGAAATACCCAAAAGACTATGCTATGACAATAGGCTTTGAAGTGCCAGGAGTAATTGCAGGGTCTGACCAGCCAAAAGTAGCTCTGGAGTAGCCACAGCTTAGCATTGGTGATGATCCACTTTAGGGTGAAGAGGACATTCCCTCAATAGAATCAGGAGACATTATAGAAGAAGCTGTCGGTGTTTCCACAACTTTGGCACTTGCCATTAAAGCGACATCGGTAGAGGTTGGTCAAGCTGAAGATAGTGAGCAACCACTTCTTGCTCCCGAGGCTCAAGCTATAACGCCTTTATCAGAGGTCGGGAGAGAGGGCGTTATCATTGATTCTCCCTCAGCCGCGCCAATTGTAGGGGCTAGTCATGGTGCAGGTGTAATGTTGGACATACCATCGTCGCCTTCAGAACCGAGCGATGATAGTTGGGACACGGTTGATAGTCGAGTGGAATTCCATCTCCCCAATATGCCATCACTCGGTCTACTGTCATCGAGTGAGCTAGTATGGCAGAACCTGGAGACACTGAAGCAGAATGTAATGACCGGCCGTGACTTGTCCTACGTGTAGCTGCGGGGACTGGTAGAACACCTCTCCCGCACACCTCTTAGCCTTTGGCTGCCCCATGGAGGATTGGACGCAACAGATAATTCTGTTACTCAAATATGTGAACTAGAGGGAGTTCATCGGCCATGGCCTAGCAGACCAACTGACGGCCTTGAAATTTGAGCGAATAGAGTGCCAGACTACCCTCGAGTCGTTGAGGGGGACTGCCCGGCAAATGCCGGGTGTTGTTAATGCTACTACTCAACGCAGCACTTCCTTGAAGACTCAAATATCTGAATTACAGGCTGAGCTTGCCCTGGCCAAAGTAGAGCTGGAGCTGACGGACCAACTGAGGATCCAAAACATCGAGGAGGCTGAGCTGGAGGAAGGGCAAGCCGCGTCCCTTGAGGAGAAATTGACGAAGCTATAGGCTGAAGAGCCTCGCCTACAGGAGCTGAGCCGTCATCCATCTCTGGGGATTTTGGAGTTTGACGACATCTTTCAGCGTCCACCTTAGTAGTTCCTTTGTTTCCCCTTTTTACAAATCTTCATGTATTCCGGGGGATGCCCCGTAGTATTATGCACTTTTTTTTTGTGCAATGAAATTTCTTCAACTTCTGCCTTGCACATTCACTGTCAAGTTATAGCTCTTTCTTCTTTTTCTCTCTCTCTTTTTTTTGGCCAATTTGGATAGGGGCACATTGCTAATCCACCAAGCCCAGGATATATTAGCTGCTAGGGCAGGAGAGCACTCACACCTTTAGGGAAGGTATGAGTGGTTCACCCCACCACGGTGTAGGCTTTTGTGAGGACAAGATTCGATTAGCATAGGTAGGAAATATCATTAGCTACATGCCGAAGGAAAAAGGAGGCTTATTTGTCAACAAGGACAAAAGGTTGGGTTAGTAGTTTGTTCATAGATCTCACCAATGGTGACGAGATTTGAAATGACATGGTCATCGATGCGCAAGACGTCGAAGCAAGAAAAGAGGAGGTTCATTTCTTGACAGGGACGGAGGGTCCGAGTCAAAGGCTAATTCATCGATTTCACCGATGGTGACAAAAATTGATGATAAGTTTTGTTCATCGGCATGGGTTAAACGCCGAAGCAAAGGAGTTTGTTTATCGATGGGGATGAAAGCTCTGGGTAGATAGTTTATTCATCGATTTTGCCGATGACGGTGAGAATCGACGATATATTTGTTCATCAACATGGGTTAAATGTAAAAGCAAAGGAGTTTATTTATCGACGAGGATAAAAGGTCCCGGTCAATGGTTCGTTCATCGATTTTTCCGATGATGACAAAAATCAACGATAAGTTTTATTCATCGGCATGGGTTAAATGCCAAAGCAAAGGAGTTTGTTTATCAACAGGGATGAAAGGTCCGAGTTGACGATTTGTTCATTGATCCAGGGTAGTGGCCGCCTCCCTCTTAGGTGGGCGGCCAGTACCCTGGCCGCCTCCACTTGTGGGCGGGCAATAAAAGGAAGCTTAATTTCAAATGGGACAGCCAACTCATTTGTTGCCCTCTCTTCTCCCACAGGCACCCAGAGCTCCACAGAGCTATTCTTCACAGGTTTCTGCTGCTAGGGTCTTCATCTGGCCTCCCGTGCCCGAGCTTTGGCATGATGGGGCCGTGATGAGCTCCTTTGGGTCGAGGAGAGGAGGTATCATCTTCGAGTGATAGCGAGGTGGAGGATGGGGCTTCAACTAGCCTATCTACCTCTCCTTCACCTCCATCGGGTGATGGAGAAGCTGATGGCGGAGCTATGGCTTCGGGGAGTGACCATTCTAGCTGCGAGGAGAATGGAGGAGATTCAGACGGTGAGGGAGATTCACCACCTGCAGAAGTTGAGGAGGCAATGGACGATGCACCATGCCCACGGGTACATTTTGTGCATTTTTGTGGTTTTATTTGGTTTTTGTTAATGGAGGAACGAAGCTGTGAGGAATGGGTTTGAAACGGGGATGAGCCTGTGGGTGGCCAGGGATCTGGCTGTCCACATGGAAAGGTGGCTAGGTTCTTGGTTGCCTAGCAGGGCTAGGGGGCCAGCGACCTGGCAGCCCAAGAGACTAGGCAGCCAAGGTCTTGGCCGCCCTGATCTCAGGACTGTAATTTTGGAAAATGGTTTATGATTGATTATGGTGTGCATTTTGTAGTGTTTGCAGGGATGACGGAGGATCCGTGCCCATGTTTTCTGGGACCTAGTGTGGGCGTGGTACCATGCCCTCCCCCATGAGTAGAGGTGGAGAGTGGACCGGTTGGGGTTCACTCCTTTCTTTCTGATTACACCTCTCCCAATGTATGGTACATTCCTGACAGCTCTTCGGGAGAGGTGGGTGGATAGCTGCCACTCCTTCGTGATGCCATGGGGTCACATGATCCCGACACTCGAGGATGTGGCCTACTTGACAGGGCTGCCTGTGGCCAGGGCCCCAGCAGTGGGCCAAGAGTTGAGGGATTATCAGCGGGAGGTGGATCGACTACTAGGTGTGCAGATAACCTGCACCAAGAGGCCGGTGACCACTCTACAGCTTGGTAGGATCAGTGCAGTGATGGGATTGGCTGGCGTGGTCTGAGGACCACTAGAGGACTCAGGTGCGTACTTATAGCGAGTGTGACAGTGGATGGTCGAGGGAGAGGGACAAGCTCCAAGAGGTTTGGTTCTTTCTCCTCTACTTCTTCGGCTGACTACAGTTTACGACCTTCTCAAGCAATGTGAACTTGAAGTACCTGTTGTTGATAAGCAACCTCGAGAGGGGGCCCCCATTGGCCTGGGGAAGAGCAATGCTGGCGCACCTCTTTGCCCATATGGACCCCTTCAGACCAGGTTTGAGGAACCTGGGTGGCTTCATTCCCTTCTTATAGGTACGAGCCTATCCTAACACCAAATCTGCTATTCGTTAGCTATCTGTTTGTTTGTGATTGATCTCCTTGTTCTTTGTGTTATCAGATCTAGGGATACACTCGCTTCCCGTTGGGTCACAGCACCATTCCTCCGGATAGGGCTGTTAACATTGAAAATATTCATCCTAATATTTTTTTAACAATTACATCTGTAGTCCTTAAGCTCCGACTGAGTGCCCCTACACTGGCAAAGAAGGAAAAGAAGGAAAAGAAGGAAAAGAATGGCAGGAGTCGAATAAAGGATGACATCGAAGAAAAAGAAGAAAAGAAAAGATGTCTGGCTGCATGAGACAGCTACTAAAGCAAGACCCAGGAGCTTAAAAGAATATCCGGGACCATCCCGAACGAGTCAACGGAAGCCTAAGCAACAAGGACAAGCTAGTCAAATTGGCCAATTACCACAAATGAAAAGAATGGTCCAAAGTCTTTGGAATTGGGCCTGAACAAATGAAATGTGAAAAAGGCTAGATGGGCTAAATGGGCTTAAGATGAATCAAAATAACTGGCGGCCACACTATTAGATGGATGGACCATATGAGCCAGTGGCCGAAGGTGCCCTTGGCTGCTGCCTCACCCATCTCTGCTTCCTGCCACCACCTGCAACAAGGAAAACCCCTATATATGATCCCCATTCGAACACAGAAAAAAGGGAGACAGAAAAAAAATAGAAGACAGATAGCAACAGAAGAGAGATGAGAGGATAGCGCCAGAACCAAAGGGGGGGGAAGAGAGAGCCTGGGCAAAGGAGTACAGAGTGAGATCAAAGAGAGGCCGCTAGAGAGTTGGAGAACAAGGTGGGTCTCCGTTCGTTGGTGCCCAATCTGGGCTACAGTTCCCTCGCCCCTTTCATTCCCCTTGTATTTCTGCTGTAGTTTCCACTGAGTTGTCTCTTTTGTTTCCAGCCTAATGTAATCCATTGCCTCTATTATGAGCAATAAAAGTCACAGATTGTGTGATATCTTCTCCTTTTATGTTATCTCCCATTTTTTGTTTGTTTCACTTTACGTTTGTCATTATTCATGTGCACCTACGTATTTGAGCATTAAGTCCCATTTGTATACCCCTCGAAGGATGTTACCCCTTTTGGTTCTTTATCTTCTCCTTTTAATCCAGTTGGATATAGTAGACAGGGACTTCTATGCATTGTTGAGCCCCACTGCTGGGGAATATTTGTCTGTTGTGTTATTTTGTTGAGCTTTCACGAAGAGCAGCCACCACCTTGGTGAGTCTAAACTTCTGTTGCATGTTAGCTCCCCTTTCCTTTGGTTGTGGATCGCTCCCATTCTTCTGTCGCTTGCATGGTTTCCTGTGCAGCTAAGGACATGGACCCATTAACACTAATTGTGTAAAGCCTTGGCATGTTTTATATGAAAGGATTAATGAGTTTACCTTATTAAAATTTCCGTATTCTGGCACTCTATTTTTATGGCATTCGATCTATTTCACAGGGTTTACAGGAGTGACTCGACGGCCAGCAATCGCGCCAGTCACTGTCTCACTTCTTTCCCACCTTTTGCCGCCGGTGTAGCGCCTAATTTCGGACATCCCGCGGATCCCCAGTTGGACCTTCATATGAATGACACGATCGCTTTATTCGATTCCCCCCCCCCCCCCCCCCCCCCCCCCCCCCCCCCGCCCCCAATCAGATTTTTCAAACATTAGGAAATTCCTAATTTCCTTTTTGTTTTTAACCCTTTCTCCTTCCTCTCTCTTCCCTCACGATCTCTCACTCTCTCCCTCACCGTTCTCTCTCTTCCCACCCTCTTTGCTCTGGCTACAAATGGAGGAGGCTTGGGGATGAGGTGGCGACGACGTGGAACTATTGTGGAGCGTGCTGGCGTGAAGATCGAGGCGTGACGTTGGTGCGATCCCATTCGTGGATTCAAAGCCGACATGGGTTGTTCGAGTGATGGTTTTCAGCATTGATTAGTCATTTCGGCACGTGAGAACTTCGGTGGAGGTAGGGAGATGGATCGCCTACTTCTCTTCTGCATTACCTCACGATTTGGAGCCGAACTGTACGAGTTTGAGTGAGTTTCATTGTGTTTGGGTAAAATCATGCTTCCGGGGGTGTGTGTGTGGCGAGTTCACCTTTCCGGTGATGATTCCCTGCCAAATTAGTATCATTGGAACCCATGGCGTGTTAGCGCTCCATTTCTGCTGGTTTTATCGCGATTGGTTGTCATTTGGGACTGGTAGGAGCCCGGGAACCCATGTGACTCAATTTGGGTCGATTCGGTGGAATCACCCGTTTCCTATCATTTTTGCGTCTAATTGATCCCTTCTGGAGTGTGGAAGGCTTATTTCGCCATTAGGGTTGTTTCCCCTTCGTTTTAGAGCGAACAGGGCATGGAAAGGCTGAGCTTTGGCCAATCCCCTATTTTTCCCATCGTATAGCCTTAGCGATCCTTCCAATTGCTGTTTGGCTTCCTCACGCGGTCCAGGAGTCGACCGTTTATCGTAATGTCAGTTTAGGTCTTAGCGGTCATGCGATAGACCGCCTTCCTTGGCTAGCGGCCCATTGTTGGACCGCTAAGCTTTGTCCAGTGGTCCAATTTATGATCGCTAGACTTTAGTGATAGGTCGGTTTGGCTAAGCGGTCTTACGATAGACCGTTAAGCTAGCTTTAGCAGCCCTATGGTGGACCGCTAAGCTTCGTGTGGTCTTCGGTCAATGGTTTTGTATCAGTTCAGGCTAGCAGTCTAGCACCGACCATTTGACGTGTTTAGCGGCCCTTCTATAGACCACTAATTATTGTTTGACTTCGGCCAATGTTTTATGTTGATTCAAGTGGTGTCCTTTGCGGTCCATAGGTAGACTGTGTAGTTCCATGTCGCGGTCCTATTATTGACCGTTTTAAGGTTTGACCACTTAAGTCAGTTAGGGGTTGACTAGGTCTGGTGGCCGAGTATATGACCGCTACAGTCACCTTGCGGCCCTAATATAGGCCGCATGCCCCTATGTTGTTATAGTTTATTCTCCTGAGTTTTCCAAGGTTAGCGGCTGTTGGATAACCGCTTGGCTTACCTAACAAGGAAGTGATCGACCGTTTATCCCCAGAGTGCTATTTTCCTGATGTTTCGGCTTCCAATTGTCTTGGCTCAATCTTATGGTTTGCCCGTTGTCCCGTGGATGTCTTTGATGTCCTATGAGGGCTGTGACCAAATTATAAGGTAGCTAGGAGTGCCTTTATATCGAGTGATATTCCATACTGCTTCAGAGTCGTTATTGGTATCCGATCAACCCGATGTGACCCAGTGGTTGACGCGCGATCTCGTGAGTGTCTCATCTCTCCTGTGAGGATCGAGACATGGTTTTGGACACCCTGAGGTGTGGTTTTACCTCAGTTTACATGTCCAGGCACTTTGAGGGTCTTTGTGCTCCCTTAGGTCTCCGCAATTTGTGTTGTGCAGATATTTGGATCTGGCTATTTTGTGCCATTTCCTTTATCAGTGTTTTACCATGACTTTGGATTAGGGATTAGGCTGATTGGCGGCATGTTATTACTTTTGTATGATGATCTTGACCCCGAGTCGTGAGACTCAAGGATTGTTGTGTCAGCTGGTCTAGTCGTTGTCTTGAGTCTGGTGGCAGTTTGGTGTACTGCCCTATGCTCTGTGCTTGGTGTTTCGTGGTGCATGTGATAGTGCATGCTTAGTCTATCCTTACTTCAGCACTAATGTTTCAGAGTCTCTGTGTCTTGTGAGCCTCCACTAGTCATAGCCTGATGACACTTTCCTGTGTGTCGGCCCACCTGGGAGTGGTGGCAGGGTGAGTTCCCGACAGACGATTTTTAGGCTAGTTTTTGTGGGCTCCCTTACCTTGCAGTAGTGTCCTACTGGGGGAGAAAACTAGCTAGAGGCCTGGCTCAAGGCATTGAGCCTGTGTGTGCACACGTGGTTGGGGGCGTTTGGACGAGCACCGATGGGCGTGACCCTGACTAGTCACTCGTTACTATTGTTCCTTGTACTCGATTCTGTGAGTATCTCAGTTACCGCCGTTCTAGGCGTGTGTGAGAGATACTTGTGGCGCAGTGTAAGACGTCAGTGGATGCATCTGGCTGTTCTTCTAATGAGGAGGTACTTCTATCACCTGACACTTAACTCACTGTATTTTTGTGACTGATTTTCGTTAGGATTGACGTGACTTGTCAGGTAGTCTGTGTTGGCTTCACCCGCGGTCTAGTCTTGTGTAGCGTACATGACGGTGAGTTTGTGTTTGTATGTGCCTTTGACTGTGTAGGTCTTTTGTAGGGCTTTTACCTGTTTGGTACATCTATGGAGCTAGTGCTTTGTCAATGGATCAGTAACTCCTGACTTTATGAGATCAAGGCTCGCCCTTTTGTTGCTGTTTGGAGTAGCTTAGAGAGCTGAGATTCGCCTGGCAGCCGTGTTTCTGTTCGGTACGGCTTTACTCTTTCTTGTAGCTTTTCTTACTCCTATTTTTACAGCTTTACTGTTGTAGTTTAGTGCTACTATTACTCCTGTGCTTCCTGCTTTACTGTTTAGCTTTGTTGTCTTGTGTGTTACTGCGTCATTTTCAGTGGGGATCTATGTGACCCCTACTGAGCCAGTGACACGAGGCTCACCCCTACTTTTCAGGTGTGGTCGTTCTTCTTCCTCGCGGTTCGTGGGTGGTGTGTCAATTCGAAGTTGCCAACGGTACCTGCATCGAGCTTCGCCCGACTTCAGTGTACATTATGTGACAGAGTAATGCACTTTTTCTTCTTGTTTGTGCTTATGTTAAGTTCAGAGAATTTCTCCAACTACTTCCATTCTTGAATCATACAGTTGGCTAATATTGCTCTCGACTTTTGACTAAGGGCATTAGCTACGGAGTTACCCTTACCAGGATAGCATTGTATCGTGAAGTCAAAATTCTTGAGGTATTCAAGCCAATGCCTTTGTCTCATGTTTAGTTCCTTCTGGGAGAATCAGTACTTGAGACTTTTGTGATTGGAGTACATGGTGAATTATTCTCTGTAGAAATAGTGTCTCTAGATCTTTAAAGTAAATATTACAACAGCCAGCTCTAAGTCATGCACTGGGTAGTTCTCCTCGTGCTCTTTCAATTGACGGGAAGAGTATGCAATGACTCTCTCTTGTTGCATTAGTACATACCTGAGGCCAATACCAGAAGCATTGATATACACCTCATACTTCTCTCCTTCAATTGATAGTGCTAAGACTGAAATAGTTGTTAAGTGACCCTTCAAAGCTTAAAAACACTTGTTGTAGTCTTCATTCCACTCATAAGGTACATCCTTACGAGTCAACCTAGTGAGAGGTAGAGTAATTTTGGAGAAGTCCTTAATGAAACATAGGTAGTAACTAGCTAGAATTAAGAAACTTTGAATCTCTGTTGCATTTGTTGGCTGTTCCCAATTCTTCACAGCCTCGACCTTCAAAGGGTCCACGAAAATCCCATTCTTTGAGATTACATGGCCTAAGAAAGATACTTCCTCAAGCCAGAACTCGCATTTGCTAAACTTGGCATATAGTTGAGTTTTCCTCAATATTTGCAATGCCTTCCTCAAATGCACTTCATGGTCTTCCTCGGATTTTGAATATATTAAAACATCATCAATAAAGACCACAACAAATTGGTCTAAATAGAGCCTGTAAATATTGTTCATCAACTGCATAAAGGCTGCAGGGGCATTTGTTAGTCCAAAAGGAATAACAGTAAATTCATGATGCCTATACCTACTCCGAAAAGCCATTTTATGAATATCCTCTTCTTTGATCCTCAGCTAGTGATAACCTAACCAGAGATCAATCTTCGAGAAATATTTGGCTCCAGATATTTGATCGAATAGCTCATCAATCCTCGGCAACGGGTACTTGTTCATGATTGTGAGGTGGTTCAGCTATCGATAATCGATGCAGAGTCTCATCGATCCATCCTTCTTCTTGACAAATAGCACGGGTGCTCCCCATGGGGAAGCACTCGGTCGGATGAAACTCTTTTTCAATAACTCCATTAGCTGCTCCTTTAACTCCTTCAGCTCAGCGGGGGACATCCTGTACGGTGCCTTGGAAACAGGACCAGTACTAGGGAGAAGGTCGATTGTGAACGACAATTCCCTTTCCGGGGGTAAGCCAGTCAATTCTTCTAGAAGGACGTCATGAAAATTCTGAACTACCTTGATGTCTTCAAGTTTAGACTCCTCGACTTCCGTGGCAGTCACAAATGCAATGAAAGCCACACATCCTTTACTTATAAGTTTGCTAGCTCGGAGAGCTCAGATAAGAGGGGATCTACTCCGAGGGCTAGTGTAAACCAGCTCGAGATAATCCACAAAAGTTATCTTGCTATTTCGACAATCTATAGTGGCTTGGTGTGTGGATAACCAGTCGGCACCAAGTATGACATCATACCCCTTCATATCAAGGTATATCAGGTTGGTAGGTAAATTATCTCCTTTAACCATAACCTCACAGTTTGGGTAGTGATGTATGATATCGGACTTGTTCCTGAGAGGTGTAGATATGACTAAGTCTAACCATTTGGACTCCTTAGAAAATGAAGTAGGAAATTTCTCGGAAACAAATGAATGAGTTGCTCCGGCATCAAATAAAACTTTAGCAGTCTTAGAACAAACTATTAGTGTACCTTCCACAATTTCACCTTCTGTCGGTTTCGCCTCTTGGAGATCTTGCAAACGGCCTTGTTTCTTTACCGGATGCTTCTCATCTTTAGTGGCTTACTCATTCATCAATGGGCAATCAGGGATTCGATGTTCTCGACTTCCACATCAGAGACAGGCTCCTAGCTTCCTCCAACATTCCTCAGTCTTATGGCCGACTTTGTCACAATACTTACAAACTTCCTTAGAAGGTGTGATGGTGGAGAACGGCTTGTCATTCTTTTGAAATCTCTTTCTTTTGGAGGACTCCCCTCCATTGTAAGACTGCTTTTTGTTGAATGATGATTTGAAATTTCCCAGGCTTGTAATAGGTTCCTTCTTGTCCCTGCCTCAAATCCTTTCAGATAATTCAGTGGCGTCCTCTAGCAACTGGGCACGCCGATCCATTTTTGAATAGACTTGGATGTCCATCGGTGTAAGTTGTGTAATGTAATGGGGCCGAAGCCCATTGAGGAACCTTCTTGCCTTCATCTTTTCAGTACACACCAAGTGGGGTGCTTACCTAGATAGCCTTGAGAACTGGGCCTCATACTCGGCCACTTTCAAGGTCCGTTGCTTCAGTATGGCAAATTTCATGGCCTTCTTTTCCTGGATGTGGTCGGAGAAGTACTTGTTATTGAAATTCTTAACAAATTCATCCCATGCGACATGGTCACGGGGCAATGTTGGTTCTACAGATTCCCACTAACATCGAGTGTCCTGCTCCAATTGGAATATAGCCAGTAGAACCTTTTCTTCATCCGTGCATTGCATTACATGAAAAATTATTTTGATTTCCTTTAACCAGTTCTCAGCATCCTCGGGGTCAGATGAACTCATGAACCTTGGTGGGTTCATGTTGCAGAAATCCTTATGGAGATCAACAGCTCCACGGTTGGCACCGCCTTGCGCAACTTGCTATAGCGCCTACATAAGTCCTTGCACGGTGCACTGCATCTCACGCCATTGTGCTCTTTCAGTGGCCATGATCCTACAAGAGAATTTAAGCATACTAAGTATCATGTTTAATCATGAGGTCGAATGTCATTATAGAACTTAACCCATGGCTCTATCCATCTCACCGGGTATAAGGTGTAAACCTATCCTTGGACTTGGGTGTTTCCTAGGAAATTAAAATCCTAGGCTCTGATACCATGAAAAGTTATCATGAAAATACACCCCAATCTCACAGTCGGGGGAACACCAGACAACAAACCACCCTGGTCAAGCTGCCAAGGGAAACATCACGACAACCCTATCGTAGAGGCCTGTCCACACAGACAAAGGCCATCTCTAAGACTACGCGGTCTGGAACCACGTTCACGACCTTGCTGTCGTGAATTCTGCACCGACTAGGGAGAACCCTCGGTAATGCTTACCGGAACCCTAGACTCCTACATCGGGAAAACACCTAGAAACTACACGCAAAATCACGTTTCGTAGACGGGAAATGGAAACTCGAGTCACGAGAATCTCACGTCACGTGACGGGAGTACCTGCCCACTAGAAGTAAGGCCAGATGCATCCACCGACGACTTAGTCCGCAACCTTAGGTGTCTCCCTGCTCGTCCCAAGTGAAAACTGAGACACCATAACAGTAACCAAGAACACAGAACAAGGACTAGCTTAGTTGGGGTCACGCTCGTCGGTCCGACCCTCCCAACCAAGTGTGCACACACAGACCATGCACCCCTAGGTCAGATCCTCTAGCTGGTTCCCCATAGCCTGGACTCAAGCTACGCGGAGGGGCCCTACGGTAACCAGCCTAAAAATCATCTCTCTCGGGTAAGCCGCTCCACCACCCCCGGGTGGGTCAGCACACACGTGCAGTAAGAAGGATTCGACTAGTGGGGGGTCACTGAACGTGAACACAGAAAACTACACACACACCCATCGCGAGTAACGCAAAGTAACAGGTGGCTCGGGGCCACCAGGCTTGGGATAGTCATCTAGACCTACCAAACCCAACGGTCTTTGAGTCACACGACTCTGGTCAAGACCACTGCACGTGACGGCACAGCGTCGTCAATTTGGCCTAATCCCTAGGTCTGAAATCACGGTAGTACGATTCCTAAGGCAACTCACAAGCCGCCAAGTTAATCCCCTATCCAAGGGAAAAGTGGGAAACCTCCAGCCCCAGGCTGGGTGACTGGACTCACGGTCCAAGGCCATCCACATGGCCCACATGGAAAACACTTCCCGAAAAGTCAATGACTAGTGAGAATAGCCCTCCGCACTCATGCCGACTCACGGTGACTCGATCTAGCGGAAGCACGAAAGTCTGGAACACATGGGGTCACCCGGACCCTCCAAAACCCACGGGCATGCTCATCGAGGAAACTCAGCACCTCCAGACACCCCAAAAACATGAACATAGAACTCACGGGTGTCCGAGACATCCACGAGGCTGAAGATCGATCACTGGGTCACAACCGGGTCGACCCGGGGCCAAAATAACGTGCATGGAACACGGGTAACACGGATCCTAGGTGGCGGTCTTCCCTAGAATGTCACCCCCAGGTGGCGGTCCACCCTAGACTGCAACCCTCAGATAGCAGTCACTTCAGGGCCGCTAACAAAATATAGCGGTCACCTTAGGACCGCTACCTTCCAGGGACAACTGGACAGAAGGCGGTCACCCACTCGACCGCAACCTTGAGTATGCACTCAAAGCCTGACCGGATTCTCCCAAGTGGCGGTCCTGGCCTAACCGCTACCATCAGGTGGCGGTCAGTCACGGGACCGCTACCTGGAACTGACATAGGGGGCCCAAATGGCGGTCTCCAGGTGACTGCCAAGGAAGGAGGCGGCCTCTGAAACGACCGTTATCTCCTTCCGAGGTCGAAACGATGAACTCCGCGAAAAACTCCATTCCATGCCCCATTCACACCCATGTGAAGGGAAAAATAAGAAAAAACCCCTCCCCAGCCTCTCTAGCACTGAGAGAACACCATTCGAACCCTGAAAACGTGATCAAAACACAAAATCTGGCTCACACACCAAAATCACACATTTTAACCCCGGTGGGAAAAATAAACCCTCGCGGCTCACCTCGGGCTACCAAAATCACAGGGAAGGAAGTACACGAGCTAGGGAATCATCCCTTTACCTCCATCGAAGATTACGCGAGCCGAGGACGTAGATCTTCCATGAAAACACCATTTGAACCACCGTCAGCTCGCAATCTCGTGAACTACCTCCACCTTCGCGATCCTCATCTCGCCCGCGCCGCTCCTCGCCCCACGAGCCTCGCCGCCTCACCCTCGCCTCCTCCGTCGACCGCCCAGAGTGAGAGGGGGAGAGGAGAGAACATGAGAGAAGAGAGAGGGAGAGGGAGTGAAATGAGAGATGGGGGAGAGAGAAAGGGATTTAATATATAGAAAATTTGGAAAATCTAAGAAATACAGAAAATAGGGAAAAATACTCCCCACGATCCTCGGAACACTCTCGACACGCTGGTAATGTCTCGGAGTTGGAGAACGCAATGATTCACCCTGTACAGGGTTTCGAAGGCTCGTCAGGTAGAAACACGCGTAAACTACAAAACGTTCTTCGAGACCCCCGAAAGTGATCTGAAGCCCACGGATCCTGATATGAGAAATATCTGAAAAATCTGGAGCATTACAACCCTCCCTCGTTATAAAAATTTCATTCTCTAAATTCAGGACAAGTACAATGCCACAAGGGGAGAATGCCTGAACCAACTGACGACGCCGCCAGGGCCCCAGCCAAACCTCGATACTTGTAAAAACTATGATCCCGAGAGACGCGGCCAGACAATGATCACTGACATCACCTCGCTCACAATCCAAGACACATCGATCATCAAAGCAGGCATCATGCAAAGGGGTACAAGTCTGGCATCGCCTCAGCCAACACGAAAACCAACCACGGCATTGTTGCCACCATCTCGCTCACCGAGGAGACGCAATCCTCACTACGAGAACCAGACACCGGTCAATAACCATGCTCGGCGGACCAACCAAACGTCAGCTTTACGACCAGCTGACTAATCTCACTCCCCGCACTAGGGACAACCATCACTAAGCTTCCACCAGCTCACACCTGGCAAGCCGAATGCTTACAGTAGCACCAGACCAACTCTACCAGAAGACAAACTTTTAGCAAATCCCAGATGCAATCCGGGAAAAGGCACATCTCATGATCGGCCACCCAAGGCCTTGTTGGCATATGACTCTCGCCATTCCCGAGCCACGACATCCAGCATCTTCTATCTGTGAAAGACGATCCACCGATCATCAGATACTCCTCGAACTCCTTCCCTCTCTCTTTCTCTCTCTTTGGTGGCCGAACGGGTGAACCCGCTCCTCTCCCCTCTTCTTCCTCTTCTCCGTCCGTCGAACGTCGCCGTCATCACCGCCGCCGTCGCCATCATTTTCTTTAGGGTGAGAAGGCGGCAGAGCCCCCCCTTCTCTTCTTTATTCTTCCTCTCCTCCCTCTATTTCTTCTCCTCCTCTTCTTCTTCCTTTCGTCACCCTCAGGGAGGGGGGACAATGGAGCCCTAGGCACCCCGCCCCTCTCTTCTCCTTCCTCTCTCTTCTTATTCCTCTTGTCTTCCTCTCCCTCTTCTTCTCTTTCTCTCCTCCTTCTCTCCGTGGAGAACGGTGCCGGCGAGCAAAGCATCGGGCGTGCCAGAGATGGGTTCGTCGGGTGTGTCGGGTAGTTAGGGTGCAGGCGTGTCGGGGAGGACCTCAAGGAGTGTGTCGGGGAAGGCCATAGGGCGGGCACCGGGTAGTGGGGACAGTGTACTGAGTAGAGGGCCACCGTGGGTGTGCCGGGCTAGTGCGGGGTGTGCCGGTGAAGTGGGGCACGGAGCATGCCAGGCAGAGCTGCCAGGGCCATGCCGGGGAAGGGGCACTGGGGCTATGTCAGACAGCGGCTTTAGGGGCATGCCGAGGAAGGCCACTCCAGGGGTGTGCCAGGGAAGACCGTAAAGGTGTGCCAGCGAAGAGTTGCCAGGGGGCGTACCGGTGAAGAGGCACTGGGGCTGTGCCGGATAGTAGCTTCAGGGGCATGCCAGGGAAGGCTACTCCAGGGTGTGCTAGGGAAGATCGTGGAGGTGTGCCAGCGAATGGGAGAGGAAGGGACTTCTTCAACTGGAGGACTTCCGGTGTTGCCCCTTGGTGCCCACCGTGACTTTGTTGGCACTATCACTCCTTGTGGACGTGCACCCGTGTTTTCCCTTACGCCTCAGGCCTAGGGGAAACTCTGCCGAAATTTTGTCAAAAATTATCGGTGTCTTATTCATTTTATTTGTAGTAAAGCCCCCTTATAGTTTTCATTTCCTTTTGCTCGTGGCTTGTTCTAATCTTGTGTTTGTTGCACCTTGCAGAAAAATGGCTGCCCAGAGTGGTTCTTCTGCTCCTGCTACTGCTGGTGCTGGACTCGTTTCCCCGCCTCCGGTGCCAGCCGTCACATGGCTAAATGTGGAAGACCTAGACCGGGAACATGCCAAGATAGCAGCGCTGGCTGAATCATCGGGATCCTATACTGAGACAGTGGACTACCCTTGGCTTTCCCGGGTCGAGAACCGCTACACTTTTGACCAGACCGGCGAATATCGAAAAGACTTCCCAAAAGACAAGCATCTAATCTGATTTCTGAAGTACTTTCACTCCCGAGAGAGGCGGGAGCTGCGAGCCGTGAGGGACGTGGAGCATGCAATTTTGCAGGCCCGAGACAGCTTATTATACAGCGTCCCCAGAAGCCTCCCAATGTACCTGGTGGGAGGGGCCCGGGAGTGGAAGCCTGTGCTGGGGCTTGAAGCCGTGCTACCGACCAAGGACAGATTGGTGCGAGTGCCTCAATTCACCCAGGCCAAGTGGGACATGACCACCGGACGGGTCCAAGCCGAGCAACCCCACTTCGGTCTATTCTTGGCCCCCCTGAAATGGGGCTACAGGGAGGAGCCGTTTGTTTTGGACTACCTGGCCATCAGATTCAAGCACGAGCTGGCGCTGGGCTGGTTTGGGGAGCTGAAGCTTCAAGATGCTCACAGCTTCTGGGAAGGGGCAGTGGAATTCACAGAGTACATGCTGTTCAACTACGTCCCAATACTCGTCCGGGCTGGCGTCTACCACGGCGTCTACGCCTCCCGTTACGGCTAACCCATCTCCAAAGGTCTCTATTGTGGCATGATAGAAGTATTCAACGCAGACACCAACACCTTCTATATGGCAGAGGGCGAGACTTCGTTGGATCTATGGAGCCTTAGTCAGCTCAGCTGCTTGACCATTGATGGGGAGCCTTATGAAGAAGTATGCCTCCCGGACCTGATCAAAGATGAGACCAACAGGGATGGCTACTATTCTCTTGACTATTCATACCAGTACCTCATGAAGGCGTACCGGGAGCTGTATCAATTGGCACATGGCGAGAGTAGCCTCGCCGTGGAGACCGAAAGAGGGTCCAGATGACCCTGTGGCTGCAGTATTTCTATGGCGGGCTGAAGCAGTACGAGGACTTTCCCTGCGTTGGCACTACCGTTGCCCGCAAGAAGGGTGCCAAGACCAAGACTGATGTGAAGATCCCCTCCAAGGGGCGCCGAAGCGGGCCCAACCCGATGGCGATCGACCCATTCATGCACTGCGCAACATATCTGACATACTGGCTGTGCTCATTCGCCATGCCTTACGGAGATGAAACAGTCATTCGGCTCGACGCGATCTTTCCAGCATGTCAGATGGCGTGGGGGATCAAGCTGTCCCTGTGCTCGGCTGCTCTTTGCCGGATATACAAGGTGCTGGGGGACATTAGCACCCACCAATTCTCGAGGTAGGCCCGGTACATGTGCCCACTGCACATTTTCAATGCGTGGGTTTGCTCACTATTCTCGGAGTTCACCCCACGCACTCTTCAAGACTAGGGGTTGGTCCTGCAGATGCTGGAGTTCGCGTGTGTAAAGCCGGGCCACTTCTCAACAGTTGTATGACATTCGGGGCTGGTTGACGATAGTCCCCTAGGACGCGACCGGCACCATTCACTTCTGGACACTGGCCGCACATTCAAGTCCTCTGGTGAATAATAAAAGGGAGTGCAAAGACGATCAGGTAGAGAAGTACGTCCACCCAATCAGCCAGGAGAATGTGGCCCGCCCGCTGTTGGAGCCCGAGCTCAGGGACTGGATGTTATCCATTCGCCCAAGCATGCTGGCGTTCAGGAAGGGAGAGACATTGCTACTGGAACCGTACTATCCCTTCCGCTTCGGCAGGAACTTTGGATATGATCAGCATACCCCGGTGTATAGTGCTTAATTCAGCCTGCTGACGCGAAGCCTTCGGGGAAGCTTGACCACTAAGAACGCCAGGGCCTGGTGGGACTTCTTCCACCAAGCAGACACTATGACATTCAGAGTGCCAGCCCCCAGTCGCATCCCTCGGGTGACCCCGGAGTACATAAAATGGTGGAACGCCCGGACGGCTTTCTATCGATCGAGCAAGACCGACTGCTGGGATGGGGCAGAGAGGAAGTTCTTGAGTAGGCAAACAGTGCCGATGCTCGACATCGACCCAGAGCACCTCCTTTAGCTCAAGAATAGGAAGGATAAGGAGGTGGCGGCATATCTGGCCGCGGGTCGAGAGGCTCGGGAGGCAAAGCCGGCGTCGCAAGTCAAACTACCCCCGGTGGTAGAAGATGACTTCAAGAAGGCTCTAAAGGATCTCTACCAGATCGGGGGTGACTGCCTGGAGCTGATTAAGTACCCACTTTCTATGGAAGAAGAAGGTACCCCCACGACGAGCTAGCGTCCAGAGAGGGGCCCGATCTGCCCGTACCACACATTCATGAGGAAGGAGGAGTGGAAGTTAAAAAACTATAAGGACACTACATGGCTTTACGTCCTTCTCCGAGTACATGGGCTAAAGATTGAAGATGCGTCGGCCGCCATCTTGGGAAAGTGCCTGCAAATCGCTTACTATTATGCCGAAGGATGGGGCATGGACCACTTCAATCTCGTTTGCCACCTCACCGTAAAGAAGCACACAGACTTGGCCGCCCTCGCCAACTGTTGCCAGAAAATCAAAGATGCGTGCTGGCTGGTTCGGGAGGCAGCACGCCGGGACAAGGAGCCAGCCCCAAGCTACTATCCGATAACGCTGCGGCTGTATAATGGCCCTCATGGTATTTGATGCTTCCCTTCTATCTATGCCCTTCGTTACCATTTTTTTAGGGTGCTAGATGCTGATTAAAAAAATGTCTTCTCCTCCTCCCTTCTCTTCCTTTTGAAATAGATCATCCCGACGGCACACAACTGGTGACATATCAGAACCTCCTTTGGCGGGCTCAGAAACCCACCTATTTCGAGGCGGCGTCATCGACTCCAACCATAACCCCCATGCCGCCGGCTGCGAAGAGGCCCAGGGCGAAATTTCCTGTCAAGAAGGTAGTGGATGCCATTAAAGTAGTCGGGCGGCGGGAGGCAAATCGGTGAAAGACAGAAGCTGTTAAAACTTCGACGATTCTTCCCCCGGTACCTGTGATCCCATCCTTCGAGGAGTTCGTAGCAATTCAAGCTGAGCCGAGCCAATCCACAGGTAGGACTTCTCAGATATTGGCGTCTCTCAGGACTTATCTTCATTTGGGATGAGGCTTCAGCTCACATGTGTCTCTTCTTCCAGCTGGCACAGAGGAACCAACGTCTGTACCCGACCTCGATGCAGGTGCGACCGTGGTTGCAGCAGAGCCGGCTCCTACCCAAACTCCCCCGTTGAAGGCCAGGGAGAGATCTCAGGCGAAGTTGCCTATAAAGAAGGCATTGGCCACCGCCAAGGTGGCTGGTCGGCTAGAGGCCGAGCGGAGAAAGGTAGAGGCTGCCAGGGCTCTGACAGCCACCTCTCCAATCCCCTCTATCCCATCCTTCGAGGAATTTACAGCGGCTCAGGCTGAGCTGAGTCAGCCCACAGGTTAGGCTTTCCGGCCACCGGTGACCTTTAGTATTCATTTGCTTTTCGGGACAAGGCCCTTATAGATGTTTCTTCTTTCAGCTGCTGCGGAAGGGCCGACACCTACCCCTATTCCTGATGTGGGCAAAGTTGTAGTCCACGGGGCCATACCGCCCGTCGAGCAGACCACACACGAGCTGCCTCCTACTGTGGCGGTCGAAAGGGGTAGTTATCTTCACCGGCGGAGTTACTTCCTTCACTCTCATGAGCCCACATGTTTTTATCTAATCTGGACCGCTCTTCATTTTGCAGGCCCTGTGGTGTTCGTGCCCGAGTGGGTACTAGCCTGCAAAATCCCCCAGGTGGCAAAAACATACACGAGGAAGAGGCTGAGGTCTGGGAGATCACCATCGCTAAGCCCACGTGGGGGTGTGTCGATTGTTGACCTCGAGGCAGAGGCTTCCTTGATAGCATGTGGAGAACCTGCCCCTACCAAATGTTCGTCAGGCGAGAAGGTCGTCTACGATTACTCTTCTGACAAGGTGGCTTTGGGCGAGGACATATCCGAAGAGTCTGGACTTCCCAAGCTAGTTCTGAAGGCCCCTCTATTGGCCAGCTCTCTGAGCTTGGTGGAGAAGACTGTTGTAAGTGTGTGTTTGTTCCTGGGAGCTTCCCTCGAGGGCATTTGTTGATTTTATCTTTGTCCTCTATCAACTCTCAGGAACAAACTCCGTCGGAGGTCATGGAGGTGGCTGCTCCGGACACATCGGTGGGTCGACTAGAAGGAGTCGACATGGGCTTGGGCAAGCTGGCATCTCTATTCGAGGTTCTGCGGCAGGAAGCAGCCGCGGAGACTTCCAATGCTCCCCTGCCAACCGACGAGCCTCTGGAGGAGGGAGAGATAGCGCTAGAAGGCAGCATAGTCCCGGTGGCCAAGGTAAGCACGGGGACCCCTCAGCTCCCCCTTTGTCTTTTCAGGACTTGGGAAATTTGCCTCGGGCAATGAGTGACTAACCCTGTCTTGTATGTTCAGGAGGAGGCAGAGCTTCCAGAAGCGCAGGCCGCCAGAGCTCGCAAGGCAATTCCCAAGTGAAGGGAGCTTCTCAGTTTCGCGGGAGCAGATAGACTGAGGTCACTCTGGGGGCCAGAGGTGGAGCCACTAGTGTCTCTCCTATAGTCAGGGGCCAGCCTGGAGCTAGCGGTCCCTCTTTTGCCTCTTCTGAAGCTCTTTGAGCTGAAGGAAATCGAGCTCTTGCGGGAGATCCTGGCGAATATCACCATTTCCCGGTAGGAGGAAGCACAAGCAGAAGGGGCCATGGGTCTCTTGGTGATAACATTCGGTCTAGCTTCCTTTGATGCCCCTCCTCCGACCGAGAGCAAGACCCTTGCCCTACCAAGCTTTGAAGTGACGGCTGGCCTGGACCTTACCGGGAGGGTAGAGAAGGAGACGAGCATCCCAGCCGTAGTGTTTGACTCAGTCCCGATAGTCGAGGCGGAGCAGCCCCTCATGATTATGGGGTCAAGCGATTTGGCCATGGTTTTGCCTACTCCCCTGGCGATGGCAGGTCAGGAGTTATCTCTTGAAGTCGAAGGGCCCAGCGGCTTGGCCTTGACACTTCCGTCCTCCTCGGTCGTAGTGGACGCGGGGCTGTAGGCAGCCATAGACAGCGCCGTAGAGTTTGACCTCCCAGTCGTACCTTCAGTTGGCCATGCCATATCAGAGGCACCTGTTAGGCAAATGTTGATAGCACTACGGTCGATAGTTTTTGCCGACCCCTCACTCACATACCGGGGGGTGCATACCATAGTGACGCAGCTGACCAGGGCACTGCAAGTGTTGGGTTGCCCACTGGAAGAGTGGTCGCGACGAGTTCTGCATTTATATTTATGCAAACGAGCACATCATACATATACATCGAACTCGAATGACCGGGAAAGATATAGTTTCTTAGAAAGAGCAAATACATCAAGTAGAAGTAGAGACAGAGGAGAAAATAAAATGGGGAGGGCGGAGCATTGACTCCTCTCCCTCCCCTCGTACACCCACCTTCTCCGTTCCTTCTCACAGCACTTCGAGCTCTCGGACCCTCTGGCTCCCGAAGTGGACTCTCTATATATCTGCCTCTTCTTCTCTATTGTCCCCTATCTCCCTTTTTTTCGTCTCCTTTTTGTAAGTGGCGAAAAAGGGGTTTTTATAAGCACATCACCACCCCTTCTGGGATTGGGCAGTCTCGGCACACTTCTTCATAGAAAAGTCTCTCGGCGCGCACTAGTAGGGGAATTGGGCCTTCATTCATTGACACTCGGCGCCATGGAATTTGGCCCATTTGGGCTTTTATTATTTGTGGTTCTTTTTACTAGTGGCATGAATTGTCACCATTGCCGCATCTGTCTCGGCGTTCATTCGATCCCTTGTATCCATAATGCGGAACAAGTAATGTAGATCTCATTCTATAGTCATCAGAATATTCTGAAGGTCTTCTTCATCAGTCACGTGACTGCCTGGGGGTTGACATGGTTTTAATCAACACTACTATCTGAATGACAGCAGTGTCGGACATCAGCTTGGCCGGATAGGGCTTCAACAAGGTGAGATATTGGTAGTGACGGCTCTTCTTCAATTCTGACTTTGCAGGAATCCATGGGATCTTCATTTCTGATTTAATTCTTTCTTTGATCTCATCTTTATTTTACCTGTATTTCTGGTGTCAACAAATGCCCCCCACCTGCAGGTGATGTAAGCGCGGAATAAGTGACATGGTGCCTGTAGGTGTATCTTTCAGCATCTGAGTACTTCTCTCCACTTGACATCGTCGGTTCTCTTTTATTTTTAGCTTGATGGCTTCATTACACCGGCATTTTAATTCTTTGATCAAATGTTCCCGGCGCGGATGACTCGGCGCCAATGGGATGGTCTCGGTGTGGCCGTTCCCGGTGTGACCTTGTCGGCAGGACTATTGACTGGGCGGAAAGGGCTTCTCGACGCGGAGGTTCTCAGTGCGCCATTTTTACCCAGCGGAGGGGGGGAATCTCGGCAGGCCTTTCTTCGCGTCGAGAACCCTGCCTCCCCTCCACTATTTAACCGACCGAGAGGGGTTTTTTCCTTCATCCTAACCTATTTCTTCTCTCTCTTCATCCTCTCGGTGGCGGCGGTGAACAGTCCTCCTCTGAGACCTTTCTTCTTCCATTTCCTTCCCCAGAGATCCATCTCAGGTGCTTATAATTTTGGGACTAAGTCCCTAATTTGCTTATGGGGTCATTCTCTCTTGGTGAATGGCTTCCTATTTATTCTTTGGCATGTCCTAAATAAGGGGAGATGCTGTCAAAATTTCTGTAAAATTTTGAACTTAATTTTATTTACTAGTTCCCTTTCTGAGAACTTATTCTTGCATCTTCTTCGGACTGTAGCTACTATAATGACATCTGCTTCTAGCTCTGCTGCTGCTGGCTCTGAAGCAGCTGAAGCAAGCTCTTCTGTTCAGCCTAATGTGTCCAGGGCATTGGTGAACTGGCTGAACATCGGTGAATTAGACTTTGGCTATAGAAAAATTGCCGTTGTCGATGAATCTTCCGATTCTGAGACGGATACAATGTCAACTGTTTGAGTGTATTCTGCCGCAGAGGGGACGTGCTTCAGGCGAGGCAGTGACTACCGTTCGGACTTCCCAAAGGACCGCCATCTGATGCTGTTTATTTAGACCTTCACAATGGGTGGAATGAGGGACCCCTGGGTGGCCGGTGGGGTAGAAACAGCTATGCTGGTAGAGAGAGACAGCCTGAAGGGCTTAGTTTACCATGGCAAGGCCATTTATCTTCCCGGGGAGCAGTGGAATTGGGATGCTGTCCTTGGTGTGACCGAGTTGGAACTGGAGAAGAAAATGTTGGCCCGAGCCTCGGAGTTCACCCCTGCCAGGTGGGACCATATAGCCGGCAGAGTTAACAAAGAGAAGCTTGGCTACGGGCTGTTTCTAGCATCGATGAAATGGGGCTACAGGGACGAGCCATTTGTTCTGGACTGTCTGGCCATTCACTTCAAATATCAGCTGGTTGCTGGATGGTTTGCAGATATGAAAGTGACAGACACACATTTTTTCCGGGTGGGAGCAGTGGAATTTACTGAGTTTGTGCTGAAAGAATACGCCCCTTTGCTAGTCAGAGCCAGGATATATCATAGTGTGTATGCTTCACGCTTT
The DNA here is from genome assembly GCA_024336825.1 of Amorphophallus titanum. Lineage (NCBI taxonomy): Eukaryota > Viridiplantae > Streptophyta > Magnoliopsida > Alismatales > Araceae > Amorphophallus > Amorphophallus titanum. The sequence continues at coordinate 5,670,440 of JANBPO010009260.1, forward strand.
CGATACCCCATTTCTAAGGGACTGTGCTGCGGCATGTTTGAGGTCTTCTGCCCTCAATTCAACACATTTTACATAGCAGAAGGTAAGACATCTCTCGACCTCTGGAGTCTGTCATAGCTTTCAGGCTTGCCTATTGATGGTGAGCCTTATGAAGAGATTTGTTTGGAAGACTCAGTGAAGGATGCATCTGATGGCGAGGGCCGGTATTCCTTCGATTTTGCATACCGTTATCTGATGAAGGCTTATCGCTCCATCTATCTGGCCTATAACAAGGGGTCCTCTATGGGTTACCACACCAGGGAGAAAAGTAGTAGACTGAAGGTCCATATAGGACAATGGATTCAATATTTCTTTAACGGGCCTCTGAAGTATTCAGACTTTCCTTCGGTGGGCCTACTGCAAGAAAATAAGTCAGGACGCCCAAGTTCAAATCAGAGCTGTCAGCTACACTTGGTCACCGAGATTGAGAAGGACCCAACCCAGCTAAAGTGGACCCTGTTACCCACTGTGCAGCCTATCTTACTATTTGGCTGTGCACCTTTGCTCTCCCACAGGGAGATGAAATAATTATCAGACCAGAAGCTATTTATCCAACATGTCAGATGGCTTGGGGGATGTGGCTCTCCCTGTGTCCGGTTGCACTTTGTTTAATTTACAAGACCTGTACAAGCATCAGATTCCCCGCTCCCTCAAGATAGTGGGTCCACTTCACTTTTTTAATGCATGGGTGTGCAACCTTTTTCCCGAACTGGCCCCGAGGACTCTTCAAGTAGCCACTTGTTCGGCACTATCCAGTGAACAAAAAGGTTTTTAAAAATAAATCATATACATCATTTGTTTTCAGCTTGGATGTTGCCTCCTCTTCCCAATCATCCCCAAAATAGTGTGCGGCCCATAAAAATCAAAATCAATATAGAAACCAAAAAAAGAAAACATTAAAGCAAGAACAAAAAATGAACTTGCTTGTTTTGATGAATCTGATAGACACCATGTCTCCCAGAAAATGTATGTTTTAGGTTTTCATTGTGGACAACATGGTCACCTGATGCACAATTGCTATGCCATGAAAAATGATAATCTAATTGCGTGCAAGTCTAAATCTGATTTCAGTCACAATAATAAACTAGTCAAGGGAGCCCAGCCCTCCAACTATCACCATTCTTGAATGTTTGGATACAACATGTCAAAGTGGTGGGAATTGAAGTACAAAATTGTGAAATCTCTTGTTCAGTGTTATTACTGCAAAGAGTATGGCCACACATTCAAAAACTGCTAGCAAAGGAAGAGGAAGGACAACCCTCATGCGAACATATCAACATTCTTGGTCACCCACAGAAACTTGCCACACTTGGACATGAGAAGGATGAGAAATCCCTTGTGTGCTGCCTTTATTGTGGGAAGGTAGGACATGAAGTGTATGACTGTCACATAATGAGGAAATATGACCTGATTATGTTGACAAAAAGGAGCCCTTTTACCACTAACCCTCTAGGACCCAAGAAAGTTTTGATACCTAAACATTCTGAATGAGAATTCTGGCTATAGGAGTGCCTTGAAGCTGAGCTAAGGATCATCAGGAAGTAAAAGCTCAAGGCACAGGTTTGTGAATAAAGGCCTTTCAATTCATGTTATCCTTGCATGTTAGTTTCTTTTTTTGTTGTAGGAGTCCAGTTCTTTCCGTGCTTACAGTAAAACCTGCTCAAGTCTAAAACCATCTTCATGAACTACTGAAAATCTCCCATGGTGAAAGATGAATATCTAAATTGGAACATATAATCAACATTTAGCTTGAGTTTCTAGTATATTAAATGGTGATGAGTAGAAAGATAGACTAGGTCTATTCGAAACTCTCACTATGCGTGAGTTGAGTTTTCGGATCACTATCTCCGCCCTGTACCAGAAATCAAGAATTTCATATGCTCAACCCATGAAGAACTTGTTATGCCAATGGAATTGATATGTCGATGAGTTGCTGCTAATGACTTGCAAGTTTGTAAGCTATCATATGTACTTCTTATTTGTCACTATTAACCACTATTTTTGATGATGTATGTCATGGTTGCATTCAACCCAACTCATCATTCATATAACCTCTTATTGTTTGTCATAATTTCTATAAGCATTAGACAAAGGGGGAGTCTCAATGTTTGTTCTTTTGCTTAGAATCCACTGTGGTTGCACATGCTATGAAAGATGGATGACATTATATGCATGTACATAGTCTCTTGAATATCATGCACAAGTTGAGAGGGAGTCAACTTAAAACCCAAGTTTGCATGCTTGTGTTCTACCCCCTATTCTAAATTTCAAGATCAACTTGTTGACATTTTAATTGATTGCATATTCTTAGGGGGAGCCTGCTGTGTTTTGACAAACCTTCATACCAGTCATAGCATGTTTCCTTCATGTGTTTCATGAACATTAATTTCTTAAGTAGAAGGTTGAGTCTCCAAAAAAATGGGAAATCATGTTCAATGCACTCTCTGGCTATGTGATTTCAAGCGTCTTGCATCCTTCATCACAATGTGTAATTAAAAAAAAAGTGTGCATCTTTTTGGACTACCATGCATAATTCAACATGTCATTGTTCATATTGCACTACATTGATTAATGCATCCTCTTATATGACCATGGTATATAAAATGGTGATGTGTGAAAGGGTAGGCTCAATCTGCCTGAGAACATTCACTATGCGTGAGGACATACCTCTGCCCAGTACCATGAGTCCTTGTTGCATTTAGGCCATTTAGACAGGGGGAGAGTTTACTGCCCATTTCCACTCTCTACCCAACTGCATTACCTACATAAATCAGGCCATTGCATCACCTAATCATTGAGCCTTGCCGATTCCACATTGTAATGCCTGTCGGAATTATTGTTTGAAAGGCTGATGATTGAAATCTTGACAACACCATCTCTGTCTGATCTCATACTTTTGAAAATTTGCTAGCATTTGCATTTCTTTCGTTTGATAGCTCATATCAATTTCTGATACATCTCGTGGTTGCATTCATCCTTCTATCCTCTTGCATCTACTTCTTGAAAATTTCAAATTTTGAGGGGGAGCATTCATGTCTAAGTTTGACTGACCCCATACACTCAAAGGGAGATCTCACTTGATATTCTCATCTTAGAGCTCATTATCCACATTTAAGACCAATTTCATAAATTGATGGTTTGAAGTATATAAACCTTAAAATGTAGGTTTAAGGGTCTTGAAAATGATCATCTAAGAGCATGGAATAGAATTAAAATAGATTCAAGCAAATAGTGCTTTTCCCTCTTCTTGGCATCTGAACATTGATTGTATTGAGGGTCCCTTGGTTCAAGCTTTTCACCAAGGATTGTTTTTAAACATTCACATGGCCTGATGAACTCCAAGGGATAAAGCCAAAAAAAATGATGAAAGTTGGCTTGTAGAGCAATGGCTTGGACTGACTGAGAAAACATAGACCTTTCACCCTAGAAGTGTTAGGAACTACGTCATGAAGGATATGTCTAGTTAACTCTGTTTAAAGAATATAGAAAGATAAAACCTAAGGCAGAGTAATGGCTAAAGCTCTTTCAGAAACCATGTCCCTTCACCCAAGAAGTGACGTGGACTGTGTCATGATATGACAAGCCACCTCTGTTCAGAACTGAGACATAACAGTTAGTTAAATACTAAGTAACAAAGGAGTCTGGCATCTGATCAATGTGTTTTCTTGCATCAAAAGGGATGAACTAAACTTGAATGTCCTTAAAAAATTGAGTGAATTGAGAAATATGTGTAAAACAAAATGCAGTTATCAATTGGTATCATAAGGTTGACCCCCCCAAGAGCAATTCTACATCTTGTTTTGTTTATCTTCAATACTTGTCAAAACCTCTTCTAAGGCTACCGAACCTTGCCCCATCCCTTTCTCTTTCCTACAGCCACACTCACAACGGCATCGGAAGTGAGAAGCTCATGCATGGTCGCATCGTCTCTGTGAGAGAGACGGGTGAGAAGCCCCAATCATGCACGTCTTCCTTACCCCGGTACCGTCGTCACCATCCTCCCCAGTCACCACCGCTCTGCACCCCTGTCTACCCACCTTAGAACCCAGCACCCATGTGAAGCACCGGTGAGGCCCCTTGCCCTCCTGTCCTTTCCTCTCTCCCTCTCACTATCTCACTCACACACGTAGCGTCCTTCCCACCCTCTCTTAGCCCCCCCAGCGTGCATCTCCACCTTCCCACCGCCCCTTAAAACCCAGAGCAGGGCCGCCGGCCACCACCTGCTAGACCCTTCTGCCCGGGGTCACAGCCGCACGAGCGAAACACCATTGACTCCGAGTGAGCAGTCTGTTGTGGCCAGCGCGTTACCATCGTCTCCAGGAGCCCAGGCTAGTCAGTCCTTGTCAGCGGCGTCCCTCACCCGCCCCACATCGTCTTCACCGGCAAGGAAGCACGGTGGCGACGTTCTCAGCAACTCGAGCCCAACTCGCCATCCATCAAGGCAGCAGCAACAACGCCACTGCAGCACCAGCGGAGTCGTCTCCCTCGCCGCAACCCTCCATGCAAGGTCACCGTTGTCACCTTTACCTCGCCGCAACTCCATGACAACCAGAGCCGTCGCCCATGGATGCTGCCCACGAGCTCGCCGTGGTATCATCCCCTCTACTGCACCCTTCACCCGCGGCCCCCCCCAAGTTCCAGCACGCCATCGCCACTCTTCCCCATCCCTGCCACCAAGAACCTTGCCCCTATCCCTCACTCTCTCAAACTCACGGGGCGATCCTCTGTTTGGAACAGGGGCACCGCTGGTGCACCCATCTCCCACCCTTCTCTCCCCTTCACAGCCTCCAACCCCCCCTCCTCTTCTCACTCCCCCACTCCCTTCACTCATCTGCCCGTCTGAGAAACCCGACTTCCCCATCCCCATGCACTTGTGGCCCCTTGCGAACCCCACCGGTCGCCCCCCCCAATGCCCGTCCATGCTCGCGAGCCACCCCCCCCTCATCCACCCACACTCTGCCTAACCACCTACACGTGCCTGCATGACACCCGTCCGGTGCTGCCCAGACACACGGCCCCTCCATCTGCTAACACCTCCTCTCCATCGGCACCACCAGCCGCCGTCGCCCACCAACCGTCCGCCACCAAAGCCACCTCCCCAGCATCACCACTGCGGCCACTCCCCCTTCCCCCCCAATTCCAGCACAGCACCCACCCCAGTCGCCTTGTCCCAACTGCACTGCCAAAGCTTGCTCACGGTTCCAGAATAGGACCACCGGCCCGCCACCACCTGCACCGTACCCACCGCCATCCCTATCTGCCATGAGCCCACCGCGACCACCGCCCCTGTCCATATCGGCCGCCATGCAGAGCCAGGCTTCCCTTAACTTGCGTCACCACCGTCCCGTAGGCCAGCCTCCCAGTAGAGCAGCAGGGTGGCGCAGTAGCACCAGCGAGTATCAGGCCATGGAGGGGTAGTACGGTGACATCGGCCCTGAGATGGGGTCGACTGTTCCTCAAGCCCCCAGTCCAGCCCCTCCAGCATCATGCGTCCCAGCCATCACCACCCTTCCTATTCCCATACATGCCATGCAAAACCACCCCCACTGCTTCCTGGGTTGCCATTTTATTTCCCCCCTACTCACACACCGCCGGACCACCCTCTTTCTTGCCATCCACCTCCTTCTTGCCGTCACCACCACCAGGATATCACCAGGCCAACCCCCACCATTCCCACCATTCCCAAGCCTACCGTGTGGAACCACCCCACCACGCGGGGCACTCCCACTGCTCTCCCGACTCCCCTCCCCTTGCCACAACCCCACTCCTCCCACCCCACCTGTTAATGCCAAAACAGGGCCTCCGGCCATGCACTGAATGGACCTTGCACGTGACACCCCCACTCTCTCTATCTCTCTCTCCCCCTCCTCTTCCTCCTTCCCACAGCCTCTTTAACAGTTCAGCATACCCCCTGCACCATGCCCCTCCCCGTCGGAGAAGCCAGCCCCTCACTGCCCATTTGCCGCGAGCCCGCCACCGCCACCACCTTGCCCATCATGGCACCACCTGCCCAGCTCCCCTACAAGCCACCAAGCTGGTGACGACCACTGCCCACGTCCTTGGCACCGCCATGCTGAGCCAGACGCCCATCACTGGCAAACTAGCTGTCCCCACCTTCATCGTCCATGACAACCACAGCCGCCGTCAGTACCGCGAACACCTCACAAGCGTTGTCCCATTGCTACACTGTCGCCTTCGAACTAGGCCACCCTTCGCTAGTGGCAAGTGTGGGAGTGGAACAGGGGCACCGTAGGATCCCACCGCTGCCCACGCCTGGCATCAGCCCATCCTTACCAGCATCGCCAAACCTCATGCCACAGCCAGTGCATCACCATCATCCCGAGTAGCCCTGCATCATCGATCCTCGCCAGTACCATCGTGATGCCGACTGCCGAGCACGAATAGGGCCTTCGACCCCCGCGATACTCGCCGCTCACCCACAACCCGACCATGCATGATGCAGAAGATCAGGCACCAACCCACCCCTCGTCGGCACGCAGGCGTCGTCTCCAGGCACCCAGCTCGCCACCGCCATGAACCCCCACTTACCACCATCGCACTCAGCTCATTCGCCACCACCTAGGTGCCAGCCCGCCCCTCGCCGGCACGGTGTCGTCCCTTGCAAGCCGGTCCTTGCCAGAGGCATCCCTTCCCATCACCGGTGGCACCGTCGCGGTGCCCCCCCCTAAGGGTTCCAACCATGGCAGTCACGCATGGGCTTTCTACTCCTACCACAACTCTCGCATGCATCAACAAAGGGGCCATCTCCTCCATCTCCCGCCGCGGCCCATGCAGACACGTCGTCGATGCCATCCACTGCAACATCGCCAGCGTGCACCACCCTGCCACCATCCGCTATCGTCCCCCCCCACCGCTCGTGCTCTCTCTCTCACACTCTCACGCTCTCTCACTCTCTCTCTCTCTCGTGGAGATAAATAAAAAGGCAGCAATTGTTGGCAAGCTGTGGTGCCCAGCGGATGCAAGCTGTGAGGCGCAGCAGTGAAGCCACACTCAGGTTTGAGTGTGGGGTAGATGTAGGTCTGGAGGACCGAACCACCTAAAAATTGACCGTGCACTGTGGTTTGATTGCTCTTTCTGTTCCACTAGATGTATGGTTAGGATCGCTTACAATGGTCTGATTTTACAATTAGTGATAAATTGATTTGCACGCTGAGTAATTGTTTTAAGTCTTGCGTGAATCAAGTTGATTAAGTAATCACTATTACTTGAGTGCGTTTAATTTGCCCAAGTCATTTGAGTTCTAAGATGCACTTGATCGTTTGAATGGGTTTGATCAACAAGAATGTGTGATTCTGTGTTAAAGAGAGTCTGGTTCTGTTAACAGTTTAGAATTGATGTAAGGCTTTCATCCTAGCAATCTAACGGTCTGTTTCAGTTCACCACTATCTTTCATATCCTCTAGATCATAACTAGATTCTGCCTGCGTATTTCTGATAGTTATTATTTTAAATTGGTCAAGATTTTTAAGAGAGGGATTCATTTAGCCCCCCTCTGAATCCATCGCACCTAGATCATCACCGACTCCCATCGAGGCGGATCTGGGAGAGACCTCTACCTCTCCGATGATTACTGGGGACACCCAGATGTCAGAGGAGCCTCTGCCCTCTCAGACTCCGGCAGGAGACGCTGCTAAGGTGGAGGAGAGACTACCCTCACCGACCCCGAGCGGGGGTGTTACTGGCACGGCGGGGGCCATAGCAGGTGAGAGCTAGAGCATTTCTTAGGTTTTTCACCTTGTCTTGTCATAGGGAAGTCCTGAGCATTGCTGAACCTCTTTGTGCTTGGTGGTGTTGCACAGGTCCTTCCGGCGTACTGGCTAAGGTGGGCCACTCCTCCCTGGAGCTGGGGATCGAGTGGCCTACATCTATTTCACCACCGGAGCCACTGCTGGATGCCAGTGTGGGTGCGGCCTTGCTCCAGCGAGCCCAAGGCTACGTAGGAGGCGATACCCTGCCTTCCTCGGAGGTGCTTCGTCGACGGTTGAGGGAGTGCACCCATGGCTATCACGGCCTTAGGTTCCCGCGTGAGCTCTGGATGTCCGTCCTGGCCAACATCTGGGCAGAGTACTTGCGGCTTCTAGAGGCGTAGGAGCAGAGGGCTCGGCGGCTAGCGACCGTTTGAGAGCTAGAGGAGAAGCGGGCTCATCGTGCACTGGCGGCTGTCGAGCAGGAGAGGTGTGCTGACGTGACCGTGCTGCTTGCTCGGGATTGCACCGCACGACTGGGGGAGGCAGAGAGCAGAGCCAAGGCCCTGGAGAAGGCCCTGGAGGAGCAGTGGTGAGATGTGGAACTCACTATGATATGACATGGCCTACGGATGCAAAGGTACCGACCGAGTGGGCCTCGGACCTAGACTTGCAAGCACACTTTCAAATTGGCAGAATCGATGTTGGCAGACCGATATCACAGTACAACCCTTTCCCATGGTGACTAAGTGATGGTAGGGTGGGTTCGAGGGTCTAAACCCTGCTGGTTGGGGTGATGGCTTAGCCTAATGTGTTTCCCTCCCTAGGATTGGAGCACCCACATCAGCGGGGTGGACGTCGTGCCTTGAGGGCACGGGTTCTCTCCTCACTCAATCCGTGGTGGCCACTCATGAGCCTGAAGTCACAGGATCGGGCACTCTCTTTCTCGTCGGCTGAACTCAGAAATGATACTAATTGAACACAAATATCCAGGGAGGGTTCAGCGTATACCTGATTAGGGTGAAGACATTGATCCCAAGTCAGAGACGTGGGCGAGCGGGGAAGTGTGGGTTCCCCACACACTGCGCCGATGTAGCTTCCCTTGTTTAATAGTACATGCACTACTCCCCACACAGGGGGTTGGACTAGGGGAGGGGAAATTAAGATTACAACCAAACACTACCTCCACACAGGGAGGGGCGTTAAGCCGGCCAGGCGGGGAGGGGAGGTTAGCTAAACTCGTGTCGGGAGGGTAATTCTCTAGTTCTGTCCAGGTCTGGAATTGCAAGACAGTGAGTCATTGTAGATGTCGCCACGCACTCCACCGGGCTCCGAAGTCATCATGGCTAGTGCCGAGTCATTGCTGATAGTCCCAGGTACACTTGTAAATTTTTGCAGACGGTTCCAACGTCGTCACCAGCCGGGGTGGACTCTAGATCAGGCTCCCTGCTTTCTGGTTTGGACTGATCCCAAGGAGCCATAGCAGATTGATGAAGCTGCCACTATTGCTCCCGAAGTCCAAACATGGCAAGACCAAGACGAGTGCGACCGTGGACGAGTCTCCTTCGACCAGCAACTAGGGGGACCTCCAGACGATGTCGGGGCAGAGAGGAGGAGCTCGTTGTGTAAGGGGGGGTCAGGACAGGTCTAGAGTGACCTGTTCTGCACACCTGGGGGGAGAAAATTGGAAGACGCTCCTCTGGATGCTGAACTAGATGCCGCCTTTTGCTGATGGACGCCGACTGGTTGTAGAAGTCCTCGGTCAAGCGGTGCCTTCATAAGTTGTGGGATGCGACCGTGGGAGCTCCAGGAAGTCATCTCAGGTCGGCAGCTTGTCCTGGTCTGCGCAGTCGAGGGAGATCGAGCCTTCTGGATAGCAGGGATGTCAGATGCCGGCGAGACCACCACAGCTGTGAAGCTATCTCGACGAGCTTTCTTTCGATGTATGGTGAGTCCCCAGATGATGCCGAATGACTCCGCAGCAACTAGGTGGGCTTCTTCTACTGCCTACAAACTGAGTAGGGCAAAGGAGGCTTTTGATGGGTGTGGAATAGTAAGAAGTGGAGGGATGGCCAGGGAAGAAAGGGGTTGTTGGTAGTGGTTGTTGGAGGGGTAGTGGGGGTCAGTGGGAGGCACACCTGGTGTGTGGGGGAGTGGAGTGGGTGGTTGAGGATGGCTTAGTTCTCTCTTAGAGGAGGTGGGGAGAGAGGGGAGGGCGCAAATGGCTTGGGGGGAATGTGGTTGGTTCTCCTTCATATGAGTGGGGGGGTTAATGGAGGGGTTAATGGGGGGCCTAGGGAATGGGAAGGGTTGCCTTGGGGAGGGGAAGAGGTGTGGACAAGCCCTTATTCGTATCTTTTCAATACGCTGACGGCTGGGGTATTGACCACCTCGGCTTGTATCATTGTCTTCCTTCCCGCGGCCATGTAGACTTGACTGATTTGACCGAAAAGTGCAAGAAAATTGGCGACATTTGCTGGCTTGTCTGGGAAGCGACGTCTCACAGCAAGGAAGTGGCTTATCGGTATTGGCCCCTCTCATCTTTTTACAATGGCCCAATAGGTAGGACCTTCTCCAACTGACATGGTGTTCGTTTCATTGCTCGATCCTCTTCATAATGATATGCTTTCTCCTTGGCAGATAGACCAGACATAAAACAGCAGGGGCTTTATAGGAAAATCATTTCCCAGGCTCAAAAGCCAGAATATTTTAACATTCCTGCACCAGCGCCAACCACAACTCCATTTCCTCCTGGCAGAAAGACGGCAGCTTCTTCGATGAAAGTTGCCTTGGGACGAGCGAAGAAGGCTCGAAAAGCCTTATCAAAGCAATCATCCTTTGTAGCTAACGTGCTCGAGACTCCCTTGCGCCTCACGCCATCATATGAAGAGTTTGCTGCCCAGTAGGAGGCTGCCCAGTAAGCAGTCGGAGGTAATATTACTTTTATTTTGCAAACTAAAGGATTATTCTCTTCATAGCGCTTTCACATTTAACTTAATATCCTCTGTACTTGGCAGTAGCTCAAGAAGCCGTTGTCGCTGTTGCGACTACTGAGGAGGTTGCAAAAGCAGCAGTAGATATAGAGAGAGAACCCTCTGTTGTTCAGGAGGATATCAGACTACCTTTGCCTACACCTGCTAGTGAAGCCGAAGGTGAGCTAAGTGACCTTAATCTTCTTGATCTTTCTTCTTCTTTGATAACCTCTTGACCCCACTTTATGCATATCTTTGCACTATAGTGGCCGAAGTAGTCAGCACTGAGGTTAGGGCACCAGCTGTGGACATCCCTCTACCGTAAGAAGGGCATAAGACTGCGTTGAAGAAGGGCACCATCCCCCGGTGGCGTATAACCACCTGCTCAACAACTTGAAAGGCAGTAGAGGTAGCAAGCCAGCTCGAGCCAAGTGTAGACATTTCTTCTAGTAGTTCTGCTTCCTCTTTTGACGAAGAAGTTGACTACGGCTCTTATGAGGGCGAGGAGGAAGCATATGAGACTGTCAGTGAAGGAGTAGTGACGTCTCCTGCGCTGTTGAGTGGTCCTCTGGTATTTAGCCCCCTACAGTTGCTAGCGCCGTCATCCGAGGGAACTTTGCAAGAGGAATTCACCGAAATTGACGTGGAAGAGGAGATAACCCCTCCTTTTATTGCCTCAATTGCAAAATTATCATCCTCTGTACAGACTTTTGAGGAGATGGATTCCATGATCAGGGTAAGTTCTGCCTGCCCCTTTTGTCGAGCAGCATAGTCTTTCATTTATTTTGTCACCCAGGTGCTTATTGGAATTGTGCTCTAGGAACCTGGCGCCACTGATCATTTGTTGACACTAGCTTCGGATGCCATTATTTCATTAGAGGCTTCAGACGTACCACCCCCGATAACTATAACTCCTCTAGAGGCGATTGCTGTATTTCGTCCTGTGCCAGTAAGGATACAATTGGCACCTGAAGTGACATCACTAGAGCTGAGCTCATTGGGGGAGAGTTCTTCCCTAGTGTGAGTTTCAGAGTTGAGAGCCAAAGTGGACCCATCTGGAGGTTCTACTTTCATTCCAACAGCGATAATGACCATTGCGCCTGAGCCTCCAACTCCGTCTGTGCAAGCAACAGAACTGGAGCCTTTGCCACTTCCAGCACTTACACAAGAAGCAATTCCTGAGATTCCGATAGTAGAAGAGACAATAGCTCAAGAGCAAGCTACTGAAGTGCTTGGTTCATCAACACTGATGACCATTCCATCCTCTTCTTCTGAGATAGACATTGGCTTATGGGCGGCCATCGACAGTGAAGTTACCTTTGATGTAACTCCAGTAGCTTCTCTTGTTTTCACATCATTAGAGGACTTCATTTGGCAGAATTTGGAAATGCTATGCTGGGTAGTGGAGTCTTAGCCGACATTGACTTATTTGCAACTGAAGGAAGTGGCTGAGCGGCTGACATTTGGTCTGCAAGCGCTAGGCTGCCTCTTAAAGATATGGACCCAGTGGGTGCTACTATTGCTAAAATTTGCAAATCGTCAGGATTTTAGGGCACACTACAAAGGACAAGCTGACGGCCCTTAAATTGCAAAGAGCTGATTGCCGATCAGGGCTAGAGGCGCTAAATTCTGATCTTCAACGGCACAGAAGCTAGCTGGAAACTTCATCTACTCGTGCACAACTTTTATGCAGCCGGATGGATGAGCTGTGGGCAGAGTTGAATGCTATTGAGGCTGAACTGCCACTAGTGGAGGTGACACGTTCTCAGAATGTCGAAGAGATTGCCTTGCTAGAAGGACAAGTGGCATCACTTCATGACGAAGCAACTCACCTTAAAGAAGAAGAAGCTCATCTTCACGAAGTAGGAGCAGCTCCGAATGTCGGACTCCTTGATTTTGAGGACATCTTCCAGCAACCTTAGTCATTTTTGCCTTGTAATGCGTCCCTTCTAAGGACCCTAATTGTGCTTGTCTACTTTTGCAATGAAAAATTCTCTTTTCTAAAATGCATTGGATGCCCATCTCAATTTCTTTATTTTGTAATTATTTGTAGCAATTTGGTAGCTCTCATGAAAATACACCTGTACCTATACCGCAGGAGAACGCCCACCCTTTCAAGGAAAGGATGGGGGAATCGCTCCATCGCGTGATGGGATCTCGAGAGCTGCCAAACTGGAATGTTGGCATGAGCATGTGTTTCATCGGTCAAGGATGCCAAGTGTAGGAATGTTGCTGGTGTGTGGATGAAGGGTTCATAGGTCTCATCGAAATAGACGGATGTTAAGTACCGGAATGGGGCAATCAAGAGGGGAGGGGTGAATTGATGGCCAAATAAAAACTAGCTAACCACAAGAGCTATAACCAAATATACAAGCAAGCTCTCACCTTACACGAACAAGATCACACTCGTGAATGCGTGTGAAGTGGGTGTGATTGATAGAAGAACTGGTGGATGCTCACAAACCAACAAATTTTCTATTTTTAAGATGCATATCAACAACAACATGAATTTTTTGTGGATATGCATGGAGTGTTTTGTTGTTAACATGGACATGTTGTTTCTTGTCGCTAGTCGACCAGCATTCAGACAATTTATGACCTATTTTCCCACAGTTATAACATGAAAAGTTTATAGATCTCTTGGCAGGGAATTTAGCAGAGTAGGAATCAACATGCATTCCCTGAGCATGCCAACAGTCCTTGACTGTGTGGCCATGTCTCCCACACTCAAAGCACCTGAGGTGCTTGCCTCTTGAAGCATTGTTATTCCAGGAAACCCCTGACCAGCACTCGACAGCCTTGTGCCCAGGTTTGTTACAATTAAAATAATTAACCTTCAGATTTGAATTTGCTCCCATTCTATGTGGGCCATGGAGGCATGTGGACGACCTAGTATGCATTTCACCGTCCTTTTTCATAATGAAACATGCACTCATGATATGACCACGCCTACCACAGTAATGACAAGATACATTAGATTTCCTATTGGCATGGTTTCTAACAGATGAATTCTTAGAGTGCTTTGTTTCATTGACATGATCATCCTTTAATTTCAACCTGCAGTAATCCATTACATGCCCTGCCTTGCCACAATAATAACATGATGCTCCTTTCTCAGATGCATGCGTGTAAGTGGGGGAATTACATGATGAACGTGGAGGGTTGAAGTGATCTAGAAGGGGAGGGGTTGAATAGATCACCCCTTTTTAAAAAATTTAAGCGCTTGAAGAGGAAATGTGGAACACGAGACTTGAAATTCTAATGAGGAAGATCGAAGGACTCACGATCGAGCACAGGATCTGCACAAGCAATGGTCTCGAAGATCGAATGCAAACCACACAGAGAGAACACCAACAGTTTTTAGGTGGTTCGATCGCAAACCCGCAATCTACATCCACCCCTTACTCCTCGGAGTAAGGCTTCCTTGCAACACAAAGCAAGCACCGCAGACTCAATCTGCAAACAACTGCTGATACACAGCTTGACACTGAGGAACACCCTCCTCAGACCAACTGACACCCGTCAGAAGAACACTACCGGAGGATCTTCCTCCCTTCCTCTGATTACCACAGAGGGAAAAGACTACCGGAGGAACTTCCTCCCTTCCTCTGACAACCACAGAGGGTAACAATCAAAGCAGCTTAAAGGACTAAATCAAAACACAAAGACAAAGCAAAAATGTAGCAAGAAAAACTATAAACAAGATTCAACAACTATTCGATGGAAAACCCCGACTCTGGATTTGATCCACGAGTCGTACAATCTAACTCCTCACTCTCTTCCTCTGATTCTCTCCTTCTCTCTCTGCTTCTCTGTGCGCAAGGAACTTCTCTCAAGTTTGATCGCTCAGTCTCTGAGAAGTGTTTCTTCTTGTTCAAGAATGTGCTACCTCTTCTCTCTGTCTGCACTTCTCTCTTTCTTGGCTGCTTTAGTCTTCGACGGAGAACAGAAGCATTTATATCTCTTCAGGAAGGGCTCAAGGAGTGTGGATAGCGTGTGTCTCCCCCTGGAAACTTCTGGAGCCCTAGTACACGTGTCAGAGGGCTGTAACCTCGGATCACGTGACTTTGATAACAGAAGAATATCGTACGACAGATCATTGGGTACCTGACATTTGATCAAACATATAAGCTGTCAGGTATTATGTATAAAAGGCATGTGCATGAAGCACAATTCTGATAGTGAGTAGCAGAAAGTTGCACGAGGGTGTTAACAGCAAACTTACATGAAAACATGCACGAGTTATGTAGCTAGACAACACGAATTGGGGCATAGTGTGCATGATGCGATCCCAGACAACTCGAGCATAAAATGTAATGATGCTTTTGTGCAGATGAAACATGAAGGCGAGTTGACACGAGGTAGAACAAGAGATGAAGACTACACGAGATGAGAAGTTACAATAACGACACAGACATATATATAAAATAACAACACGAACACATATTTGATTGAGAACAACAAGAGATAGAATGGAGACCAACACGAGGTGAGGGAGACTCGAAATATGAGCAGACGAAAAATGACACGAGGTGTGAGTGACACGAACTTCATAGGAATGAAGGACAACACGAGGTGTGATTAAAAGGAAAGACTGATATGGGGTTCGTGCTTCAAAGAAGTTGCACAGAGAAGATATCTGAGACACAACACGAAGTGAAGCGACACGAAGTGAAATGACACGAAGTGAAGATTACACGACACGAAGTGAAAATGACACGAAGTGAAGATTACACGACACGAAGTGAAAAAGACACGAAGTGAGGATTACACGACACGAAGTGAAAATGACACGAAGTGAAGATTACACGACACGAAGTGAAAAAGACACGACAAACTGCACTAGCCTTGGAGACTATTCAAGCTCGAACCCATCGTTAAAAAGTTCACTTAGAAGTGAGTTGGAAGGAAAAATGACACGGGGTATACATATCAACAAAATAGCTCGGGGTCAAAGGTTTGAAACCTGCACGAGGTGGAGCTTTCGAAAGTGACACTGGGTACGTCTTCGAAAGGTGAAACCTATGGACGAGATTTGTCTTACCAAAAATGGCACGAGGTCCATTTTTCGGAAGGCAAAACTTTCACGAGTGAAAGCGTGCACGAGGTTTGAAACAAAACGAATGACACGAGCTGGTGCAGTGAATTAGACTCTAAAAGAGATGTGCATTACGAACATCTTCGTTAGGCAAAACCTACACGAAGTGAAACGACAAAAACTACATGAAGAGCACCTTAAAAACAACACGAGGTGTAACCTGATGATGTATTTACATATAACCATTTGTGCATGAGGAAACGAATTTCATGAAGAAGTTGTGTTGAAACAAAATAAAATCTACAGTGATTTATAAAGTCCCAGCATCATCAAAATAGTAAGGAAACTCAACATTCTCTCCCTTTTTGATGATGACAACACTTTGTAAATTAATGCTCAATGCAGTTCAGAGAAGTTTTCCCTTTCTCCATTTTCCTAATCTTTTTCTTCTCGTCTAACTCTTGTCCCCCTGACAACTCTGGGGGTTGGGGGGGGGGGGGGGGGTGGGGGGGGGGGGGGGATTTCCTTATTTAGTATAAGCTCTATTTGCTGCTGCATGTGAGTAGTTTATTTCCTAGCTAGTTAAATTTAGTCACCGCTGTGAGTTATGAGTGCGAGACTCGTCCCGTGACTCATTCTGAGCATGAGAGTGAGCTGAGCACCCGAGACTCGATGCCGATTTCTCAACCGTATAGATCGACACGTTTCCCTCGCTAGGGATGATCGTGAGTGAGTACTTCTTATTTGGGGCATGTTCGCCTCTTCAGGAATCACTTTAGGTGCCGAGCCACCCGTGTCATCACTGGTCGTGTCGCCTTTGGGTTGAGTCATCACCTAGAGTCCCTAGTTTGCAACAAACACGAGTCGAGTCTCATGTCATCCCGCATCAAATTGGTATCAGAGCATGGTAGAGTCTAGGGTAGTCGTTGTTTAAAAAAAAAGTGTCTAGGTTTGCATTTGATCCCAATACCTGGTATATCAAAAGGTGTTACTAGAATGATAGGTTATGCCTATTGGGAAGGTAGCCACTTGCGTGAGAGGATCTTCGGATCCCCATCTCCGCTACGTGTTGGATATTGGTTAAGTCTAGGTTCATCATTTCGTATTGGTCTATCCAGATAGGTCATGGTGAGTCACCCCTTAGCTCCCTTTAGGTCCCCTTGCATGCCCACTCATGGAGGTACTCAGTACCATCACCGTGACACTATGGGGGAACCACGAGGTGCTGCCTAGGGAGGCCATTCTCTGGAGGACATGATGGATCTACTCATGTAGCGCATGGATAGGTCCGAGCAAACTCTTATGGAGCATACCGATCGCATGGAGAGCCGACTAAAGGCCATGGAGGATCGCACTGAGACTTTCGACCGATCTATCCAAGGTCTGGTTGGAAGGTTAGAGAGTGTGGAGAGAGTCCCCCGTTGAGACCCACCCGGAGTTGTTCAGGCCCATAAGGTGCCTGCTGCCCAGCCCACACCACCTAGGGCTGACGAGCGACGGCCACGTGCCCTCGACTTTGAGGATTATGCATCCGACAATGATTATGAGGGAAATGTTAGACGCCGACATGGTCACTTACCATCGAGGGAAGAGGAGGATGATAGAGTCCTTAGGACAGTGTGAGTTGACCCTCCCACATTTGACGGGGCCTTGAATCTGATCGTTTATCTTGATTGGGAGGCCGACATGGATCCATACTTCGAGTGATTTGAGATGACGGACCACTGAAGAGTCAAGTTTTCCAAAATGAAGCTATTAGAACCAGCACAAACTTACTGGAGAAATGTGGAGAGCTTGCTGTTTCAGCGTCATGAGCCCCAGGTTGATTCTTGGGATGAGATGAAGGGCAAGCTTAGGCGTAAGTACCTCCCTGCCACGTACTGCCAAAGGCTCATTGATAGGTGGAAGAATCTTAGCCAAGGGGATCAGTCCGTATCTGACTACATCGCGGAGTTTGATGAGTATTTTTTACGATGTGGCGTCACAGAGGAGAGCACCATGCCTGTTTCTCGCTTCCGTAGTGGTCTGCGGCCCCACTATCAATATGAATTATTTCACCATAATGTAACTACCTTGGAAGATGCATATCAAGTCGCTCTCGAGTTGGAGCAGTTTGAGGCAGAGTTCGCTCCCGTCTAGCATCCGGGAACCACCTATCAGTGTGGGGCCGACTCTCGTACCATGCCCAGCTCTTATAGTCAATTTTTGGTGGCTTGTCCCCCAGAACCCCCTCGCCAGGATCACACTACTCCTAGGGCCTGCACTCTCCCTCCGAGGGACCCTCCCCCTCACCAGCAGGCACCCATCCTTGCCCCTCGCCCTTATCAGCCCGCCGTGCTGACTCGGCCTCTTCTTCCCACACCCCCAGTCCATCGCGAGGACAAAGGTAAGGGGCCGATGATCGGTGGGGCATCAGCAAGCACTGGGCCACGTGACCAGTGCTTTCGGTGTGGTGGACTTGGCCATTATGCGAGCAAGTGTCCCACTCGAGAATCACTTGCTATTGCAGACATGCCTGCCCGAGCCCCCACGGCCGAGTTGGTGCCAATCAGCTATGAGCCAGATGAAGATCTAGCTGAGGAGTTCTTTGATGAGTTGTTGGAGGGCGAGCAAGTTGACATCCTAGCTACCCAGCACTAGGATGACGTACAATTGGGTGTAGTCTGGTGCATCCTGACCCAACCTCAGGTGAGTGATGACTGGCATCGTACCACCATCTTTCACACATTTTATAGGCTGGAAGGGAAGACCTGTAAGGTGATTATAGATAGTGGAAGCTGCATTAAGGCTATCTCCACAGGCACCGTCAAACACCTTGGTTTGACGCCCGTAGATCACCCCGCACCATATAGAGTATCTTGGGTGGATTCCACTTCCATCCCAGTCAGGCTACGGTGCTTGGTACCGCTGTAGTTCCAGGCATACCACGATGCGATCTGGTGCGATATGCTACCTATGGAGGTCGATAGTATCATCCTTGGTAGGCCTTGGCTCTTTGATCGGGATGTCACCCTTCATGGTCGGTCGAACACATGCACCTTTGACCATGGAGGCCACAAGATTACTCTCCACCCTGTCCAGCCAAAGGATCCATCTATCCGTGGACCAGCCGGCCCCAGCACTGCGACTTCTCCCAATCAGGGGATGTCCGGTCCACCCACCTCATCCTCGGCATGGGCCACTACCTCTTCGACTTCTCCTAGTATAGAGGACCCCCCACCTAGGAGGCTGATGATGATTATTCCCAGAGAGATGGAGCAAGAGGTGGCAGGGGTAGCCCTATCCTAGATGTTGTTGTCCGGGGAGTGGAAGGTGTCACCCCTAGGTCTGAGGATGAGCACCCCCCAGAGATAGCTGCGATATTGTGAGAGTTTTTTGATGTCTTCCCAGACGACCTCCCTAGAGGCCTTCCACCTATGAGAGATATCCAGCACGAGATCGACCTCGTCTCAGGCTCATCTTTACCCAACCTTCCACATTACCGGATGAGTCCCACGGACTATGCCGAGCTTTAAAGGTAGGTCGAGAAGTTGATGAGTCGGGGATCTCTCAGGGACAGCAAGAGCCCTTGCGCTGTTCCCGCATTATTGGCCCCGAAGAAGGATGGCACATGGAGGACTATCTTTACTCCCTCACTTCTCTCATCTCGTTCTCTCTCCCTGTTCTCTCTCGTCTCTGGTCCATTCGACACGAGACACACACCGTTGCGGAGCTGGCCGAGGTGGGGACGCGTTGGGGAGATTGGTTCACGGGATGGAGCGTCGATTTGAGCGTGACGTGGCGCGATCCCTCGGTGGATTCTGAGAAGGCGTCGTTCATGTTCTGGGCGATTGTCAGTGTGGATTAGTCACTTCGGCATATGGTTTCTTCGGTGGAGATAGGGAGATGGATCATCCACCTTTTCTACACCTTCTCTCGTGATTTTACGCTCTACGGTGCGAGAACGAGCGAGTTTGGGCTCGTTATGATTTTTGGAGTTCGTAGGCTTCACCGGAAAACATCATCGGTTCTGCGATCGGTTAGTGTCAATGGACTCCCTGGAACGTTGGCGTTCTATAGTCGCTAATTTCGTGTCGAATGGTGGTCTATCGGGGTCGATAGGAAGTCAGGAATCTTGTTAACCCTATTTAGGTGATTTCGTTAGAATTGCCCGTTTCTTGTGATTCGTGCGTCGTTTTGACTCCGGTCGGAGTCTATGTGCTTGCCAGGGTGATTGTGGTTGTATCTCATTCGTTTCAGCACGAACGGGGTGTGGAAAGGTCACGATTGAACGAACCCTATGGTTTGGTCGTCGTAACGCCTTCGCGGTTCAACAGCAACCGCTCAAGACGCATGGGCGACTGGTTTCGGACCGTTTAATGTGTCTCGGTTGATAGACCGCTCTAGGGCTTGAGCGGCCAGGAGTGGTCCGCCCATCCCTCCGTGAGCGACTGAACCTCAGCCGTTCATCTTTTCCGTTGGGTTGAGCGGCCAGGTCCTGCACGCTTATCCCAATTGACCTTTAGTCAGCAATTTTGTGTCGGTTCAGACACGCGGTTTAGTCAAAATCATTCTGACCGACATTGTAGTAGGTCGGTTGGCTTGAGCGGCTAGTTCTTAACCGCTCTAGCCTTTGGGCGACCCAGCCCTAACCGTCCATCCGTTTTAGTGTCTAGGGGTTAGTTCTTTTGAGCGGTTGGCCCCCAACCGTTCATCTCCCTTGAATGGTCCATTCTAGACCGTTCATCCCTCTTTGAATGGCTTCTGTCTGGACCGTTCATTTCACCGAGCGGCCTTCTTCTGACCACCCAGTGAGTCTTGTCCATCGTCTCATCCGTTGGTCGTGATGGCCTATCTCGTGTCTGTCTGTCTTAGGTACGTGTCCTAGGGCAGTGTTTGCATGTCGGTGGTTCGCTAGATAGGTTGGTTCAAGGTCGACTGCGTGTGGTCTATTCCTTGACTGCGACAGTTTTCCTAGCAACCCAACCCAATCTAGGCCTACCAGTGTCTTGGTCTCTGGTTGCGTAGCGATTTTTCTTTGACTGCTTATGCCCAGAGTGTTATTTCCTGTTATTCCATTTTCCGTATATCTTGGCTTGACCTTATGATTTACCCATTGTCTCGTGGATGTCTCTTGATGTCCTATGAGGGCTATGACCATGATATAAGGTGGCCAGGAGTGTTCTTGCCGTGGGTAGTCTTCTGTACTACTTTTTATGTCATTATCTGGTTCTGGTCAACCCAGTTAGATCCAATAGTTGACGTAAGACCTTGTGTGTGTCTCGGCAGTTCTGTCTAGTTCGAGACGTGGTTCTAGATGTAGTGAGATATCGTCCTACCTTGTTCTACGTGTCCAAGTGTGCTGAGGGTTCTCGGTGTCCCCTCAGGATTCCGTGAGTCGTTTCCTACGGTGAGCCATTCTCTCTGGCTTAGGATTAGACTGATTGATGACTTATTCCACTTCGTACGACGATCTTGACTCCAAGTCGTGAGACTCAAGGATCGTTGTAGTTTCAGATCTAGTTGCCTTGTCCTGAGTCTGTCGGTAGTTTTTAACACTGTCACTGGTGCTTCGTAGTATGTGCGACAGTGCTTCCTTGCATGTCGGTACTCCAGCACTCGCGTTTTAGAGTCTGTGTCTCATGGTCCTCCACTAGTCGTAGCCTTACGGCACGTAACGGCGTGTCGGCCTTTATGGCGGGGCAGTTCCTGGTATACGGTTCTTAAGCTAGTCCCGTGAGCCCCCGGTCAACTATAGTGTCCTGCGGAGGGGGAATACTAGCTAGAGGCCTGGCTTAGACGAGAGCCAGTGTGTGCACACGTGGTCAGGGGCGTTAGGACTTGTGCTGACAGGCGTGACCCTATCTAGTCACTCGCGACGGTAGTTCTGTTCTGGTTCTCAGCATGTCTTAGTCTCTGACGTGCTTCTTAGGCGGCAGCGTAGACGAGACACTTGTTGGCGCAGCATAAGACGTCAGTGGACGCAGCTGGCTATTCTTCTAGTGAAGGGGAGTACTCCAGTCATGTGACATGTGACTTTCGCTTTACTCTCGTGTTTCTCGAGTGTCGTGAACTTTCTGGGTTAGCCCTCTCATGGCTTTGCCTAAGGTCAGTGTTGTGCCTTGTGCACGACATTCTAGTCGTGTCGGGTCGGTGTCTGTCTAGGTCTTTTCTAGACTTATTGTCTGGCCTTGTAGGCCTAGTGCTTGTCAACAGATCGGCAACTTCTGACTTTGCCAGTTCAGAGTTCGCCCTTCTGTTGCTGTTGGGGGTAGCTTGGGAGTCGATGTTAGTTCGGTAGCCGCGCTCGTTCGGTACGGCTTTTCCCTTTTCTTTTAGTTTCCCTCTCTCTTGCCTTTTCCCTACTCCTGCTTCCTCTTCTTTACGACTTTCTAGTGTAGTTTTCCTACTTTGCTACACCTGTTATTTTCTATTTTCGTGTTATTGCGTGTTTTTCAGTGGGGATCCACGTGACCCCTACTGAGTCAGTGACACGAGGCTCACCCCTACTTTTCAGGTGGGTCACTATTTATTCTACTTCCACGGATCCTGGTGCGCTAGTTCGTAGCTACCAGTTGGTACCTTCGTCGAGCTTCCCCCGACTTTCTTGGTACGTCTTTCCTTTTCTATTGACTGTACTGTTAGACTTGTTTTCTTTCCTTTGGACTGGACTCTGGTATATAATTGTTAAATTTAAACTGGTAATTAAAAAGTAATTTTATTTCTGCTACTTTAGCGTGGTGAGTTTATTCTTCAGTTCATCGACTTGTGGACATTACAGCTGTGATGTACACTTTGAGAGGATCGTTTCGGCTTTTTTTACATATTTTTCTGAATTAGTGAATTTTTAGCTCAAAAATCAAAATTTCAAAAAATTAGGTAAATTCCTAATTTCCTTTCTATTTAACCCTCAACCACCTCTCTCCTCCCTCATTTCTCTCATCTCTTTCTCTCTCTCGTTCTCTTTCATCTCTGGGCCATTCGATGTGGGGCACGCGACCGTGGAGAGCTGGCCAAGGTGGGGACACGATGGAGTGATCGGATCGCGGGATGGAGTGGCGATTTGAGCGTGGCGTGGCGCGATCCCTCGGTGGATTCCAAGATAGGCACCGTTCATGTTCTTGGTGATTTTCGACGTGGATTAGTTACTTCGGTGCATGGTTTCTTTGGTGGAAGTAGGGAGACGGATCACCCACCTTTCCTACACCTTCCCTCGTAGTTTCACGCTAACCGGTGCAAGAACGAGCAAGTTTGGGCTCGTTGTAATTTTTCAAAGTTCGTAGGGTTCGCCAAAATACGGTGATGGTTTTGCGATCAGTTAGTGTCAATGGACTCCCTGGGACGTCAGCGTCCCATAGTCACTGATCTCGTATCAAATGGTGGTCATTCGGGACCGTTAGGAGCCCAGGAAGTTAGGTGACTCCATTTGGGTTGATTTCGTAAAATCGCCCATTTCTCACCGTTTCTCAGTCGATTCGACTCTAGTTCGAATCTATGTGTTTACCAGCATCACCGTGGTTGTATCCCCTTTGTTTCCGAATGAACGGGGCGTGGAAAGGCCACGATCAGGCCGATCTGAAGGTTTGCTCGCCGTGACACCTAAACGGCTTCACAGTAGCCGCTTGGGTATAGGGTGGCTAGTTTTCGACCATTCAATGTGAGTCAGTTTGGGGTTTGAGCGGTCGCTCGATAGACCGCTCTATGGCTTGAGCGGCCTATTGGGAGCCGTTCTGTCTCCTTGGGTGGCTAGTTTCCAGCCCTGCCAGTTTGGTCGTGGTGCTGAGCGGCCATGCCTGGTCCCCTCTGCCTCTTGAACGGCGGCATGCTAAGCGTTCAATTGGCTTCGGTCGGTTCATAGGGCCGCTTGCCCTTAACTGTGCCATGTCTTGAGTGGTTTGGTCAAAATCATTGTGACCATTACTGTAGTAGGTCGGTTCCCCTGAGCAGCCTGGTTCAGACTGTTCATCCCTGTGCAGCTTCCTGTGGACCATCCAGTCCACTGTGAGCAGCCTTTCATAGACCGTTCAGCCCCTTTTTGAATGTCCTTTCCCTATACCTGTCATCCCATTGAGTGGCCCCTTTGTGACCGCCCAGTGAGTCTTATCCGTTGTTGTGTCTGGTAGCCGTAATAGCTTGTCCCGTGTCTGTCTGTCTAGGGTCCATGTCTTGGGATGGTTAGTCAGTCCGTGTCACGGGTCTTCTCTAGACCGCTTGGTGGTTTGTTGGGCAGGTCAGCCAGAGTTGACTGATCCTAGTGGTCATATCCTTGATCGCTACAGTCGCCTCATGGCCCTACCCCTGACCGCCAATATCCTTGTCTCTGTGTGCGTAGCGGCTTCCTCCTTGACTACTTGGTTTGCCTAGCGGCTGAGTGATGAGTAGCTTGTGCTCAGAGTGTCGTTTCCCGTCGTTCTGGTTTTTCGATGGCTTGGCTTGACCTTGTGGTTTGCCATTCCCATGGATGTCCCCTGACGTCCTATGAGGACTAAGACCATGTTATGAGGTAGCCAAGAGTTTTCTTACTTGAAGTAGGATTCTTCTTCCTACTGTAGAGTCGTCATCGTCTGGTTCCTATCAACCCGGGGTGACCCAGTGGTTGACAGGTAACCTTCTGTGTATCTCGGCGGTTCTGTCCAGCCCGAGATAGTGGTTCTGGATGCCTCGAGGTACTATCTTACCTTGATCTATGTGCCTAAGTGTGTTGAGGGTTCCTAGTGCTCCCTCAGGTCTCCGTGTGTCATTTTACGTAGTCGTGTTGTTTCATCTGGCTTACGATTAGACTGATTAGCAGCCTACTCCGCCATAAGTAATGATCTTGACCCCGAGTTGTGAGACTCAAAGATCATTGTGGTTGCAGGTCTAGTTGCCTTGCCTTGAGTCCATCGGCAGTTTCCTGTACTATCGTGGTGCTTTGTAGTACGTGTGATAGTACTTCCTTGCCTGTCTGTACTCCAGCACTCGTATTTTAAGTCTCTGTGTCTAGTGAGCCTCCACTAGCCGTAGCCTTACGACACATTACGGCGTGTCAGCCCTTGTGGCAGGGCAGTTCCCATTGTACAATTTTTAAGCTAGTTCCGTGGGCCCCCAGTTCAACTGTAGCGTCCTACAGAGGGGGAATACTAGCTAGAGGCCTGGCTTACGTAGTGAGCCAGTGTGTGCACACGTGGTCAGGGGCTTGGACTGACGCCAATGGGCATTACCCTATCTAGTCACTCGCGACTGTAGTTCCTGTTCTGGTTCAGCGTGTACCTCAGTCTCCGCCATTCTAGGCGTCCGCAGTGAGGTACTTGTGGCGCAGCATAAGATATCAGTGGATGCAGCTAGCCGTTCTTCTAGTGAGAGGGTACTTCCGTCACGTGACACGTGACTCTCACGTTTCTCACGCGTCGTGACCTTTCCAGGTTAGCCTTCTCTCGACTTTGCCCGAGGTCAGTGTTGTGTCATGTGCATGACATCCTAGTCGTGTGTGTGTGTGGTCGTGTCTAGAAGAGTGTGCACAACAATCGAGTCATGTATGCTTTAGGATATGTCTTTCCTGTCTAGGGCTTTTACCCTTTTTCTTGTAGGTCTTTCCCTGCTTGGTGTCCCGTCGACGGATCGGTGACACCTGACTTCGTCAGTTCAGAGTTTGCCCTCTCGTTGCTGCCTGGAGTAGCCTAGGGAGCCGAGGTTAGTTCGGTAGTCGTGCTTTGCTCGGTACGGCTTCTTTTCCCTTTTCTTTTAGCTCCACTACTCCTTCCATTTTCGACTTTCTTTTACAGTTTTATAGTTTAACTTTTCCTGCTTTACTACTCTTATTGTTTTAGCTGTTGTTTCGTATTTCTGCATTATTTTCGTGGCATTCGGAGAATTCGTGGCCGGCGCGGCGGAAGTGTCCGGTGCAGTCGTGGGAGCCGTGGCCGCGGCAGGCGCAGAATTGGTCTGGTCGTCGGGGCCGGCTCCTCCAGCGGCACCGGGCGCCGGGGCGGATGGTGCTCCCATCGGGTTGACACCCATGCCGGGAGCAAGAGCGGCCACTTTGTCGAGCAAGCCGTAGGATTGCGCCACGCCGACGCCCGCACCACCGAGGAAAGTCAGGAAAATGCCCTGATTGCCTACGCCGGAAATGGAATAGCCCTGGACCCCGGTATCGTCATTCTTGAAGACGCACGACCACGTGCCCATGGGCGCGAGCCACGCCAGATCGTCCGGCAACTGGTGCCCCTGCAGGGCGTTGGCCACATCCTTGTTGAACATCGCGGCCATCGAAAGGTAGGGCACTGCCAGCTTGTAGGCGCGGTTGAGCATGAAGGGCGAATCGAAGTAGATGATTTGCTGCGCGCCGTTGCGATGATCACCGATCTGCTGCTTGAAGTTTTCATTCGTCGCCAGCGACACGGCCGGGTCGCGCTGGTAGGACCGGGCCGCCATGTTGGCGGTCATGAAGAGGCCGAAGTAGGGGCCGTCCTCGGTGATGGTGGGCGACAGCACGCCGACTGGCACGAAATTGAGTGTGGCGAAATTCTGGCCGTTGGAGTTCATCTCCTTGACCACCGCGCTGGTGGCGAATTCCTTGCGGACGGCGTTGAGAATGGCGCTGACGACCGGCTTGAAGTCATCCGGCTTGTCGATCTTGGCGAAGAAGCCGACTTCGGGGAAATTCATGCCCTCGTTCCACTCGGCCTGGAGCGAAATCTCGGGCCCGAGCGCCTCGATAATGTTGTGCTCGATATCGATGCCGGTTTCCTGGGTCAGGGACTTCAGGTAATCCTCCATCATCTTGGTCGTTGCAGCGTCGCCGCCGCTTTCGGCCTCCACCTGCTCCTTCAGGTTCGCGTAGTACTGCTTCCAGTTGAAGGACGTGGCCCAGTAGAGACGGGTGTCGCGGCTGGTGAACTTGAGCGTATCGAAAGGGCAGGGGTCCGGGCTCAGGCCGGCGTCGAGCTGAGCCTGGCGCGGCATGATGAAGGAATAGCGGTCGACAATCTGGCCGTTCTCGAAGCTGCTGCCGGCAGCGAGGCCGCCCATGTCCTTGAACTTCTTCGCGAAGTAGTCGGACATCTTCGGGTTGCCCTTGATCAACTGCTTTTGCATGATTTCCAGGACCGTGTGGTAGTTGATATAGGCCAGCGTCATCGGGCTGTCGCCAACGCGACCGATGGAAGCGCGGTAGTCGCCGTTATCGGCCAGGCTCGAGGTGGTCGAATGCTTCTCGAAACGCTCGATCCAATCCTGAAGCGAGGCTTCCCCGAGGCTGGTGACGATCCAGCCGCCGATGTTGGCGACGCAAAGCTTCTGCGGTACGCCGGGCGCCTGGATCCAGTCATAATCGTGCCCGGCCACGGTTCCCTTTCCGGTCTTGGCCGCCTTGAGCTCGTCGCCGTAGTCGGCCTTGAGCTTGTCGAGGAACGCGCCGAAATCGCCGAGCCCGGCCTTCGGTTTCATGCCCGCGATGAACCCGACGTTGTCGGGATGGTCGATGTCGAACTGGGTGATGGCGATGAAGGACTGGCCGCTGAGGTTGGGCAGGAACGTGTGGATGAGGTCGGCGTTCTTCGGCCCGAGAAGCTGGATGATCTCGTCATGCAGCGGCTTCATGTTCGGCGAAATCGCCAACTGATGGGCCTGCGAGGTCTCGTAGGCCTCGAAGATGGCGGCGCCGTTGGGAATGGTAGCGAAGGCGAGCGTATTGGCCGGGACCAGTTGCGCGGCGGAAACCTCCGGGCCGCCATAAAGATAATACCAGGCTCCCGCGCCCGCCCCAACGGACAGAAGCAGGGCAGAAACGAACGTGATGAGGAGAATTTGCAGTCGGCTCATAGGAGGTAAGGGCAAAGGCTGTCGGAAAAAAGCGTACCGGTCACGCGCAAAGGCGGCTGAAATTCGTCACTTCTCGCCGCGGGCGAGTTCCTCCGCGCGAGTGCGGGCGGCGGCCATGCAACGGGCCACGAGCTGGTCGAGCGCATCTTTTTCCTCGAGGACAGCGCAGCCGGCCAGCGTGGTGCCGCGCGGGCTCTTCACGTGCGCGGCGAGTTCCATCGGCGTGTGATGCGACTGGGCGGCCAGTTGGGCCGAGCCGAGCACGGTCTGAAGCGCGAGGTTCTTCGCCAATTCCTGCGAAAGGCCGAGTGCCACGCCACCGCGCGTCATCGCCTCGATAAAGTGGAAAACGTAGGCCGGGCCGCTGCCGGAAAGCGCGGTGACGGCGTCGAGCTGCTTTTCCTCCACGCGCCACGCCTTGCCCGAGGCGGCGAGAACGCGCTCGGCGAGGGCGAGTTCAGCATCGGTGACATTAGGCGCTCCGGCGTAGGCGCTGGCCCCGGAGCCGATTTGCAGGAGCATGTTCGGCATCGAGCGCACGACGCGCGCGTCCGGATGGAGCAGGCCGCGCAGCTTCTCGATCGTGACGCCGGCGGCTATGGAAAGGATGAGCTTGCCCGCTGAGCAGTCCTTGAGCCCCGCCAGCGCCTCGCCCAGATGCTGCGGCTTCACCGCGAGCACAACAACATCGCCCGCGCGCATGGCGTCGCAGTTGTCCGGCGTCCAGCGCGCGCCGGGCAGAAGGTCGAGAAACGGCTGGCCGTCCGCAGGCGTCGGCGCGGAACAGATGAGTTCCTTCGCCGAGACAACCCCGGCATCAACGAGTCCCTTGCCAATTGCACGCGCCATCACCCCGGCGCCGATAAAACCAATGATCATTTACGTTCCGAGCCCGAATTTCTTGAGCTTGGTGTAGAGCGTGGGGCGATGAATGCCAAGCAACTCGGCGGCTTTTTTCTTGTTGCCGTTGCACTGGTCGAGCGCGGCCATGAGCGCGGCCTTCTCGCGCTCGGCGAGATTGAGCGACTGCGACTCTGTCATCAGCCGCATGGGCTGCGCCGGTTGCGGCGCCTCCATGAGGTCCGGCGGCGAATATTGGGCGCTGGCGCCGACCGCGTTGGGATCGAAGGCCGTGGCGTGGGCGATCTCGTGCGGCAGATTGCGGCGGGTGATCATGCTGCCTTGGGCGAGCACGACGGCCCGCTCGATGACGTTCTGCAACTGGCGCACGTTGCCCGGCCAGTGATAACGCAGCAGCGTGTCGTAGGCCTCGGACTGGATGGTCAGCAGCGGCTTGTTCATCTTCTGGCAGAAGCGCTGGAGGAAGAGCTGCGCCAGTTCGGGAATATCCTCCGTGCGTTCGCGCAGCGGCGGGATGGCGAGCGTGAACGTGTTGAGGCGGTAATAAAGGTCCTCGCGCATGCGGCCGCTGCGGATGGCTTCCTCGGGACGGCGATTGCTCGCGGCCACGAGCCGGAAGTCGGCCTTGGTGACGACCGTGCTGCCGAGCGGGCGGAACTCGCGCTCCTGCAAGACGCGCAGGAAGCGGGTCTGCAGGTCAATCGGCATCTCCGCGATTTCGTCGAGAAACAGCGTGCCCTCCGACGCCGCATGCAGCATGCCGGGAAAGTCCTGGCTCGCTCCGGTGAACGCACCCTTCTTGTAACCGAAGAGCTCACCCTCGATCATGTTCGCGGGGAACGCGGCGCAGTTGAGCTTGATCAGCGGCCCATTGGAGCGGTTGCTCATTTCGTGGATGCGATTGGCGAAGACTTCCTTGCCCACGCCGCTCTCGCCGACAATCAGCACGTTGGCGTCGCTGGGCGCGATCTGCTCGATCATGTCGAAGAGGTCGCGCATCTTGACGTTCTTGAAAACGGGCTGCAGTTGCGACTCGGCACGCTGCACGCGTTTGCGCAGGCGCTCGGTCTCCTCACGCAACTGCACCGTCTCCTGCCGAAGCCCCTTATGCTCGAGCGCCTTGGCCACGAGGCTCAGCAATTCGTCCGGCACGTACGGCTTGCTGATGAAATGGAACGCACCTTCCTTGATGGAAGCGATGGCATTATTAAGGGAGTCGTTGGCCGTGACCACGATGATGGGCAGGGCCGGGTAATCGGCGCGGATTTGCTTCAGCAAATCGAGGCCTTCGCCGTCAGGCAGGCCTAGGTCCAGGAGCAGGAGGTCGGGCTTGTGCTCGCTGATCATCTGCAGGCCCTGGCGACCGGTGAAAGCGGCGGCGGAGGCATAGCCGCGACGCTCGAGGATGGCGGCGAGCGTGGCCTGGATATTGCGCTCGTCGTCGATGATGCCAATAAGGGGTTTGGAACTCATGCGCTGGTGGGTACTTAGCCCATTTTACCCTTATATCGGCGGAATGAAAGCGATATGTATGTAATCTTTACACTTTTGTGCCCGGCGGCGACTTGCAGACATCTCTGGAGACCAAAATGGCCTCCTGTTCCAAGGCGCCAAACGGGTAGCCGGGGTCGATGCACTCGCGTAGATATATATCCAGAAAAGGCCGGATTCCACCCAGCCGCTCGTACTGGCTGACATGGACAAACTCATGAACGAGAATCTGCCGGCTGTTCCAGGCGTCCTGCCGCAAATAGATGCCATGTCCGACGGCCAGGCCCGAGGAGCCCAGTTGAAAGAGCCCGCTGCGCCGCGCGGCATATAAGACCTCGCTGTTGTCCGGCTCGGGGATGGCAAGGACGCACTGGCGGCGGATTTTTTCCGGCTGCCGGACGCCGGCGCGGCGGGCGTCGTCGAGTTCGTCCGAGGTGAGGGGAATGCCGTTTTGCAGCAGGAGGACTTCGTGTTTTTCCGCGTAGGTGTAGGCCAGCGGCAAAAGAGCCGGCAGCGAGGACAGCAGACTATTCATGAAGAAGGGCGAGGGGACACCTTCTCAAAAACGGGCCGGCTTGCGCAAGGCTGATGCGAGACGCTCGAGATAATCGCGGCGGCGGATCTCGATCGCGCCCAGCCGCGCGGTGAGGGGCGACAGCACCTGCGTGTCGAACAACTCGAACTTCTGCGCGCGCAAGTGCTCCATGAGATGGCAGAGTGCGATCTTGGACGCATCGCTGACGCGGTGGAACATCGACTCACCCGCGAAAAAGCCCGCGATGGCCACGCCGTAGACACCGCCAACGAGCTCGCCCTTCTGCCATACCTCCACGCTGTGCGCATGCCCCGCGCGATGCAGCTCGATGTAGGCATCGATGAAGCGCGGGCTGATCCAGGTCGATTCCCGGCCCGGCGCCGGATCCGCGCAGGCGTGGATGACGGAGGCAAAGGCGTGGTCGAAAGTCAGCGTGAAGGGGTGGTTGCGCAGCTTGGACTTCAGCCGCTCCGGCGGGCGGAAACGATCCAGCTCGAAGATGGCGCGGGGATCGGGCGACCACCACGTCAGCGGCTCATCGGTCCACGGAAAAATACCCGAGCGGTACGCCAGCAACAATCGCGGCACGGAAAGATCGCCCCCCAGCGCCAGTAGTCCCTCGCGATTGGCGGACTGGAGATTGGGGAAGACGAGGCTGTCCGGACGCAGGATGTTCATATCGTCAGAACCAGGGCGCGGTTCCGTTCCCTACAGTAAGCAAAATGCAGACCTGAACCACGGCAACGATGACACTCAGCACCACGATTAACAGGGCCGGCATCGCCTTACGCGTGGCGAGATAACGACGGCCCATGAGGATGATCAAAACGATGGCCACCAAAAGCGCGACGTAGGGCGCGTCGTAACTGGTGTAATTTAAGGCGGTGATGAGGATGATCAGCCCGCAAATCACCCCGGCCAACAGCGAAGGCAGGCTCTTCGCCTTCACGTAGCCCATGGCCCCTCCCAGAATCAACAACACGCCGTAGATATAAAGCAGCAGAACAGGAAGGTGCATCACCCCTATTTTGCCTGACTTTTGCCCCGCGCGCAATGGGCTGCCGCGCCTGGCAGTCCAGCGGATGCCGGGCGCAATGCCGAAACGTCAGCACTTCAACAATTCGAAGTCGCGGCCTCAGCCGGTAAATAATGAGATAAGGGCGATAAACCAGTTTTCGCACTTTCGATTGGATGCGTAAATAGTGCCAGCCTTAGGAAACTTCTACAGGATGGCGATACGATCTAGAAGCTCGTTGCCGAATTGCTCAGCGCGAATCGGATCATCTTGCACATTCCACGCCGATATTTCCTCGAGGTTCTCGAGAGAAACGGGCGAAAGGATTACTTTGTAGTCCACTTGGAAGTGAGCTTCCGGGCGTCTTCCAGCGACACGCCGAGTCCGGCGTCCAACTGGCGGGCGCCTTCTTGGGCCTCTCGCAGTGTTTCAGGATCATTGCACAGATTTTCTTCTTCCTGGGAATGAATCCAGTTGAAGAGACGCAAGCGCTCCGGTTCAGGGAGTCCGGCGATGGCATCCTGAATATCCTGAACCGTGCTCATGCCTTTAGGCTACCGTAAATTCCTAAAAAATCCCCAACATTTTCGCGCGGAATCCCAACCTGCCGCGTCTAGGCTGGTGAACGCCGTGACGACGCCTGAGGATCTCCAGTCGATGTGGAATTTGGCCGCTAGTTAGTATACAGCCCTATTCTTGAATGGTGTTCCATTGTCAGACACTATGCGACTGGGAGTACCAAATCAGTAGATGATGTTGTGTCGGATAAATCTGGCGACCACTTCGTCGATGACCTCCCGTAGGGGAAGATCCTCCGCCTAGCTAGAGAAGTAGTCGGTGGCGGCCAGAATGTATTTATGGCCCTTGGAAGATGGCGGGAATGGTCCCGTAATGTCCATACCCCACTCTACGAATGGCCAGGTGGGGGCCGTAGGACGCAGTGGGTTAGGAGGTCTTCTGGTTATTGGGACAAAGGCTTGGCATTGATGGCATGTGTGGGCATGCTAGACGCAGTCCGCATACATGGTTGGCCAGTAGAAGCCTTTGAGCTTGATGTTGTGCTTCATTCGATCTCCAGCCCGGTGAGCATCACACAATCTAGAATGGACCTCGTGCATGATAGCTCGAGCCTCGGTTGAGGAGATGCACCTCAGGAGAATTGACTTGTCCTTCTCATGGATGAGTCGATATAGGGAGTCACCGATCAACTCATATGATGCTGCTCGACGGAGTAGCTGAACCCTTTGAGCTCGGTTAGGAGGGAGCCACCCTTTCCTGAACTTGATGATGGGCTCACACCAATCTTCCTCTTTTGGAGAAGTGTTCTGGTCTAGGTCATGGACCTCATAGATGGTGAGACCAGAGCTACCTTCGAGTGAGCCCGGCATCAATCTTCTGTGCTTGACTGCGATGTCGACCTCGCCCTCAGGCGGGAGCTTAATGGTCGCAGCCAGTTTTGCCAGGGCATCTGCCTGGGCATTGTTGCTTCTGGGAACATGATCTATTTTAAAGAAATAGAACTTCTGGGTTAGTCTAGCGACCACGGCATGGTATGGAACCAACTCTGGCTTCCGCATGTCGTAAATGCCGTGGACTTGCCAGACTATTAGCTGAGAGTCCCGGTAGACTTTGAGGCATTTGATGCCCATGTCGAGAGCCATCTGAAGCTCGATAATTAGAGCTTTGTACTCGACTTCATTGTTTATCAGGGACTTCATGAGGGCGCAAGAGTTGTAGAAGACTCCGCCCTGAGGAGTCAGGAAGACGATGCTGGCACCTGTCATGATGCCTGAGCTTTGATTTCTCCGGGTAGTTCCTCGAGAAGCGCCATCAAAGTACATCTCTCAGCAAGGTAGACTGGCTATGAGGGCGTCTTGCTGCCAGTAATGCAAGACATCTCCGCTCTATTCGACCGGTTGTTGTGGTTGGAGAGCAAGGGGCTCCTCATCCGGGAGCTCCGTGTTGAGAGGTGAATCATCCGGTACTAGATGGGCTGCCAAGAGTTCAGCCATGCCCTTTCCCTTGATTGCTTTTCTGGGGACATAAGTAATATCATACTCCATCAGCAGGAGGGCCCATTTTCCCAGTCAACCTGAGAGGACAAGCTGCTTGTGGAGATACTTGAGGGGGTCGTGCTTGGATATGAGCTCGACCCGATGGGACAAGAGGTAGTGCCGTAACTTCTTGATGGCGAATACCAATGCCAAGCAGACTTTCTCCATAGGGGAGTAGCTGTGCTCAGCACCAATCAACTTCTGGCTGAGGTAATAGAGTAGCTGCTCTTTACCTTCCTTATTGACTTGTGCCAATAGAGCCCCTAACGAGGCATCCATGGCGCAATGTAGAGTATGAGGGGTTCACCCTTGACTGGTGCCCCCAGGACTGGAGGAGTGAGGAGGTACTCCTTCATCTGCACGAAAGTCGCCTAGCATTCCAAGTCCCATATGAACGGGGCGTCTTTCTTCATCAGCTTACTGAAAGGCGCACATCGACTGGAGAGGTTGGAGATAAATATTCAAATATAGGTCAATCTTCCTTGGAATGACCTGAGCTCAATGAGGTTGCTGGGTGGTGGAAGCTCTCGGATCGCTTTGATCTTGCTGGGGTCCACTTTGATTCCTCGGTATCGAATGATGAAATCGAGAAACTTGCCGCTGGACATACCGAAGGCGTATTGCATAGGGTTCGTTTTGAGGCCATACTCTCGGAGACGCTCGAAGACCTAGTGTAGATCGCGCAAGTGGTCCTCCCGCCTCTTAGTCTTGACAACGAGGTCATCAACATAGCATTCGATGATGTTGTGTAGTATCTCGTCGAATATTCTTGTCATGGCCCCCTGGTATGTAGCACCAATGTTCTTCAAACCAAAGGGCATGCACTTGTAGTTGAAGATCCCTTTGGGGGACTTGAAGGCTGCGTGATTTTTTTCCTTGAGGGACATCCGGATCTGGTTGTAATCGGATGACCCGTCCATGAAAGACAGAGCTTCATGACCGGTGGTCATGTCAACCATTATTTTTGTGATCAGGAGTGGGAAGTCGTCCTTCGGATAGGTTTTGTTGAGGTCCCAGAAGTCGATGCAATTGCGGACTTGACCACTTTTCTTTTTGACTGGGACAATGTTGGCAAGCCAGATCAGATAGATTCATGGCTCGATGAAGTCGACCTCTACCATTTTGTTGACATCGATCGAGACCTGGAGTTCCAGCTCGTGGCGCATGCACCGCTGTAGCTGTTTGACTGGAGTGGCCAAGGGAGATATGGCAAGCTCGTGCACCACTACGGAGGGATCTACCCCTGACATCTCCTTGTATGTCCAGGCGAAGCAGTCTTTATGTTCGAGCAGGAGTTGCTTATAGTCCTGTCTCTCTGCCTCGATAAGGAGAGCACTGACGGACGTTGGCGGGGAGGCTTCATCTTCGCCCAAATTAATTTTGACAAGTTCATCGACGGTTGCCTGGGCGCCATCCTCTAGCTTGGGAGGAGCGGGTTGGAAGTCGATGAAATCTTCATCGTTAGTGTCGGCTTCGTGCACTTCTTGGTTTTCGAAGCCAGCGATTGAAGTTGGGAGAGCTGGAAAATCATCATTGCTAAGCTCAGACGAGGATTGCTCTGGATTGCCAGTGCCTGGCTGATAGTTATCGGCTGGTGCCATTGAAGTTTGGCTGGAGTTTCCTGCTAAAGCTGGCAAGCTTCATGGCCTTTGTTCTGGGAATCTTCTTCATAGGGAAGGTCTGCTGCGGCTAGCTCAACCGCTGTGGTAGAATATGTGTCTGGCGATCAGCAGAGCCGGTGCTCGAGGCGTGGTAAGTTGTCGTCCGAGAAATGGCAGTGATGGTGCGCCGGGAGATGCTGCGAGTGTGGTCCGACGAAACACTTGGCTTGTGTTGTCGGAGGAACTGACATGACAGAAGCGATGGTTTTTCTTGGTGCTGGAAGGTGTGGTTCCCAGCATGCGCGAGGTTCGAGGTCAGGTCAGGCGTGGAGGTCTCCCGATTTGTCGGAGATATGATTGGTTTCTCCTTTGGTCGGAGGGGATCGCGCTTTCTTTTTTGCTAAGTTCTGACGTCTTGCATTGTGTGTACGGATGGGATGGCCTCTTGAGTGCCATAAGATCCGTGCGAGATGTGTTCGGTGTTTTGGCAAGGTGGTTGCCTGTGAGAAGCGACGCCCATCCCCTATTGCGTAAGGGTGTGTTGGCGCTACTCCGGAAGGATGAGTGCCAGCTGGGCGGTGTTCACGAGAATTTGCGGCTGGTGTTGTGATTCCTGATACGTTGTGGGTCGGAGCCTACGGAGTTGCAGAGCATTGCCAGACTAAGAGAGAGTATGTGCTCTGGGTTCGAGATAATTGAGCTTTCCTCACCCTGTTGTTTGGAGTTAGCCAGCTGAGTTGAGGATCGTTGGGATGGTTGATCCTGAGTCATCTATGTAGGCAGTGCACGTGGATGTCAGTGCGCAGTGGGAGCCTAGTGGGCCCATAACCCGCAAGTACGAGATCGTAGTGTTGGTTGCTATGGGCGAATTCCGTGGATGAGTAGAGCATCGGAGGATTGATTTCTCGATGTGAGATTATCTCTGGCTGTGGGAGCCATGTCGATTGCTGTACCATCGCTTGAGACATTGTGGTTTATGGCACCGGCAGTGTGAAGAGTTGGGGAAATATATCGACAAGTGTGCTGCATGAGTACCCTATCCTCGCGCTGGAAGTTGTGCCCTCCGGATGAATTATAGTCCTTGAGAAGTGATCTCTGAGAGATTATGGGTCCTAGATGGTAGCTGTAAGCGACTGGTAAGACTAGTCGAGTGGTCGACCTCGGCAAGGTCTGTATTGTCTAAAGACCCATGTGCTTTGGTCGCGTCGTCGTCGACCTGGTTGCTGTGGTAGCAGATGGCACTCGTCTGCTCTGGGGATATGTGCCGAGGATTGTTCAGGTGTTGTCTTGTGGCTCTGTGGTGAGAGCGGAGCCGAAGCTTGGCAAGCGCCCTTTTGAAATAATTGAGATAAGATGGGATTGGATTGTGTAATGGACGATGCTTGTGTATGGAGGTCCCTGGAGAGATGTTGTCGTTGGATGGTTGTCCTTGGTCTGTGACCAACATGGGAGGATTTTCTTATAAGTCTGAGTCGAGTGATGTGAGGACCGAGGATTGTGGAATCTTGTCATTTGATTTCACCGTGCTCCCCTAAGAGGGTAGAGTTGGTGTGAGGATTAGGATCGGATACAGAGTCCGAGTGAGAACCGGCTCGTGATGTAGTGATGGTATGTGTGTGAGTCAACGAATGGCCTGATAAGAGTTGGATTGTGCTTCTTGGATCTGGTAAAGGACCATGAAAGAAGGAAGAAGCTAAGCAAGTCAAGGTTTCCCGTTGACGAGTATCTGGTGACCGGCGAATGGTCTTTCACAGACAAAAGATGCCGGTAGTCGCGGGTTGTGCATGACGAGAGCCGTGTGCAAGCGAAGCCTTGGGTGGCCGATCATGAGCCGTGCCTTTTTCCCGGATTGGATCCGAGATTGGCTGGAAGTTTGTGTTCTGGCAAAGTTGGTACAGTGCTGTTATCAGCGTTCGGCTTGCCAGGTGTGAGATGGTTCATGGCGCGAAGCCGACGGATTTGTCGCAGTCAGTTGAGATCATCGTGTGAGCTGGTTGGAGGCTCAGTGATGGTCGTCCCTAGTGTGGGGCACGAGATCAGTCTGCTGGTGGCGAAGCTGATGATCGCTTGGTCCACCGAGCTTGAGATTTTATCGGTGGCTGTTTCTTGTAACGAGGATTGCGTCTCCTCGGTAAGCGAGAGGGTGGTAGCGATGCCATGGTTGGATTCCGTTGTGGCTGAGGTGATGCCGGACTTGTATTCTTTTGCGTTATGCCTGCTCTAATAATCGATGTGTGTTGAGTTATGAGCGAGGTGATTGTTCGTGATCAAGGTCTGGCTGTGTCCCTCAGGATCGGTGTTCTCGCGAGTGTCAGGGTTTTGGCTGAAGCTCTGGGAGCGTTGCCAGCCGAGTGTGTTGTTCTTCCCATTGAGTTGTGATTGCCTCAAATTTCGAGGATGAAATTTTTATAAAGGGGGGGGGGGGCTAAAACACCCTGAGTTTTTCGGATCAGGATCCGTGAGTTTCGGATGGCTTTCGTAGGTCTCGGAGTGAGTTTTGTGGTTTACTCGGGTTTCCGTTTGACGAGCCTTCAAAACCATGTACAAGGTGAACCGTCGTGTTGTCGGGCTCTGGGACGTTGCAGGAGCGAAGAGCGCACTTCGAGGATAGAAAAAATGATTTTTTTTCCTTATTTTTTATATTTTTCAAAAAAGTTAAATTTTCTATAAATAACCCCACACCTTTCTCTCTGTCCCCATCTCATTTCTCTCCCTCTCCGTCACATTTCTCTCTTTCTCTCCCTCTCTTCTCTACAGAGCGGCCGACCGTGGCGGAGGCGGGCGAGACGGAGGCGGCGAATGGGCGAGGAGCAGTGTGGTTGGGCGAGGATCGAGGCGGTGGAGGGACGACGGTTCGGGGCGCCGACGATGGCTCGTGCGGCGTTTTCACGTTGGATTGGCGTCCTCGGCACGAGATCTCTTCGGTGGAGGTAGAAGGATGGCTCCCTGGCCCTTGTAGTTCCTTTCCCGCGATTTAGGTACGCCGAGGCAAGACGAGCGTAGGTTATTTTACGCCAGGATCAAAATCGCATGTTTTTGGGGTGTAAGACGGTTCCTCCGATTCGGCGTGATTTTTGGGGTTTAAATGGGTCCTCTCGGTGCTAGAGAGGTTGGGGAAGAGTTTTCTCTTGTTTTTCCTATCACCTGGGGGTGATTGGGGCGTGGAATGGAAGTTTTCCAGCGGAATATACTCAGCAAGAAAATTTTTATATTGTTCCTGAACATCAGATGGGAGGTCAGCTCTGATTTTGACTCCTAGGACAGGGTCACCTCTGAGGAAAATCGTTAACAACTCGCCGCCAGGCTCGGATGTTGTCGGTCCTTCCCCAGTTCCCTTAATCCCTTTTCTTCCCTTCCGGCCTTATGGCTTCGACCGAGATTATATAGCACCTTCTGGACATTGCTTGGTTACCTCGGACCTCTCCCACGCCATTCTTGGTGGGGAACTTCATCTTCTGGTGATAGGTAGAGGGCACCGCTTTCGTTCAGCTGAGGAGGCCTCTGCCGAAGATGGCGTTATAAGCCATCATCCCTTTAATCATGGTGAAGTCCACCATAACCGTAATGATTTTGGGTGGGGTGCCGATGGTGACCGACAGGCTCAGGGCTCCCTCAGGATAGGCTGCCTAGCCGTTGAACCCACAGAGGGGGGTTCGAATCGGGAGGAGTTTAGATGGAGTCTCACCCATCTTGAGGAAACAATCGTAAGAAAGTACATCAAGGGCACTAACATTGTCAACTAAGATCCTATCTATGTTACAATGGTTTATTATAGCCGATACAACTAGGGCGTCATCGTGCGGGGTTGTTAGCCCTTCCAGGTCATGGTCAGAAAACACCAAGGCCTATTGTTCACTAGCCGGTTGGGTTTTGGGGGGCTCGGAGGCACGACTCGCCCGCTCGACATGACGCATCCTTCCTCGGCTGCTGTCTCCGCCTGATGCTGCACCGCCAGCAATGATGTTGATGTGGACTCTGTGGGGAATATTGTCGATCTCCTCGGGGGGGTGTCATTCTTGTGCTCGGACATGTACCGGGACTAGTGCCCCTAGCGGATGAGGCGCTCGATCTCATCCTAGAGCTGGTGACAGTCGCCGGTGTGGTGTCCGTGGTTGCTGTGGAACAGACAATGCTTGCGGCGGTTGTGTTGTTTCACCTTCATAGGCTCGGGTTGGCGGAGAAGGCCCGAGCCTTTGATGTCTTCTTAAATTTCATAGACGGGAGGGGTTAGAGGAGTGTATCGCTCATACTTCCGCGATGGCTCTTTATGGTCCCCGTCTCAGTTCCGCCTCTTTCCTTGTCCGGGGCCCTGCTCGGACTGTCACTTCTTGTCCCCCTCCCAGCCCGAGCCCGTCGTGTTGCGACAGGCGCTGAGGACTTCCTCGCACTCTGCGTGACGTAGGGCTAGGGTCACTAGCTAGGCGAGGGAGGTGGGGGGATGGAGGACTAATTCACGGTGAAGGTTCTCATCGTGGGTGCCCTCGGTCAGTGCGGTGATGGCTGAGGCAACATCCAGGCGAGGGATACACAGGGCCTCCGATTTGAATAGGTTAATATAGGCTCAGAGCCTTTCCTGATTGGGGAGGATCGCTGCCGATGAAGCTTTCCTTGAATACTCATCCGAACTGTCGAAAGTTGCGGATGCTACCAGGGGCGAGGGCTCGAAACCAAGCCTGAGCACCCTGGACCAAGGTGGTCACGAACACTTGGCACTTGATGGCGTCGAATGCCCCATGTAGGGTCATGACGGCATCAAAGCTGTCGTAGTGGTTGGCCGGGTCTCCCTGGCCATCGTATGCCTTAAAGGTCGGGAGCGAGATCCTGGGGGAGATCTCGGCCTTCAGGACATGGTCGGAGAACGGGGATTGCTCCTCATCCTCCACTGTAGAGGTCTTTTGTAGGGTGCAGAGGGCGCGCTCTTGCTCTATGAAACGCCTCTCAAAGTCTCGTAGCCGGAGGGACAACTTTGGTTGTCATTGGATCTAGGGGCTGTGGGGGCATTCTTGCATGCTGCCTCGACGCCCCTCGAGGGCCGTAGTTTCTGGGAGCGGTCGATGTGCTCCTGACTTCTCCCTCCTCGGGGTAGAGGAGGCTTCTTGCTCTGGGGGAGGGGCATGTGATGGTCCTCCTGACCGATTGTGGATTAGCCGCCACCCCCGGAGGGTGAAATGGCCTTCTGCGGTTTGCAAGGAGGCATCCCCACGGGGGGAGCTATCCAGGGGGAGTCGCAACCTCTCTTCCCTGGTCGCCTGGGTCCTCATTAGATCAATGAGGTCGTCCAATTTTGCGTTGAGGGTTTGAAGAGCGTCTGCACTCCCGGCGGGTGGTTGCCCCTCCACTGCGGGTGGGGGATTTCTGCCGGTGGGGTCGTTGTCGTGAGACGGGGTGTTCCCCATAGGATGGGAAGGTGCTCCTTCCTCTGTCGCCACAGCTTTCCCTTTATCACTGGCGGTCCTCCTGCTAGAGCTCCTTCACACCATGTTGGCCCTTTGTTCGTTCCTACAGACGGCGCCAAATGAAGAGGGGTGATCCCGCGCTGTCCCCAAGCTGAAGATGATGACCACAATCGTGAGAACTGCAAGAGGCGAAATGAATCAAGGGTGCCCAGGGATGGATCCCCGGGGAAAACCCTCCGATGCTAAAGTCAGTGAATATGGTAGAGCTCTGATGCGAAGGAGGGGGGTGAGGAGGAGATGGGGGTGCGAGATTCCTCTCCACCAAGTGGTGAAGTGATTCTTGCTCAGGGTTAATGTCGCTTAGCAGCACTTACCTCTCTCAGGGGAGCTTCCATGATTTATATAGCAACTCTTGGAGCGTTAGAGCCCTGCGAGGCTAGGAGTTTCAGGGGAGGTTACGTCCTCTTCGTGGGCTCTTTAAGGCGCGAGGACTCTTTAATCTCCATTATCCTCCTGATTCTCCTGCTCATGAAGGGCATGCAACGGTCGCATAGATAATCTTCCATCAGTCGGTCTGAGCAGGGGGCCTTGAGTGAGAGGCATTAGGCTCGGGTGAGATGCAAGGTCCGGAAGGGCCTTTCCCGATTGATCTGACGCTCGGACTTTCGAACCCGTAGGTGGCCTAGGAAGCGCTTGATCCGAGTGGGTTATTGGGCTTGAAGCTAGCGGGCCCCAAGAGGGGCTGTCACTCAAAGGAGCTGGACCTCTTTTGGTCTAGCAGGACCTCGTTCGGCCATTCCTTTCTGGGCAGTAGAATTTCCCCTCTCCATATCAGTTTCAAGATATGATATTCATGAATTCCTCCCATGTATATACATGCATGTCGGGGGATATTTGTGGACGTGTAAAATTACACGTCCGTGTGTCCCGACTAATCCAGCATCAACAACAACTTCAACCGAAGGGATTGCGGAGAACACGTCCCGTCCGGACCCTCCGAACAAACAACACACTGCCGTGAAGTCACTCTCGGAGTCACGACAGCGAAGAGAAACCAACCCCTGGGAGGCTCACAATTCATGGGCCCCGAAGAGAATTAAGTAGATCATCAATCGGGCTCAAAGCGGGCCCAAATCCCCTTCGACGGCACGCCCATACGGCTCTTTAGCAGCACGCCCAGCGCAGGCTTCAACGGCACGCTCTTGTGGCCTTCGCCGACACGCCTCCAGCGCCGCTTCATCGGCACGCCCCCGTGCACCTTCGCCGACACGGTCGTAGTGGCCTTCAGCGACATGCCCCTGCTCCTGCTCAACGGCACGCCTTCGTGCCTTCAGTGACACACCCTGGCTAGGCCTTCAACGGCACGCTGCCTTCAACAGCATGCCCCTTCATCAATACACTCGTGCACCTTCGCCGGCACGCCTTCAACGACCTTCAACGACACGCCCATACGGGCCTTCGACAGCATGCCTTCGTTGGGTTCTTCAGCGGTACCCCCAGCCCTTTCAACGGGATGGGCTTCCAGCGACACCTCCGACAGAACAAATCTCACGCCATCCCCCTATAGATTCGTGGCGCGCATTGGCCCACCTGAGGTGTCAAACGGAGAGGGGGACACGCTACCTACTCTCCCTGCCACTAAGGATGGGAAAGTCAAATCCCCATTAAAGCTGGTCACTTCCCGCCTCCATCGGTCGTGGTCGAAGGCTCCCGCCCGCGGGAGTATAAAGAGCCCTCCTCCACCAAAAAGACACAAGGAGAGAGACACACAGAGGGAGAGAATATAGAGACGAAGAGCACAGGAGAAGAGGAAGAGCGAAGAAGAAGAGGAAGAAGGAGAAGAGAAGAAGAGGCCCCCCCACTCCGACGACCACAGAAGAGGAATAGAGAATAAGGAAAAGGGAGAAGGAGA
This sequence comes from Amorphophallus titanum, assembly GCA_024336825.1. NCBI lineage: Eukaryota > Viridiplantae > Streptophyta > Magnoliopsida > Alismatales > Araceae > Amorphophallus > Amorphophallus titanum. Next base: position 5,712,837 of record JANBPO010009260.1, read on the forward strand.
GAGAAAAGAGAAACGTAGCAAGCGCTGGAAGAGTGGGGAGTAGTCACCCCTGCTCAACCCCCCCGTTCCTCTTCCCTTTTTTTGTTCTTGCTCCCCTTTCTTTTCTCCATGTTTAATGTACTTAGTCTCTCGCTTGCCATGAATAAAATTCGTTTTGTTCTTCTTCTTTCTTGCCCATTTTCACGTCGTGTCGCCTCTCGTGGAGTTCCCCCTCCCTGCTCGCTTCCCTACCATCTTCTTCTGCCCCTGGTGGCTTGGTCCCCTTTGGTGGGGGGGGGTAGACCTCTAGCCTTCACCCTTACTCCTTTGCCACGGAGGGGAGTCTCTTCTTCTTCCTTGAGGGCCCAGCAGCCCCCAAACACCATTGTCAAACCCTATTCCCCAGCCTCCTTAAACTCCAGTCCCTGGCCTTTCCTCCCTCTAGTTAGTCCCACCGGCCAGCTGAATCAAGCCCCAGACCCCACGGCCTTCCCCCTCTCATTGGCCTAGGGCCACTTTCAGAATCCTTCACCGGCACACCTTCTTAGTGTCTCCGCCGGCACACTAACCAACCATTTCAGCGGTACACTCCCAACCTGCCTGGCCCGGTACACCCTCCAACCTTTCAACGGTACACCCCTGAGCTCCTCATCGGTACACCTTCTCTTGCCCTTTACACCAGCTATCCAAAGCCGGCCTGAGAGTTCTCTCTCTCTTATCATCTCCTCGCATTTTTCGAGGTTCAATCCAAAGGTGTTGCCGCCTGCGGGCACCTACCTCCTATTATTGGGTTCCGCCCCTCCTTGTAGGCGCGTTCTCCGTATCCCCCTTACGTCCGGGTCAAGGGGAGATGCTGCCAAATTTTTATCAGAAATATTAATGTGTCAAAAGACCAAAGGGAGCAACAAACAAATGGGATAATAAATAATAAAATACTTTAACTAAGGTAAGGGACCACGGAACAACATGAAAGGAATTGGACCAAGTAACGACTAAGCACCTCGAACGCTCATGACTGCAGGAGGAGGGGGGAATAATTTGTATAAGACTGCACAAAATTTAAGAAAAGAAGAAAAGAAAGGCCTTAAGAGAAATGGAGGAGGAGTGGGCCATCACCGGTACACCTGTCCCAATCCTTCACCGGTACACTAATCCAACCTCTCCAACACCCTTCATCGACACACTTGCTTCCCCCACCGGTATGCCCTTGACCCTTCACCGGTACGTCACTTAAAACACCCCAACAACCTCTCAGCCAATCCTCCAGCAGTACACCCTTCGACCCTTCAACGGTGCACCCTGAATGCCCCTTGCCGGTACACTCCATCTTATCATTCGCCGGCACGCCCTCAAGCTCCTTGGCCGACACACCCACAACCTGGCTCCATGTACACTGACTTTTTTTAACCCCTGCCCCAATGTGCACGGACTTGCATTGGCCCAGCATTCATATGCATGGACTTGGATCGCATTGCATAAACCTTCCACAAGCCCTGCACGGACCCTGCCCAGACCTTGCCTTCCCCCCCTTTGCATACATTCACGAACCTTGGTCCCCACATGCATAGACCATGCACGGACCTTGGTCCCCACATGCACTGACTTTGTCCTGACCTGCACGGACTTCGGTCCAGAACCCATAAATGTGTACGGACTTCAGCCCATGTGCATTGACTTCCCCTGCATGTGCACGGACCTTAGTTTGCATGTACACTGACTTCGTCAACACGTACACTGACCTCAGTCTGCATGTGCACTAACTTCCCCTGCATATGCATGGACCTTATTTTGCACATACACTGACTTCGTCAGCACGTACACTGACCTTAGCCTGCATGTGCACGGACTTCAACCCATGTGCACTGACTTCCCCTGCACGTGCACGGACCTTAGTTTGCACGTACACTGACTTCGTCAACATGTACACTGACCTTAGTCCGCATGTGCATGGACTTCAGCCCATGCGCACTGACTTCCCCTGCATGTACACTGACCCTACCCTTGGCATACTCCACAGGTACACTGACTTCCCCCGCACGTGCACTGACTTAGTCAGTACGTGCGTCGACCTCACCCCCATGTACACTGACCTATGCCGCTACTCGAGAGCATGATAGGATAGCTTAGCTCACTTTACTTTCATCACCGCTGCGAGAGATAGCGAGACCGTCCTGTGACTCGATCCGGGCACGAGAGAGTTGACCACCCTTGCTCACTACCGGTTTCTCAACCATGCACAATCACACACCTCCCTCGTTAGGGATGAATAACGAGCTTGCTAGAGTCCAAGGTCAATATTCAACTTGGAGTTGAGTCACCCATTGTCCATCCCGCATCAGCTGCCCAGGCAGTCGTCTCCATCTCTGCAAGACCCGGGGCACCCCCGTGATCCTTTATAAAGTGTTGCACCAGCCCCATCGCCTACTCCAATACTCGTTCCTTCACCTAGGCCATCTCCATCTCCTACGCCATCTCCACAACCTCCACAAACTCAAGCCTCTGCTCAGGCTAGCGCCTCCATTTCCACCGTTTCCCCCACCACTACTTCTACCCCTAACGCTGCCCGATGCGTTGTGCCAGTATGCCAACGGTGGGTGCCACGCTCCTCCTCTTCACCCTCCCATCTCCACCTCCATTACCCCCATTTCCTACATTGCCTCCTTCATCTCCATTGCCTAAACCTCCACCTTCGTCACCATCCTCATCCCCTAACTCTTCTCCTCCACTGCCTTCACCATCGCCTTCATCTACATCGCCTTTACCTTCTCCACCCTCTCCTCCATCTTCCTTGTTGCCCGAGCCTGAGCAAGCCACACCTTCACCTTCACCTTTGCCTCTGCCTACACCTGAGCCTATCGTTACAACTTTGTCCTTACCACCTTTGCCACCTCCCGCACTTGAATCTCTCGTTGCCACCATCCTTCCTCCACTACCTATCGCACCTCCTACATCCATTTCTTTTCCATCTACTTCCACCACACGGAGTGGGTGTGCATTGCCTTTGGTGCCCCCAAGGAGATGATGGGCCGAGTCAGGATGATGCTTCGATGCTGGTTATTCAGTTCAAGATTCAAGATTTCATTTGCCAGATGCCAATCCGTGTCCTGGTCTCTGGCTACTTTGGGACTGATGTGCCTGTACTTTGGATGATGGTTGTCAAGAATAGTCCCATTTTCTTTGAGAGCGAGGCCGGCGGCAATCTCTTTGCTTGCCAGAGGCCTTACCATTGATGTTGTTATTTCTTCTCACTTCATTGCTATTCAGTTCAGTAGCCAAGAAGGGTTCTCTACCCGTATTATGCTAACTCACACGGCCGCCAAGCAGATTATGCACTCTATATTCAAGGGGCAGTATGCCGTATTTCCAAGATTCTCGAAGGACATTCTACACCTTTTATGCAATCTCCCTCAGTTTGTCTGCAAGCCGGCCACGTCAACGCCGTGTATCACTCTCCCTCAGTTTCATCCTACCCTTCTATCAAGGGAGTTGTGCCTCAAGCCTAGTTACCGAGAGGAGTTGCCGAATCTCATGATTATGGCACCGAGAGAAAAAACTCTATGGTTTCATGATATTCATCATTCTGAGAAGTTACTCATTCAAGAATATCCACACGTCGTTAGCACTGGGTGTTTAGGGGCAACCGCCCTAATGAAGCTGCATGTTCATGATCAGGCCAGGTCGTCTACTAGATGGGCCCGTTATTTGAGGAGATATTACAAATTAGGAAGCCTGAAGGTCTGAACCTATGGCAGGCGGGTCCATTTTCAAGATATTTCTGCTAAGAAGAGACGGTGGAGCAGATATAAGGGCCGCGTGTTGTGCATTCAGGGGTCCACTTCTCTTTTCCCTTCTTTCCACTCGTCCTTTCTTCTACTCAGCTCCCGCCCTTGGGTGGTATACTTTCCTCCTCCCAATCTTGCTTCCACAATCTTCTTCCCTCTTTTTGGGTCCATGAACCCTCATTACTCTTGTTCCCATCTGGAGCCTCTGGTTTCTCCATTTTCTCGTAATTCTAGGCCTCGGCCTATGCCCTTTCATCCTGATCTCGGGACATCTCCCGATTCTTCTCATCTGATATATCCAGATTCTACTTCTGATTCATCCCCGACCCAGTCGGGTGATTACCATTCTCCTTCCCCGACTATGTTGGGTGATTACCATTCTTCTTCTCCAACCCTATCAGTTGACCATTATTTTTCTTCTCTAACCATGCCGAATGATTACTCTTCTCCTTCCTCACCTTCGCAGCAATCTCATCACCATTTTTTACCCTTTCGTCCTCCCCCTTTTGGGATTTTGGCTCTTTTTCTTACTATTTTGAAGACTTTAGTCCGCCTTAATCTCGGTTGATCTTGCTTATTATGTATTTGGTTCCTTGTTATCAAGGCCTCTCTGCCTTAATGAGGGAGTTCTAGCCCTCGTCTCTCTTCCTTTTATCCTTCTTCATCCAGTTAGGTGTCTGCCGCTCGTCCATGTCACGGAATCCAATCTTTTGCGATCCTTTCATCTTTATCTTATCAAGCAAGGAACATAAAGCTCGTTGATCAAGATTACTTTAGGACGTTGGCTTTCACTACGTGGATGTGCAAGGTATCTTTATTTTGTGCATGAATGTGCTATCATTGCTATTACTTTTTTATCTGCGCATGGTCATCTTGCTGGTTCCTTTACATGTTCGAGTGGTTTAGGGAGTTTGGGTAGTTCGGTGTCAAATTTGAGTCTGTTTCCGTAGCACCTTAGGTTGGAGATAGCTCCACGTCAGGAGTCTAGTTTCTTTTCCCGATCATTGAGGGTGTCCTTGAGTATGGGTTTTTCACACACTACACGATGAGCTACAACCGATCTCCTCTTGAGCAACATCGTTACTGCTTTAGCCATACTTCGGGTATACGCAAAGGTCTTTTCTCTTCTCTGTTCGATCGAGTGCAGGGGCAAGAGATGGATGGATGAGATGACTAACCTAGACTCTCCCCAATATGGGAGAGGTCTCAAATAGGGGCAGTCTTGACTCTCAAAAGTGAGCTTTCATGCTAAATCTGGCTAATAAGGGCTATCAAATGAATCAATATGTAAAATTATGAAAAAATATGAAATCAAAGGTGTCACGTCTCGACACGGAATATCGGAACGTACAGTCAGAAATAGCTAGAAATAATATTAATATGCTAATCTAAGCATTTACACATGTGCTGTATCACCGAAGGTTGGGTCCAACCATCGGGGATTGTTATGTTTTCGAGAACATAGCGGAAGAGCTCATTCAAAAGGACTTGATAAATATGTTGGGTCATGCAGTCGACCCGCCCCAACCTCATGCCTGGAGCCGATCGAATCGGTCGGCTAATGTGGTCTACATGGTGGCAACAGCTTCGAGCTCCAAAGCCTCCGAGGGCGAGCCCTCAAATCAGCAGCCCAATGCCGGTCACAGAGTCGCTCCTCCTTCATTCACAAAAATGTCTAGCACTGCGGAGGACCATTCGGAAGATCTGATGGGAGATCTGCCAGTTGCAACTAGAACAGAGGCGTCTGCTGCAGTTCCTAGAAAGCATTGACCAATAGTTGGCCGCTTTCCCCTTTGGCCCATTCGCCAGGGGGTTAGCTCCAGCCCACATACGGGAGGCAGGTGTATTACCTACTGGCCGGGCTCCGCTCAGGGGCTGGCTCTATGAGGAATCCTCAGATTCATCTGAAGGCGAGGACTCATCTGAAGGTAGGAAGCATATGCCCGAAGGCAAGCAGCCCGAGAAGTTATACTCATTCCTGCTCGGGAAGACCCTGGACATCTTCTTTGCATGTCGGAGAGCGGGACTGATTACCCTGTCACCCATTGAGCAGGCACCAAGAGCTGCCTTTCATCAGGGCTATTGCCTGTATCATGAGGTGGTAGGCCATATCATCCACAACTGTCAACCATTCAAGAACCTCGTTGAGGACTTAATCAGGCGGGGGAAAGTTAATATGGGTGAATTCCTGGTCAATCCACCGCAGCCGCACGCGCGGGAGAGTCTCCACTTCCCCGTCAATGTCATACATGCTGCAGCAGCTTTCCAACTCCCGGAGCCGCGAGAGGAGGGATTTAGTTCCCAGGGAGTCAGTTCCCAGCCACCCAAATCCATACTGTGGTACCCGGGGTGACGACCCTCCCATCAATGTTCTTTCCCCAAGGAGGACACTGAGAAGATCTTTGAAAAACTCCTGGAGGACGGTCGGGTGATGACATATGATCCGTCGCCTTACTACAATGAAACGGCCAAGAGTCACCCTCGCTATTGCAAGTACCATGCTAGGGTGTCTCACCCCACCCGGCAATGCCCAGAGGTGCAAGATTGCATTGAAGTCCTCATCCAGAGAGGAGAGATTGATGCTCAAGGGAACTCTATGACAATGCGGCGTCTTAAAGAGGCCGTCAAGAAAAGTTTCCAACAAGTTCGGCAAGAGGCTAAGATTTTCTCTCAATTAGCCCGACCGAGTGAGCCTGCGGAGAGCGGCAAACCTCAATTAGACCCCAAAGGCAAGGTTACGTGCGAGGGGCCTAAGGCCCAGAGCCCCAAAAGCCAAGCCGCAGGAGAAGGTTTCAAAACCCTCTCTAGGGCGGGTCAACGCAGCATCGTCATAAGGGGAAGCCCTCCGCCAGACGACAAAGGCAAGGCGAAGATGAGGGAGCCTCCGGCCTAAGCTCCTGTCAAGCCAGTGAGGCTGCCAATTGCAGAAAGGCCTCAACCTCTTGAGCTCGCAAAGCCGCCAGTCAAAACAAAGACAGCGGAGTGACAATGCCCTCAAGGGCCCCATTGTGGACTGGCAGAATTCCAGGAGCTGCCGCCTGAGATAATTACTCAGGCGATCAATGCCACCTTCAAGGTTCAACCGGAGGAGGCCAACCGGACTAAGGTCGTTCCCAGAAGGAGCCGTGGCATAAAAGTTCCTAAGGAGCCAGCCCGGAGCAAAAATAAAATTTTGGGGGCAAACCAGTCCCACCTTCAAAGCAAGGTCCTCTTTCTTCTCAAGAGGCAGCACCCCAGAAGAAGCAAGAGAAGAACCGCAGGAAGAACCTGAAAAGGAGGATAAAGTAGCAAGCTGAGCAGGCAGCAGCTATGGAGGCCCCTAAAGAGCCAACTCCCCTGCAGCGAATTCAAAAGCTCATAGATGAGCTGGAGGAGTACACTCCCCCTCGTCCCACCACGATCGTCACTCTGGACGACTATATTCCTTGGGACAAGTTTGGGCTGAAGGCCCGCCTCCTGCAATGGCTCCGGGAGATGGTTCACCGTCTTGAAGAAGGTGAAGAGTTTCCAATCTCGGAGGAGCTCTCCTTATTTTACAAAGAGGAGGAGCTTACCGTCGAGATGCTCGAGGAAATGCTACAAGAGCTCTCCTGCAACATGGTGGCAATCCCGCCACCCGACAGCATCAATGCGCCTTCGGCTGATAACACCGGAGGCAAGGCTCCCATGGCGACATATCAACGTCGTCCGGCAAAAAATGGCCGGGGTCGTGGTCGGGGATGAGGACGTGGGCGTGAAGGTCCCCTAACTCTCTACCGGGTCATAATTTTCAGAGGGGAGAAGCCAGGTCCTATCCCAGAAACCCAAGTTCGGGGAATCCCCTTTATCCTGAACTCCTCAGAGGGTTAATGCCCCAGCTCAAAAGCTAAATCGGATGGCGTCCCCATTATGGTCGCCTCTTCTGATGAAGAAGAGGAGCCAGCCGAGCCACCACTGCGCGAGGAAGCGTCGGAGCAAGTTGGCCCCTCTGGCAGGGGCGAGCCCGCAAGCAAGGCAGGTCCTTCTAATAGGGACCAGCATGATGAACCTTTGCCACCTCCAGAAGAGTGTCTGGTACCGCTGTTCTAAGAAAATGTGGAGAGCCAGAATGAGGAGGAGCGCTCTTCTAAAAAGCGGGAGAAGTCTCGCCAGGCGCCGAAGACCCTGGCGAAAATCATCCTGCCATTTGACAAGACCCGTACTCGAGCGAACCACAAGATCATTCATCATATGAAGCGGTCCCCAACGAATGTCACCATTTGAGAGGCCATCGCTTGGAGCAAGGATCTCAGGGAGGCTCTTGTCAAGATACTCCAAGACCCGAAGGCCTATGAAGCCCATGTCGCAGAGCTGCAAGCACATGCATATGAGGCACTTATAGCCAACATATCCTTCACGAACAAAGACATGTTGTTGTCCTCTCCGTGCCACAACCGCCCCTTATACATGAGGGGGACGATTAATGGGCACGATGTGAACCGCATCTTGGTCGACGCTGGAGCGGCCATCAACATCATGCCTCTGAAGTCATTGAGCTTTGAGGAGCGCGAGTAGCTTTGTATTCCTTGCTTGACAGGACAAAGATGAAAGGATAGCAAAGGATTAGATTCCTCGACACGGAGGAGCGCCAGACACAAAACTGGATGAAGAGGGATAAAAAGGAAGAGAGATGAGGGCTAGAACTCCCTCGTCAAGGCACAAAGACCCTGATAACAAGGAACCAAATACAGAGTAAATAAGGATCAGCTGGGATCAAGGCGGACTAAAGCCTCAAAAATAGAAAGAGAAAGGACAATGACCTCGAAAGGGTGAAGAGGAGAGAATGAAAAGATAATGAGAGGATTGCTGTGAAGATGAGGAAGAAGAAGAGTAATCATCTGACGTGGTCAGAGAAGAATCAGAAGTAGCATCCGACAAGGCTGGAGAAGAAAAAGTGTTGACATCCAACAAGGCCGGAGAGGAATCAGAAGTAACACCCGAAAGTCCCGGGGATGATGAATTAGGTGAAATCCCAAGATGGGGATGAAAGAAGGGCCTAAGGCGAGCCATGGAATCGTAGAGGTAAGGAGAATCCGGAGGCTCCAGATTGGAGGAAGAGGAATGGGGGCTTGGGGACCCCAGAAGAGAAGAGAAGATCATAGAAGCAGGATCTGAAGTTGGAATATGCACCACCTAAGGTTGGGAACTGAGCAGAAGAAATGATGAGTAGAAAGGAGAGGAAGAAGAAGTGGACCCCTAAGTGCACAACATGCGGCCCTTGTACTTGCACCGCCACCTCTTCTTAGCTGAAACATCTTGAAAATGGACCTACCTAACATAGGCTTGAATCATTGGGCTTCTTGTCTTGAAATATCTTTTGAAGCAATGGGCCCACTTGGCAGATGGCCTGGCCCGGTTATGAACATGTAGCTTCGTTGGGGCGGTTGCCCCTAGACATCTGGTGCTAACCATAGTCGGACATTCTCAGATAGATAACTCCTCAAAATACTAAATATCATGGAACCACGGCGTCTTGTCTCTTGGGACACTCAGCATGAGGTTTGGCAACTCCACTCGACAGTCGAGCTTGAAGCATAACTCCCTTGATAGAAGAGAAGGACGAAGCTGAGGGAGAGTAATGCGCCGTGTTGACGTGGCCAGCGTACCAATAAAGTGAGGGAGATTGCATAAAGAGTGCAAAATGTCCTTGAAAAATTCTGAGAATATAGCCAATTGCCCCTTGAACATAGAGCTCATAATCTGCTTGGCAGCCGTATGGGTTAGCACAATACGAGTGGAGAACCCCTCTCGGCCAGTGAACTGAATAACAATGGAGCAAGAAAAAATAACAGCATCAATGGTAAGACCATCAGCGAGCAATGAGATTGCTACCGGCCTCGCTTGAGAAGAAACCGACACCAAACTAAGGGAACTCCTCTTGACAACCATCTTCGGAAACATAGGCTCAGCAGCCCTAAAGTAGCCAGAGACTATGACATGGACCGGCATGCGGCAAATGAAATCTTGAATCTTGAATTGAACAACCGGTACTGAATCATCTTGACTCGGCTCATCATCTCCCTGGGGACCAGACCTAAGGGGCACCAAAGGCAATGCACACCTGCTCTATGGGGTGGAAATGGATAGAGAAGTGGAGGGAATAAATTTGATGAATAGTGGGTGAGGTGTGGGTAAAGGCGGCAAAGGCAAGGGTGAAGGTGTGGCTGGCTCAGGCTCGGGTAAGGGGGAAGCTGGAGGAAGAGATGGCGAAGGTGACGGTGATGGAGATGAAGGCGATGGTGCAGGCAATGGGGGTAATGGAGACGGTGTGGGCAGTGGAGAGGGTGAAGGCAAAATTGAAGGCCGTGTGGCCCAACGATAGTGTATTGACACAACACATCGTGCGGCGTTGCGAGTGGAAGTGGTGGTGGAGGTAACGGGAGTAGAAGGGGAGGCACTAGCCTGAGTAGAGGCTTGGGTTTGTGGAGGTGATGGAGACGGGGTAGGAGATGGAGATGGAGATGGCAAAGATGATGGAGCGGGTGCCATATTATATAAAGGATCACGGGGGTGCCCTGGGTCTTGTGTGATGGAGATGATTGCCTAGGCGTCGCTCCTTGCTGTTGCTTGTTGTGGAGATGTAGAACAACTTTATGAATAGCGGACCAATCAATCCTCTTCTGATCTTCCAAGTCATAAACTTGCTCCAGGAACTCGGGGCAATCCTCAACCAAATGCCCCTGCTGGCGATGAAATTCACAGAACTGAAGCATGTTCCCGTCTGCGAGTCGATAAGGCACAACCAGAGGAAGTGGCAATGCGTGAGTGGCCATCAACGCCTTGAAGATATCTGTAAAAGACACCGACAATGGCGGAGAAGGAGCCCACTTCGGGTGAGGCAGATGCCGAGGGTTATGGGGTGGAGATGGTTGTGGCAGTTACGTAGGCAAGGGTGCATGGCTAGTGGAGGGACTAGGCAATGGGACAAGAGTGAGAATGTAGTGGACATCATCTACCTACTCAGGGTGTAGTCTTCCCTTGACCGGAGGTGAAGGCAGATGCGGGTACATAGAGGCGGAAGGCTGACTCGTGGAGGGTTGATATGTGGAGGTTTGATACGTGGCGGTTTGATACGCGGAGGTGGATGTGGCGTAAGGCTGACTCATGGAGGGCTGACTCATGAGAGCGTAGGGTTGGCTTGTGGAGGGTGAGGTATAAGTGGAGGTGGATGGTGGAGAAGACTCGGGGTCGAGGGAACTTTAGAGTTGTTGACAAACGAAGCAGGCTTAGCTATAATGTTGCTGCCAGGAGGTAATGTCATTAAGGGCTAAGATGAACCGGTACTCGGGCGTTGCATTAGATATTAACATCTTGATTTGTTCCCCCTCCGGAATGTGTCCCGAGACTTACGCGGTGAGGCGATGCCAGCGGTCAGCAAATGTTGAGAACTCCTCTTCGGGCTTCATCTTCTCGTGGGCTAGATCCACCATAGAATATCTATGCTCAACCTGGTCCTGAAACTACTAAATGAACTTATCTTGGACGGCTTGAAAATTCACAACTTGCTCTTACGGAAAAGAAAAGAACCAATCCTGAGCCGGGCCTTCCAAAGAGAGACCAAATAGATAGGCCATCAAGCATTGGCCTCTTAGCAGTTCATTTAATTCTGCACAAGCTTTTAATCTACTATAGATTTGTGTAATTTGCGGTAGATCTATTCACCCGCCCACTAGATCTGTGTTCATTTGTTCCAACATCCTGGAGAGATAAGATCGATGCAAGTCTCATAACATCTTGTATGTCAAGCATAGCGCCACCGGGAAAAGTGAAAGCTTCGTGCCCCAAGCCATCAAGCAAGCAGGATAAATGACCTCGGCTCTGATCACACTCTCATCACCTTGTGGGAGAGCGAAGGAACATATCCAATAAGTCAAATATGCAGCACAATGAGTGACTGCGTCAACACCAGTAGGATTGGGTCTCCTTGCTACCCCTCTTTCAATGCGGATGGGAAAGCGGCCTGGCGCTAAACCCTCTTCTTCCTCTTGATAGGAGTCGGTGCTACCGAGGGGAAGTCTTCATATTTTTGCTCCCCACTGAAGAAATATTAGAGCCAAGCGCCCATCCTCACACGCCTCTTCTCCCCAGGCTTGCACGCTTTATGGGTATTGTACAAAGATCAGCAAAGCATACAATACGCCTTCATCAAATAAAGATAGGCAAATTCGGTCAGATATCAGCCCTCGCCGTCCTTCAGGTTCTTCCGCTAGTCCGGCCAACAAACCTATTCATACGACTCACCGCCGATCGGGAGGCCACTTAACTGAGAGAGACCCTAGAGGTCTAGTGATGTCTCTCCTTTCGAGGTGTAGAAAGTGTTGTACTCTGGGCAGAACACCACGATCATACCACAGTACAAACCCTTGGAGATGGGATAGTGGTACCTTGATGTATATACACTGTGATACACGCAGGATTTGACTAAGATCGGAGTAATGTTCTACAAAACATAGTCAGTGAACTCCACTGCTCTAGCTCTGAATGCATGGGCGTCGGTGGCCTTCAAGTCAGCAAACCACCCCACAGAAATCTGGTGCTTGAACCAAACTGCTAAGCAGTCTAACAAGAATGGATCCTCCCAGTACCCCTAGTTCAGCGAGGCTAAGAACAAGCCAAAAAATGGTTTCTCCCGGTCAACATGGCCTGGAGTTTCATTCCACCAGGCGGGTATAAATTCGGGGGCTCTAGTTAGCAGCCCGCCTTGCAAAGTCAACTCCTGGAGTCCCAGCACTACACTTCACTTCTAGGGCTCACCTGGCAAGTAAATGGGTCTCCCCCGCATGCCGATGTCAATAAGGCTGTCATGTTCGGCAAGCAGTGCCTGCTTAGCCTTTCGAATAAGGAATAGATCTCACTTCCCTTGAAGGTTGAACTGCCTCAGAAAGGATATCAAGTGCTTGTCTTTGGGATAATCCCTCCAATCGCTCCCAATGATGAGTAGGCGGCTAGTATCCACTGTATCAGTGTCTGAGTCAGACGACTCTGCAACCACAGCTAGTTGCTTATGATGTCGGTCCAAGGAATCAACATTCTCCCATGTTACCACAGCTCGAGAAGAAGAAGAAGAAGAAGAAGAAGAGCCAAATGCCATGGTATCTGCATCAAAGAAAATGAACAAAGTCAGAAAGCAGTTGTTGAGAACAAAAATTTTTGACAAAATTTTGGCAGAGTCTCCCCAGCCCGGGAGCTTGCCAGAAGAAAACGGGAATAGATCCATTAAGGGACGGTCCTTGAAATAGTCCGTGGGTGTCACACGAGGGCCGAACAGGACACCCAGGGGTATAGCTCTGACGACAAGACTACTAGGAGCCTCCCGGGGCCTGGAAAGAGGGGTTTCAATCCCCTTGAATCGAGTTAAATGAACTCTTCATCACCAGCTCTCACCATCGCTACCACCACTGCGAGGCTCGGGGAGGAGGATGCTCACCACCGTGGGAAGAAGACAGGAGAAGAGGGAGAGAAGTAGGGTTAAAAATGAAGAAGAATGAGGAAGAGACAGAAGGAAACAATTTTTAAGGGTTTCTTCAACTCGTAAAACCGGCACGGGGGTGGGGCGCGCCATTTTAGCACCCCCCCCACGCCGGTCGTCCAGAATGCACGTCAAAATAGGGTCGTGCCAGAATAGCAACGACGTAGGGCCGTGCCGAATTAATCAGTGAAGAGCGTGTCAGATTAACGGAGGCGAATCCTCACCCTTTTAAAAATTTGCTGCGACCGCGTCGTTTTAAGGCCGTTATGAAGCCACACTATTTTAACAGCATCCCGACTGCGCCGAATCAATGATATGTGCTGATCAAGTGAAGAGTACACTCCATCAAAGTACATCTGTCGGTCCCGCATTGCTCACCCCTCACTGGCAACACCAGCTGCTGGGGGGCATTTGTTGGCACCTGAAATATGTTCAATGGCAATCATACCTGAACGACCAAAAGAATACGACCCCGCCAAAGTGTAAAAAGCCAAAGAAAAAGTGATACACAAGGGTGCTCTCAGACTACTGAAGCCTCAGGTTACCTGACAAGAGCATCAGGGACTCCACCTCAAGATGGTCGAAAGAAATCCACAACAAATTGGTAATGCCGTTCGGCTTGCCCAACAAATCGGTATCGACTCGGTCGTGCCAAACAAACCCCCATCCGTCGTTCGATCAGAACGAGAACGGGCCTGGTGGTCAGCCACTTGAAAAGAACCCCCCCTGAGTTCAAGGAGCATCTTTGATTACTCAGAACAAGGTGTCGAAGGCCGTATTAGTGGAAAACCCGAGTGTCCAAAGTAAGGACATGGATAACGTTGAAGTTGGTCATTTAGCGACCTGAAGGCTTTCCAATACTTCTCATGTCGATTCTATACGGCCACGATGAGATGAAAGTTCAAGTCGACTCCCGGAGTTAGTCCTGTTGATCAGTAGATGGCAAATCTAGAGGGGAGGGGTGAATAGATCTGCCCCTCTTTTCGCAATGAAGCCCTCTTTATAGCTAGTTAAAAAAGGTTGTAGCGGAATAGATCTAGCTAATCGAAGGACACTACAAATTGCTTTGCAAGATGAACTAGTAATCTATCAATTCAGACCTAAGCATGCATCTAGAATGAATCAATCACACAAACACACCACAGAACAATGGATTTTAAGGTGGTTCGGACTGAATCCCCAGTCCTACGTCCACCCCTCACCAAACCCCGGTGATACACCGTACCGATACTTTGTCACCTGTGGCACTGGCGTCCTGGAATTTATGCGGAATAAATTACGGGTGCAACAGGAGCCTACTCTAGCAATCCCCGAACCTGTAAAGGACAAAGGGAAGCAAAATGTGAACTATGAAGCTGAGGAGGGGCAACTGTTCACGGTCAACCAAGATATGGTAAAACTGCACAGGTTAAGCCTCCAGACCGCCTCCAAGCCGACTCAGCCGGAGAGGCGGAGTGTTGACTTTGAAGCCAACCTTATTAGCCTGGTCATTGACTGAAGTATCTTCTTGCCACCCAAGTGCTTCCAGCTCTCGTCCCAACGGGAAGAGTATGAAGTGGAGTAGCTGAAGACCTTCACAGTCTTCTATCAACGGAAAAGAAGGAGCAATAAGGGTAAGGGAGACAAGCCGATCATCTTTTACAAAGGTGATCTAGTTCCATCGTGCCCTCCTGAAGATGATTTCGGCTGGGATACTCCCGCCGATGTGGCGCCAGAGCCAGTCCAGTAAATGGACAATATGCCGAAGCACATCAGAGAAATGTGCAAGAAGTAGCACATCCCACAAGCTCAGGACCCCGCACGAGCGGCATACTTCCACCAGCTGTGGAATCCTCCGCAAGTCCGTGGACAACCTCCCTTTTCCCGCAGAGACATGCGGGGACTCGGCTATGACCAAGAAAGGGACTTCGAGGTCTATTATGCAGTCAATGCCATAGGACTGCTACCTCATGACGGGCAAGCTGAAGTTGAGTCCAAGATTGACGACTCTGTAAGGGAGTCCAATGAGACGTCAATGACACCATCATCCTCATCAGAAGTCAACAATGACCACTTCTCTGAGGGACGAGCATCCCAGCCTAAGTTCGAAGTCTGTGAAGCAAACACTGATGATGAGGGAGACTTCGTCGACCTCCAACCAACTCCACCGGAGCTTGAAGACGGTGGTCAAGCAACTGTGGACGAGTTGATTGAGACCAATCTCGGAAGCAAAGAAGCCCATCGGCCAACCTTCATAAGTGCTCTCCTCAGTGAGGAGGAAAGGCAGTCGTATCGACAGCTCCTGGAAGAGTTTAGGGATTGCTTCGCCTGGACTTATAAAGAGATGCCTGGGCTCGACCCTTCTGTGGCTAAACATGAGCTGGCAATACTTCCAACAGTCAAGCCAGTCAAGCAAGCTCAAAGGCGTATGCGCCACAAGCTGGAGCTAAAGGTCAATGCTGAGGTTGACAAGATGCTCGATGTGGACTTCATAGAGCCTTGCATGTATCCTGTGCGGCTCGCCAATATAGTCTCAGGAAAGAAGAAGAACGGCCAAGTCCGAGTCTGCATCGACTTCAGAGATTTGAATAAGGCATACCCAAAGGACGATTTCTCCGTCCCAATCACTAAGACAATGGTGGACATGACCACTGGTCACGAAGCCTTGTCCTTCATGGACGGGTCGTCGGGCTACAATCAGATCCGCATGGCCATCAAGGACAAAGACCATACGGCCTTCTGATCTCCTAAGGGGATCTTCAACTACAAAAGGATGTCGTTCGGTCTGAAGAATGTCAGTGCAACATACCAAACGGCAATGACCAAGATCTTCGACGAGATGCTGCACGACCTTGTCGAATGCTACGTCGATGACTTGATCGTCAAGACAAAAAGGCGGGAAGATCACTTGGCCGATCTGCGTCGAGTCTTCAAAAGGCTTCGACAGTATCAGCTCAAAATGAATCCAATGAAATGTGCCTTCGGCGTCTCCAACGACAAGTTCCTCGGCTTCATCGTCAGGTACCGAGACATAGAAATTGATCCTAACAAAATCAAGGCTATAAGAAGATTACCTCCGCCTAGAACTTTGATAGAGCTCAAATCTCTCCAAGGAAGACTGGCCTATATTAGGCGGTTCATTTCTAATCTCTTAGGAAGATGCCTACCTTTCGGTAAATTGATGAAGAAAAGAGCACCCTTCATATGAGACGAAGATTGTCAGAAGGTCTTCGAGCAAATCAAAGAGTATCTACTGACTCCTCCTGTCCTAGAACACCTGTCAGAGGGAAGCCCCTTATCTTATATATCGCTGCCATGGATGCCTCTTTGGGGGCACTTTTAGCCCAGGACAATAAAGAAGGCAAGGAGCAACCGTTGTACTACCTCAGCCGAAAATTGATCGGGCCTGAGCACTGGTATGCGCCTATGGAAAAGGTGTGCCTAGCTCTGGTATTTGCTGTCAAGAAGCTAAGACACTACCTTCTAACTCACCGAGTGAAGCTCATCTCAAAATGTGATCCACTAAAATTTCTGCTCAACCAACCCACCCTCTTTGGTAGACTCGACAAGTGGGCACTTATCCTCATAGAGTTCGACATCACCTTTGTACCACGTAAGGCGATCAAGGGGCAAGAGATGGAGGAGTTCTTAGCTACGCACCCTGTGCCAATAGATTCGCCACTCAACTTCGAGTTGCCCGATGAAGAGGTGTTGGTGCCTTCACAAGAAACCGAGGAGCATAATGAAAACGTCCCACCACAAACAGGGCCGGACGTCCTTACCCTCGACCTCCCACATTGAGAGTTATATTTTGATGGTGCTTCCCGGATAATCAAAAGGGCTGGTGGCCTCACAGACTTTGTCTCGGGCGCGGGGATAGTTTTTGTATCTCCGCAAGGCGGCATTCTTCATAACTCTTGTGCTCTCATGAAACCATTGACTAATAATGAGGCAGAGTATGAAGCGTTAATTATTGGGCTTCAACTGGCACTAGAGACAGCCATTAAGTGTATCAAAGTCTATTGGTATTCTCAGCTCATCATTCGACAAGTACTAGGCGACTATGACGTCCGGAAGAGGGAGCTCATTCCCTACCATGCAGCTGTTATGAGGGTGAAGAAAAAAAATTACCTATTTGAAATAGGACATGTCCCAAGGGGCAATAACTCCCAAGCAAATGCTTTGGCAAAGTTGACAGCAATTTTAAAACTCCCACCTGAAGGAGAGTTGAATATCACTGTCAGATACCGAAGGCTCATGCCGAGTGTGCTCGACGAAGAATCCGACCTCACTGTCTACAAGGTCAATAACGTTCAAGAGGAGAATGCTCCCAATTAAGCATAATAAGGGAAATGGACTAACAACATGACTCAATTAAAGAAAATTACATAAGACATGACTCAATAAAATAAAAATTACACATGATAACATAATCGGACTCCTCAAAATGATGCCGGCGATCCGAGCTAAAGAGAGCGCTGTGAGATGCCCTCATCAGTACCGGTGACAGTAGGGGTCCCAGTGAGGGGCAGACTTGATGTACCACATGAGACACTTGCCTTTATCACTTAGTGGAATGACATGCTCTTTTACTTTTGACTTTTCTTAATGAATGTGTGCACACTGACACTAACTTACTAACTAGACAACGCCTCCTATGACTGACGACGTGAGAGTGAGAGAGAGGGACTCGAGCAGGATGACTAAAAGAATCACTAACTTATAACAACAGAGAGAGAGACGGTCACATAACAGGTCCCTACCAGAGCCTAACGTCCTCCCATTAGACCGCTAATAGACAACCAGCCGATAGCTCAAAGAAGATAGAAACGGCCCTCACTCAACCGCAAGATCCGAATCGACGGTCTTCCATTGACCGTTTTCACTTAGAGACAGTCTTATCGTGACCGTTTTTCCCGCCAGGGAGATGAAGTGTGTAGAAGGAGGCAGAAACGTCCCTTTGATGACCGCCATAACTCGTTACGGTCGCTCGATAGACTGCAAATTAGGAAAATCTGTTAGCTCCGATCGGGACTCTTTTGGAGAGTCCTAATTCGAGGGCAAAGAGTCCCAATCCTTGCTATAGTTCATCCTAACCTGATCTAAGGCCATCCTACCTCAATCCTAGTGGGAATGGGCTGAGAATCTGGGCTCTATAAGTAGGAGGCACCTTAAACTCGCAACTCACACCAAACCCCTCCTTTAGGCCTTAAAAACTTTGCTAATCTCACCTAAATCATCAAGAAGAAGGCTCTTGAAGGAAGCTCTATGGGTGAGGTCACCTACCAGGGGCCAGAACCAGCTAGAAAGGAGCACGAGGTGTTGTAAAGGCTAACCACTATCCCTAGGCACTTGAGCTCTAGTTCTTCAAGAGAGGTAAGTTAATGTAATTTCTTTCATTTGCATTAAATTTTCTTCAAATGCTCACATTCCCTCCTCTCTTCTTCCCTCCTTGTTTTCTCTTTTCCTTCCTCTACCTCAGCTTCTCCCCAGCCCAAGGCGCTATTCCCCATTGAAGTGGATGTCTCCCATGATCCGTGAACTTCCCATAGCAGTCATATCCATCCTAAATGCCTGGCACTTACACCCTCGCTTAATTTTGGCCAAAAACTACCCCAAGCTCTCATTAGATTGGCACAGAATCACGACCTTGGTAGAATTGTGGCACCCTCAGACACGTACTTTCATCTTCACCTCCTTTGAGGCCACCATCCTATTAGAAGAGGTAGAGACTTATCTATCCCTTCCTAGATCTAAAGTTGATGAGGAAGACTTAGTTTGCCATATGGTTGCACCCATAGATCCTATCCTCATCCTAGGGGAGTGTCTTCCTAGCACTAAGGACATCCACACTGTAGTTGGTCTACACTACATCCATCTGCTACCTTTGAGCTAGTGGATCATAGCCCATTGTAAGAACAAATGTGGGTGGGATGAGGCAATAGCCAAGGCTATTTCTATCTACCTGTGCGGGGCCATACTCTTTCCTACCACCGACCACGTCCTAGATATACCCAACCTGAGCATCATTAGTGGGTTGTGGCGAGGGTTATCTATTTCACAAGCTATCCTTTCCTACCTGTACGAGGGACTAAGTTCAGTAGCCTTAGGAGATCCACTCTTTGGCTCCATGATTCTACTTGAGTGCTGGATGGGGGTTAGGCTGAAGTTCACACCTAGGGAGGACATCTCTTCCGCTAGCCGCATCTTTGGGAGCCATCCACTCTTCTTCATTGGCGGCGCCTTCAGGTTCCCTCAGTAGGTTGAGTGCCAGACAGCGAACAAGAAATTCAAGTAGGAGTGGCGTCTCTACATCAACACTCTACCACTGGACCGGTTCATGATGCACCCGTCTTTTCTCCATGGTACCACCCTCAGGCTTCCTAGGAGGCTTGGGCTTGACTCGAGGCTTGTAGGGAACACCACCTTGGTGATGTACAGCCCCGACAGGTGCTTTCTACAGGTTGTACTTCCTCACACCATGGTTCCAGTGCTACCCCATCTACCTGCACTACAGGCGAGGAGACTCAGGACAGAGGAAGACGAGCAGGCAATCAGGAGTGCCTTGATCATGTGGGAGGTCAGTATGGTGCGTACCCTACCAGTAGAGGTGATAGAGACTTGGGAGGACTACCAAGCCTACTTGAGAGAGTTACGTAAAATTCGTCCTCGTGGGGATGCCCGATTGAGGATTGAGTGATATTGCCATGATGTATAGATATCCATAGATTGCACTTGATGTACTTGATTTTTAAATAAATGAATGAACTGCTTTGCTTGAATAAAATTTAGATTTAGCTTTCTTTTTTGTGCATTCGTGTGGATTGAGGTAGTTCTTGGGAAAAGAAGTGGCCTAAGAAAAGATCGCTAGATAGATAAGACGGTCAATCATTGACCATACAAATGAGTAAAACGGCCTCAACTAGATCGCGAAATAGGAAGGCATCAGAAGCTCAGAGTTAAGGGAGCTCAGATAGAAAGACGGTCTATCGAGAGACCATTAGGAGTTAGAACGGTCAGAGCAAGACCGCTGAAGGAATAAGCGGTCATCGGCAGACCGCAGGACTATAAGCGCCAAGAAGAGCCAGTAAGCTCGTGAGTAATAACTCTGGGAAAGGAAGGCGGCCTTGTAGAGACCATCGAAAATAATAAGATGGTCATCCCATGATCGCTTAAAGAATGAAAATGGCCGCCGAGAAATCGCCGCTATGTAGACACCAGAATTGTCCATAGACATGTCTTTACATACATACTTAAACAACAAAAAACAGGTTAGATCTATTTTAGGCTTAACCCCTTGCCTAGAGCAAGCCCGGTATGAGACCAATCCTTGAAATTTGGTCAAGAGGTTAAGCCTTACTAAATAGGCAAAATGAACATAAGAAAAAGAATGCAATGCATGCCATGAAATGCAAGTCATGATGATGATGAT
>JANBPO010009260.1:5733505-5769831 GCA_024336825.1 Amorphophallus titanum
AAGCGGAAGCCAAAGCCGATCAGCGCAAGTCCCTGCTCGCTCGCCTTGAGCGCTCCGGGTCCATTGAGGACGCGGTCGCAGCCCTCAGAACCTAGCGGGCCTTCGCGTCGTGAGACGCCGCCCCTCCCATAGATGGAACTACCAACATGTCGGACACGACTGAAGCCACTGGCTTGCGCGTGCAGCAGTGGGAAGACAAGTTCTTCACTCAATATCTCCATGACGGCGGCTTCAAGTCGCTTATGGGCACCGCTGAAAACTCGGTGATCCAGGTCAAGGAGGATCTGACCAAGAAGGCCGGTGACTCGATCACCATCGCGCTGGTCAACCGCCTGACAAATGCGGCGACGACCGGAACGAGCGTCCTCGAAGGCAACGAAGAGGACATGGCATCGCGCTCGATGCGCATCTACGTGGACAAGCGCCGCAATGCGGTTCGTGTCGCGGAGATGAGCGAACAGCGTTCGGCGATCTCGCTGCGCAATGCGGCGCGCGCCACGCTGCTCGATTGGGCGATGGAGGACACCCGCGATCTCGTCATTGAGGCGCTGGGCTCGCTGAACGGAACGCCCTTCCTGTCGCGTACGCAGGCGATTGCCGACGCGTGGCTTGTGGACAACGCTGATCGTGTCGTCTTTGGCGCTGCGACAGCGGGCTACACCGACCTGTCCTCGGATCTGGCGCTGCTCGACACCACGGGCGACCTGTTCAACTTCAATGGGTTGGACGCGATGATCCTCAAGGCCAAGACCTGCAACCCGAAGGTTCGCCCGATGCGCGATCCGGGCAATGGCAAGCGCTACTATGTTGCGTTCGCGAACCCGTATGCGTTCAAGAACCTCCGCGACAGCATTGACGACAACATCCTCGCCCAGACCGTGGTCGAGATGCAGGCGTCGAAGCTGTTCGAGGGTGGCGACATCATGTGGAACGGCTGCATCGTCAAGGAAACCGACGATGTTCCGATCTACCCGAACATCGGTGACAGCGGCACGGCTGAGGTGACTCCGGTCTATCTCTGCGGTGCGCAGGCTCTGGCGATTGCTTACGCCAAGCGGTGGAAGACGGTGACCGAAGAGTTCGACTACGGCGACAAGCATGGCGTCGCGGTCGAGGGCATCTACGGCGTCCGCAAGATCGTCTTCGGCAGCGGCAACGGCGACACCGACGATCTCAAGGATCACGGTGTTGTGACGGGCTTCTTCGCCACCACTGGCTCAGCCACTCCGTCGATCACGTCGGCGGCTGAAATCGCTTAAAGAAAGGTACTGACCTATGGCCACCTATACTGGCTCGCGCGCGGCTCGCACCGCGCCGGTCCCCGGCTTGCCGATCCCGAATGGGGTACTCGGCGTAGCCTGGGGTGTTTATAACCACGGCGCAAATCTGGCTGCCACCTCCGTCATCGAATATTGCAAGGTGCCGAAGGGTGCCACGGTGATCGGCGGCTTCTTCCAGGCGGTCGATCTCGATACCGGCACGGAAGAGCTGGACATCGATATCGGCTGGGCTGCCAACGGCACCGATCTCGCTGACCCTGATGGGTTCGGCGATCTCGGTGTGCTGACAGGCGATGTTTCGGTACATGTGCCTGTAGCTGGCATCTGGGTTCCGTTCACGGGCGTGATCCAGAGCGCGGGCTTCAAGACTTTCGCGGCTGAGACGACCCTGATCGCCACGGTGAACACCGACGCGGCGTCGGGCGGAACCGGCATTTCCAAGCTGGTCGCCTGGTACGTCTGATCTTCTCCCCTACTGGCCGGGCTCTTCGGGGCTCGGCCATTTTTTGTGAGGACTGTAGATGACAATCGCCATCCCGGTCACAGATACGGCTCCTATCGCCGATTATTCAGGGCTGGTAGCGGCGATCATCCGCAAGACGGGCGAGCAGATCGACGAGGAAGAGGCAGGTCAACTGCGCGAAGCCGGCTTCGATCTCTGCCTCATCAAGGCTGATTGGTCGGGCCTGATCGACGAGCTCAGGTCGCTGATCGCCGACGCCGTCTCCGAGACGGCCAATGCCCAGGCGGCCGGCGGCGACGACTCGGCGGTCCAGATGGTCCGCGTGCGCAAGCGCCAGCCGCGCACGTCCCGCCGCCAGACCGCACAGAAGCACGCTGCCGAGTAGGCAGAGTAGGGGGGAGGGCGGCATGCCCGCGAAAACGCTGTTGATCGTCGACGACTCGCGCACGGTCCGCTCCATCGTGCGCAAGATGCTCGCCGAAACCGGCCTCGAAATGTCGGAGGCGGAAGACGGTGCGCAGGCACTCGACGCGTGCAAGGCGAGCCTTCCCGATGCGGTGGCACCCTCAGCACCCTCAGCACTACTAAATCGAGGCGCATGCAGGTCCAAAAGATAGGGCTTCTCTCTTTAACTTCCCACCGCTAAAACCTTTTTTCCTTTTCTTCTTCTACAGCCATGGGGCTGGTATTTATAGGGGACACAAGGCCCCATTCGGAGGGAGAAGGTCATCATTTCCCTCCCTTTTTCCTGCCATTGCTACTGGCATCCTGTCTCTTGTAGGCGCGTGGTGGAGTAGGTGGGAGGCCTCTCCCTACATAGAGTAGGCCAGTCGTATCCAACACCATGCTCGCATGGTGGTGGTGATGTCACTGACGTCATTTGAGCACGCGAGCATTTAATGCTCAGAATAAGGGAACAGTGAGTGAAGGACTCGTGATAAGCCCGAGTAAGTTAAAATTCCAGCTGGGGATCGAGCTTCTTCTAGGCCCTACCGAGGGGAACGCGGGAGAGAGCGATGCTCGAGAGAGAGAGAGCGATGCTCGGGAGAGGAAGAGAAATGCTCCACGGCACCACTTCTCTTTTTTTTCTTCTTTTCTCTCTCTTTTTTTATCGTCACCAATTGGATATTGGGACTGGGGACTGGGATGGGAATCTAGGAACCAGAGGCTGGGAACTGAATGCTTGGCCTAGGGACTGGGATTTGGATACTAGATATGGGTACTAGAGACTAAGCACTGAAACTGGAAATTAGGAATTGGAAACTAGGTACTAGGACTAGAGATGGAGACATGGATATTGGATACAGGGACCAGAGACTAGGTGTTAGGCCTGGAAATTGGGAATTGGTGGTTGGAAATTGGATAGTAGGACTGAAGGCTGGGATTTGGATACTCGATACTGAAAATGGAGACTGGATACTGGGCCTAGAAATTGGGAGCTGAAGGCTAAAAATTAGATACTGGGATTGGAGATGGGGATTTGGATATTGGATACTGGGACTGGAGACTAGAGACTTGACCTGGAAATTGGGAACTAGAGCCTAGACATTGGATACTGGGACTGGAGACTGGAAGCTGGAAGTTGGATATTGGAACTGGAAGTTGGAAGCTAGATATTGGAAGCTGGAAGGTAGAGATTGGAAATTGGAAGCTAGAAGTTGGATATTGGAGTAAGGAAGCTTGAAATGGGATATTGGGACTGGAGGCTGGAAGTTGGATGCTGGACCTTGTTGGGTTTAGTGTTTTGATGATGTTCAACTATGACTCATTATAAGTCCTCTTGCTAGGCACATAAAACTTAGTCGAATGCCTTAAAGTCAAATTGACTAAGTGTTTGAACTTTAGGTTAACATGTAACAAGTTCAAGTCGATAGACACGAAACTCAGTCGACTGATATGCATCAGGTCGACTGACTTTTATGTTTAGGTCGACAGACTCAGTCGACAAACCAGGCAGCAAGAGTAAAGCAGATAGACTGCGTTGACACACAATAGAAGTGTCAACCTACACTGGTTCACCAAAATAACAAAGGTCAGAGTGTCTTGACACACATCAGAAGTGTGTCGACCCACATTGGTTCATCAGAGCAAAGTGGTTGGCTAGTCGACTGACAGGAAGGATCTGATCAACCGAATTTCCCAGAAATGAAAAACAAGATTGGTTTGACTCAATGAAGTTATGGAGTCGACGCAAGAACAAACCCAGCTATCAGAGGTCAGGATGTGTCGACCTAACCCTCATGGTAGGTCGACCTAACTGGTGATCCAACAGACAACAGCAAAGGTAACAAGAAGATTGGGTCGACTTAGTATACTAAATGAGTCGACGTAGCTGAAGAAAAAATCCATGCAGAATTGAAGGGTGAGTCGACGCAATGTGCTTATGCGTCAACACACTTTGGAATATATAGTGCATATTCATTAAACCCAATGAAGGCTGGGTCGACGCAACAGCAGTGTTTAGTAACAACAACATAGCAATGCAAGCAACAACAGTAGCAACAGCGAATGACAAGTCGACTTGGCCTGAGCAACAAGTCGACTTAATCCCTCATCTAGTAGAGATGTCATTTGTCGAAGCACCAAGCAAGTCGACTCACGTTCCACACCATGTTGACTTACAAACTCCCAGAAGCTTGAGCCTCGCACAATTCAAAGAGCAAGTCGACTCAATCTCATTACCAAGTCGACTTACTGACTTCCAGAAGCCTTGAGCCTCACTCAATTCAATGAGCAAGTCGACTTAGCATCCAAACCAAGTCGACTCATCATGACAGCAGAGGTTTACGAACTTTAATTGTGGGCCCTCTTGGTCACATGATCTGAGATCCAATCATTGACGCATGCTTCAAGGTCACGTGCCTACGTTTCTGGAAAGATCCTCGGATAGAAGGTTCCACTCTTATCAGTAGACCAATCAGAAAATACCTTGAAAATGGAGGTTTATCCAATTTGCTCAGCTATAAATAGCACCCATTTGCTTTGGAAAAGAAGCAAGATGCTCAAGAAGGAAAGTGCCGCCCTGTGTGATTCAGATAGAGCATCCTTGAGGAAACTTGAGAGCCTTTTCTGAGAGCACTTGAAGAGGAAGAAGAGTGTGGAGATAAGAGAGAGTAGCCACCTGAGATAGTGTGAGAGCTCTTCGTGACTGGGCGTGAGGGTTTTCCAGACTCACCTGAGAGTCTTGTGGGTGTTCATCAGAAAAGCTCCCAGATCTTCATCTCGAGCAACATTATGTTTTCTCATTTTCTTTTTCCTTCTTTTGTTTTCTGTTCATTCTCATTTCTAATCTATCTATGAGTGTGTGTTTTCTGATACCCTATTTTGGGTTCATTTTTTGATCGCAAGCCGTAAGGCAGTGGTGTGAGGAGAGTGTTCCTCAGTTCAAGCTGTTAGTCAATGGTTGTTTGCAGATTGAATCCACTTGTGTGTGTGTGTTACTTGCAAGTAGTGAATCCTCACTAATCTAGTGAGGGGTGGATGAAGGTTATGGGTCTGCAATCGAACCACCTAAAAAACTTTATGCACTGGTTTGATCCTTGTGTGTGTGATTTCTTTTCTTCTTCCTCCACTGACAGGTTACTAACTCCACTACTTACTATGTCCGATATATCATTCCTCCACACACATTTGGGTTTAGGTAGTTTTGTGCACTGAAAAGTATGAATTGACCTTACCTTCCAAGGAGAAGGAATATGCACTGATCTAAAAACTTTAATGCAATTGCTACCTAGCGTTGACCTATTGACATCTTGAACAATAGCATTGAGTTTGAACAGTAACAAGGAATCAATTTACCAGCATCAAGATACGTTAGACAATCAAACATGTTGCCAGCATCAAAACCTTAACACATATAGGGGAGACAGATCATTCTCCCCTTTAGCCACTCATTAAAAACCAGAGGAGACACAACACTCCTCGCTCACCAGCCATGCCACGAAGTCAGTAATCTCAGCTCTCAGCGAAGGCACGAAGATACCCCCCTCCATGACCCTTTCGAAGAGCATAGGAGGGGTGCACTATCGGAACTCCTCCCAAACCGACGGAGTCCCCAAGTCCTAGCACCGATTGTATGAAGCAGCTTGGATAGCAAACCGCCCTTGCCAAGGGGGAGGGGCCCCTCCCAAAAGCATCGGAGTCAGAGCGCTCCCCCGATCATCTCCACGCTTGGGGTGACGACGCTCGGCCTGGCTCTGACCCGCACCTCAACTCCCTCCTCCTCACCATGCATCCCGACAACCCCGACCAGGACCTTCGAGCCGAGCCCTTCCCCCTACGCTTCCGCCAGTTCAAAGGAAATCCCCTCGACTATTGTGGGCACCTCTGGCTCGGTAGGAAGAAGGCTCGGGTGATGTGTACCCTCGGTCGCAGGCTCCTCAATCGGGTGGGAAGTCCTCACCTTCTTCAACTGCGTCTTCTCGATGGTCAATGCTTTCATCGAAGCCAGAAGCAGTCACTCCCTGGCATCCTTCCGCTTGGGCCCTCTGCGCCTGGAGGCATCGTCCCCAGTGACCTTTTTGCCCTTATCTTAGGCAGAGGAAGGACCTGCTGGAGCTTGAAGTAAACTCGGGGTAGTCATCTCCTCCAACTCGATGACCTCCCAATCGACTGGTCGCCCCTCGCCTCCACCATGCCATGGCTCAGCTTATCAAAGGGCAAGTCATTAGCAGGAGGCTGGACCGATCGAGACAAGAAAACATGAAGTTTGAAGTTTGAGATCCTCACCATCGAGTGGCAGCGCTAAGCAAGGGTACTCCTCTATGTTGGCCAGAGTCATCAACTCGACGGTGGTCTTGTGATTCTCCTGAAGAATTTTAATCACCTCCCTTAGCTCCGAAGGAATCGCCACAAGCTTCGAAGGGATCACCGAATGAAGGCTGGGTGCCTCGGGGAACCCCCAAGGATTCCCCTTAGAAGATCCGACCCAGGAAAATCGAGTCTTCCATCACTTGTGTGAAGAATCTTGAGGGGAAAGCACCACACACACCCTCCCTTTTCTCGCCTGAAGAAAAAAGAAGCCCTTCCCAGCATGGGTATGCTCCTTCAGCTCGAAGAAAGCATGGAAGAGGTCTAAAGAGGGATCGATGCCGCATTGGCGACAAAGAAAAATAAAGGAGAAGATGAAAGTATAAGAGTTGGAGACCAACTGAATCGGTGCCAGCTCGTAAAATTGTAGCAGCTGTGCGACAAAGGGGTGGAGAGGAAGGTGGAAACCACACTTCCAGGCTAACAGAAAAATGCAGAAGTGGCCCGAATGAGTATCCAGGTATGATTCATGACGTTTGGCCGGAGAAAAGAAGTACAACCACAATAGTTCATAAAGTGTCCCAATCTCCTTCACTTCGACCTCACCAAGCTCACTGCGTAGAGGATGACTGGGCGTCGAACCCTGTTCGAGTCCCCGGGTCTCGATCGTAGGATGGAGCTCCGCCATGGAAGGTCGCGAAGGACGAAAAGAAGAAGAAGGGACCACGGAGTCGGAAGAGGCTAGAGGAGGCAGAGGTTGACGGTCTGCTACCACTGTGATCTCCACGAATTCCTTGAACACTTCTACTATTCTTCGCTCCCTCAGGTCACTCTCACGGCGCACAGATCCTCTCAACACTAGCACAACAGAAGGAAAAAGCCCTAGCAGAGAAAACGTAAGATGCAAGTATATGGGAGCATTTGCATAGATATCCCAACTTCCCTGACAGGATGCGTCGCAACGTTTCAGGCTCCCAAAAGGGTTCCCCTGTGCCGGCTCAAGGATAAGCGTTATCATCATATGTATGCCCCCAGGACATCCACATTAAATGGCCCCTGTCGACAACCATATCCCCGCCCGAGCCACCAACGCTACCCAGAGGATCCTACTCTCCGCACCCAAATTTTAGCTCGGGAGTAGGGGGGACAAGTGGAGAGGGGAAAATCTACAGCCCAGTTATACGTGCAGATCAGGGTGGCCGAACCAGGTCCAAACTGGCCCAATTAGGCCCAACGTGACCCAACCAGGTCAAGCTCCCCAAAATGATAACCCCACGAATGGGCCCGCCCATGTCAAAGCCCAAACATCCTCGGAATAGATCTTCCTAGGCAGCCACTCGGCCCGAAAGTCCGAGCATCAGTCACTCATAAAAGCCTAAACGGTGCCCAAGCGTAACCGACACAGCGTCCCCCATGACTCGGGAGAAGCCCAAATGCCTCACTGGGGGATATCCTAATGCTCGGAACCCCATCGGACAGGGCATAACTCCCGGCGGGGATCTCACCACTGCTCAAACGGGAAAACTCCAAAGGGTAGGGGAGAGGAAGGTTGTTCCCTTGCAGCATAAGGCCCCCAGTCCCTTCAAGTACCCTTCAGCGGTAATTATATAAATTCCAAGAAAACCCTCTGAAAAGAGGACAGAAGAACCCTGAGCACTCAACACCACCCCCTTTGGTGGAGAGCGATGTCGGGCCCCCTCTTCTTCTCCTGCTCTATTTTTCACCTACGCTCTACCAGTTCGCTGACTTAAGCATCGGATGCTTTTCCATGGGATTTCTAACCCTGGGCTCCTCTGATCCATTTCCTATCTTGCAGATCCCTCCTCAGTGGTGATGTCAACTATATCGGCGGCTCAGGACCAGGCGCGAGATCACCCCTCTTCACTACCCATCTTCTCCCTATAGCAAGCAGAAGGCAGTCCTCCCTAGACCACTAAAGTCTAATAGCGGTCCCAGAATAACGTTACTATCAGAAATGGTCCTCCCGCGATCGCCTATCTTTATCTGATGAACGCCTCTTCAATCGGTCGTTGTTTCTTCTTTTTTTAATTATGGAAAGTCTGATATTTCTGGGAAATTGTGACAGTCTCATGGGCACTATTTCGAAGGACGACTGTCTCATGGTCGCCATTTCCACTCTGTCTCCTCCTCATTTGCAACCTCCCCAGTTGGTGTCTTTCCTCATTTTGACTCCATGACTGATTGAGGAAAGGAGATCCATGTCTAGAAATCATCTTCCTTATTTTAATCCTATTAAAACTAGGTCTCTTTCATCCATAAATACCCCTTAATTCATCCGCTCAAGTTTCTTCGGCAGAACAATTCTTCTACGTGCAAGTGCTTTTCCCCTGGTAGTTCTTCTTCCTCCAACAATTCTTTTTCTTCTCCTGCTGCTACTGCCCTGCTACATTCCTTGCTGCTACTACCGATTGTTGTTGTACTATCGTGGCTATTTCTGCTGTCTCCTGCCACAGTAACACAATGCAAGAAACAAAGCTGTCGTTCCCTGCTCTCCCTCTATTCTGCTCACAGACGCAGAAGAGGAGTCATCCCCCTTCCTTTATTTTTCTTTTACTAATCTGCAAATCATCATCATCTCTACCACGTCGCTTAGGCTACTTTAGCATAATATTTCATATCCTCTTTTGCATGCATACTCCATCCTTTTGCTCCTCTTCAGGGTTTAAAACAAACACACAAGGTGTGCTCATGCCCTTATTACATCGTGTTATTTACATAGAGCATTGATACTACACATCATTGGCTAATCCAATTCTCTTGTCTTTGCTTGTTTTCTTTTAAGGGTAATCAAGAATAAAAAACTCTTTCATCGGCCGACCGGTAGAAGGAAGAAGTTGAGCTCACGTCCACACCCACTTGCAAGGTATTCATCATGATCACACTCTTCTTTTTGAGGTAACTTATCTGGCAATGACACTCCTAAGTAGCATCTCATTCTCCCTCCCCTACCTTTTCCTTTATTTTGTCATCTTTTATCACTCATCATCTTTCATCGCTAGTTGTTGTTTTATTTTTTTTAAATCTTCCCTCTTTTTAATGTCTATATGACATCGTTCACACCTAGCAGTCATCACTAGGCCACTAGGGCCTTTCTGATAGCCTTGCAGTCGTTTAGTAGCCCGCAAGGGTTCAAAAAATGGTCATTGAGTAGACCACTTTCTGATTCTGGCAGTTCTGGCGCGTGCTTACGGGGTCATATTCGTCGATGTATAACTTGGCCTCCTAGGGTTGGATTGCTATGTTCTTAGGCTCGTTTTGTAGCCCTTTGTACTATCTTTCCATCCATATATCGTTTGCAGCATTTGGGTCATGTTTACATAGTCTAATCTTGTCATCATTTTTGAGTTTTCTGCATAACGTCTGCAGGTAGGCCCAGGGACAAGTTCATAAGTACATCTTTGCTTGATGATTTGATTGCCTTCCTGACCTCTGATTACTTATTTCTTGGTCCAATATTGTAGCCCTTTGTATTATCTTTCCATCCATATATTATTTGCACTATTCGGACCACGTTTGCATAGTTAAATATTGTCTTCATTTTTGGCCTCTTTATTGTCTCCAGCCTCAGCAGGCTGTCGGGAAATTGCCTTCTTGCCTTTATCATTCTGCTGTTCAAACGCCTTGATATCAAGAGCGTTTGCTTCTTTAGGCGCTTGACGATGTTCTACTGCCTTGCCTTTTTGTGCAGTGATAGTAGCTGATGTCGGGGTAGGTCTCGCCAGGAAGGCTTCTACCTCGGCCACCACATTGTTCAAATGGTCAAACTATTAGATTTTCATCCCGATCATCTTTTCCATTACCTCTCTCCTGAGGTTCTGTTTGCATATTTGAATAGCATCCTCCTAGTGTGGGGGCCGCTTGCTTCTCATTCCGAGGTTCCTCCACCTCTTAATGCAATCAAGGGCTGTCTCATCTGCCATTTGCCTTGTTGAGTAGAGTTCAGCCACTGTGACCTCCCTTTCGATGACATGAAATCTTTCTCTGAATTTCTTTTGCATATCCGGCCAGTCGCTGATCCACCCAGTAGGGAGGCTGGAGTACCATTCAAAAGTGAGCCCTATTAGCGAGGACCCAAAAAATTTCAGTAGATATGACTCATCGGTGGCTAGATCACCCATGACAGTCATATAGTAAGCGACATGCTCCTTCGGGGATCCCTTCCCGTTGAACTTGTCAAATTTTGGTAGCTTCCTGATCCCAGGGGGAGCCACTTGGCAGCATGATACGATGGTTATGGCACCCTATATGAATCAAATGCGAGATAATCGCCTTCACTTCGTTCAGCAAGCTTCAGCTCGATCATCCTCTCCACTATCATCTTATTCATGATAGTTGGATCGACCGGCTCTGGATAGAAATGTGCTGGCTACTGATAGCGGGTGACCAAGGTGGTCGCCTGCGGAGGAGGACGCAGTAGCAAAGGTGTCTGGTGCACCTGCAGCAGCACTGGCGGCATCAGCGGCTGTGGTGGGCATTGCTAAGTTGTTGCCAGACTTGGCTCTGCCGGTTGGGGCAGGGTATAAAGTGGTAGGAAGTTACTTTGGTTGACGACTCCCTTTGATGATTCGACCTTCATCTCAGGCTATTTGGAAGCTGAGGTTTTCCCCGTCTTCTCCATGAGCTGCTTCTTCATGAACTCTATCTCCTGCCGATACTTTTGGAGTAACATCAGCACCGATGGGTCCATGGTTGCAGTGCTGCGGATAATTTCTGTTGTTTCCCTTGACGCACCTTCAGGCAGAATGTCGAGGAAGACATTTTCTTCCTCCGCCGTCACTACATTGGCAGTCAGAATAATAGCCTCATCACATTGCTAAGCTAAAATTTACGTTCCCTTAGCCGCTGCCAGCATTTCTTTTGCGGCTTCCACCCTTCGAGTATTCGGCCCCAGCCTTCTGGCCAATCGAGCTAGCTCCTGAGGTTCCTCAGGTAGTCTTCCGTAGGGGCCAAACACCCCAGCCATATTATAGGTGAAAATCTGCATACTTTTTCTTTGACTGTAAACCCTTCTCCTTGCATGCTCTGGGAAGGTGAGTCTCTCGAACACGGAGACTCTTCTTCTTTCCTCCTGGCAGGGAATAACTGAGAGTGATGGTGGCGTGATTACCAGGGGTGGTGGGAAGGAGGATGGCCGAAACTTTTGACCACCCACCTTCTCATTTGTTGGGGGAAAAATCTCTAAACGGGATATAGGAGGATTATACTATATGGTGAATGCATATGCAAATAGAGCCACGATGTAAAAAAAAAAAGGGAATCAAAGGGGATTTAGAAATTCAAACCTAGATGGGCAACCGAGCTCAGAGTTACCACCGGAGTACTACATGTCTTCCGAACACCCCTTTGCCAAACCTTCTCCGAACTCCGAGAGAAAGAGCGAGAGAAAGAGACTCCTTCATCGTTCTCCAACTCCACCTCTCCAACTTCTCTCGATTCTTCCCCCTCTGTCCCTAAACTCTCTCCCCTCTCCCTTTTTCTCTCTCTCTCTTTTTTCACTTCCTCCGAGTGGGAAGCTTTTTGTGTCCAAGAGGGAGCTCTAGAAGCCTCGAAAGACGTGGGAGAGATCGTGCTGGACGAGGGAATAATCATGTGAGTCATGGTTGAAGAACGAACTGCATTCTCTGACCGGGTCAAAGCAGGAGGGCGGCCAATCCATTGGCCTTCTACAAGGGGTGGGCGGCCAAGCATGTGGCCACCTAGATGGGTGAGGGCGGCCATCGCCTGGCCTTCTAGAGACCAGGGTGGCCATCACCTTGGCCGCCCAACCCATGGGACTTGGGCCCCACCAGACGAGTGTGGCCCAATAATAATTATGTTACGGGCTGGACTTAAAGCAAAAAAAATATTGAGAAATCGAGTGAACCGACTGCGTCACTCACATGAAGGTCCAACTGGGGATCCGTGGGATGTCTGAAATTAGGCGTCTACACCTACCCAATGCCAAACTGAGCCACACTCGAGCTAGTGCCAAACTATGCCACACTCGAGCCAGTGCCAAACTGAGCCACACCCGAACCAGTGCCAAACTATGCCACACATGAGCCAGTCCCAAACTGTGCCACATCCCTAGCCAGTGCCAAGATGAGCCACACCCTAACTAGTGCCAAACTATGCCACACCCCAAGCTGGTGCTAAAATGTGCCACACTATGAGTCAGTGCCTGACTGCACTCAAATCCAGCTCCTACTGACCCGAAGCCCTCGTCTCCCTTAGTATCAAACTGTGAACGGTCATTGAGCCTTATCACCAATCCCTTCTCTGTTGATTGTTGCTGACACCTCATCGTTGCTACTCGGGTCGGTCCCCGCCCAACATTATGACCTCTTGGATCACTGATTCTTTCTTTTTCGGTAGTCAAACAAGGGTGTTTGGATTACGTCTGATGTAAATTAACACTGGCTGCAGTCGATGGGGATAGGTCCTGCACCCAAACTTCACAATTATCTGATACACCTAAACTCACAGAATTAACCCTACGCGCATTATCCTAATACTCGGAAATGTGCAATCGCACATCAACTCCCTCGCGTCATCCAAATAGACTGGCACGCCCTCCCAGGGACTCATACACAAATATATGCAACACCCCCACCTCCACGTGCCACGTTGATTCTGCGTGTTCATAGTAGACATATATTATAATTCGAGAATTATAACTGAATAAACGAGGCATTTATCAAACACATGAGCATATATTTTCAATTGTCCATCTTTATCTATCAAATAATTCTAACTTACAAATCACTTTCCGAACAAATATGGTCATATCGACATGATCTCCACATATCAAATCATATATGCCAAATCATATATGCCAATCTCACTAAACAAAACATAATTTTGTATACCAAATTAAGTCCATACAATAGACATGCGTCAAAGCCACAACATAAGACATTTCATTTTCGTTGTAGTACCCAGGCAAAAGGCACTACCCAGCATCATACAAAAGTCCATTGTTTTAGATATGAGGGTCTTATTCCCATGGCCATTCCATACCAATCAAGGCACCCTTAAGGGTCTAATTCTCATGACAAATCCATACCAATTAGGACACCCTTGTCATAACATGGGTCTAATTTTCATAGTAGACACTCACTGTCTGGACACCCTAAGTCTAATTCTTACAGCAGATTCAGACTATCAGGACACCCATAACTTATCCCCTTAAGATAGCATGGTCCATAAACTTTTTTTTTAACTCCAATAAGTGCCTGGACGACAGGACAGGGGGGAGCGATCAACCCTATTGGATAGGGAAGTAGCGCTCCACCCCCGACCGCCAAACAGGGAGATTTTCATTCATAATAACAAAAGGAGGAGTATAAGATACATTAAGGATGGAGTGAGGGAAGGCCAATCCTATCAAGGCGATAGGGACCTTTGACAACAGTGGGGATGTCCGCCCAAGAAATCCAAGTAGTAGTAGAGGACAAAAAGCAGCCCAGGCCACCCAACATATCCGCAACTTGATTCACTTCACGGAATATATGGGCGATGGAGACTTGCATAGACCTTAATAGCTCCTCCACCTGGCACATGATAATGTTCAGCCTCCAGGGGCAGGAGAAGCGACCATTGACAATCTGAGCGAGCACGAGGGAGTCCGTCTCGACTATGGCGGAGAGGAAGCCGTGGTCCCTGCAGCAGGAGAGTCCATCCCGAAGGGCAAGTGCTTCCGCTTCAAGGCTGGAGTAAACATGAGGGTATGCAGTCGCAAAGGCAAAGATCAGTAAACCAGAGGAGTCCCACAGAGCACCACCACCCCCCGCAAGGCCCATCCCGTGCTTGAACGCGCCATCGACATTGAGTTTAAGCCGGCCAGAGGGAGGCGAGAACCACCGAATAATTCTAGGAGGGGATGGCTGCGGTACCAAAAGATGTTGAGTAGTGGATGGCGGATCTAGAGGGGAGGTGTGAATAGATCTGCCCCTCTTTTCATAATGCAGCCCTCTTTATATCTAGTTAAAATAAATTACAGTGGAACTAAACTAGCTTAACGAAGAATATTCAGAGTAGCTTGGCAAGATGAATAAGTAATGTATCAGTCCGAACCTAAGCATGCATCAAGAACGAATCAACCACACAAGTAAACCACATCACAGTGGATTTTAAGGTGGTTCGGACTGAATCCCCAGTCCTACGTCCACCCCTCACCAAACCCCGGTGAGGCTTCACTAGTGTATGAATGAGTAGCCAGGACAGTGTCCAAGATGTGGTGGGTTTCACAAGGGTAGGCCGTGCACTATGGAGGAAGCAGAATTGGATTTTTTTCAGGTGCGGTCAAATTGGACACATTGTGCGTGAGTGCCCATGGCAGCAGTCCTAGTCCTAGCCATCTCAACAGCAGCTCACTGGCCTAGCGAGACAAGGATCCCGATGTGCGCGAGGCACCTGATAGGGAAAAGTGTTAGCACCCCACCTCATGGAAGATATGTGCAAACTTCGGTTATTATATGATGTGTTTTTGTTGATTCCGTTGTTCTCTTATTATAATTGTGTTTCCTTGTGTTTTTGCTTTTTTCCCGAAGCGTGTTCGGGAGTCCATGTAAGGATCCTGTGTGTTGGCAATGTAGCTACCTATAAGGGTTATACACTCATCCCTCCTCGAGTTATTGGTGCGTGGGCTCCGTTAGGATTGTACCAAGTCAGGTGAGCAGAATCACCAGCTGGGTTAATATGTCGTGTTGTGGGGGTGGTGTTGAACCTCCCGATGTGTATTGATATTAAGACTTGCGTGTGTGAGTGGATTGTCAGGCGAGGAAGGGAGATTGTGTTCCAGAATCAAGGAGTGTGAGTTCCTTCACCTCCATGTTTGGATTCAACTTATTTAATTGGAGGCCGTGTTGTAGCGGATGTTAAGTCCCCCCCGTTCTTACAGTATGATTGGTGCTGACCCACAAGTTTCAGGATCGGATTGGTGGTTAAGAAGGGTGGATATTTTCATGGTAAGTGAGTCCTGGAGGTTTCATAGTCAACTGTGGAGAGTTGTTGAGAAGGGTGGATATTTTCATGGTAAGTGAGTCCTGAAGGTTTCATAGTCAACTGTAGAGAGTTGACTTCAGATGAAAGGATGTGTTGGCCATGTGAGTGGCCTCGGTTGCTGCATGTCGGCGACAATATCATGCGTACTGAGTGACACTAGCAGAATAGAGAATCAAGGGCTCAGAGGTGAGAGTTGTAAGATGAGGATAATTATTGAGCCAATCTTTTCAGCGAATTGTGTCACGTGGCTCAGAGTGGAGTCACTTAATGATTGGTGTTGGGGGCAGGTCGTATCCATTTGGACTGGTTATAAGGCGCAGGTGTGTGTCACTTAGAGTTGAGCCAGTGATTTGACCGACCTCGGTCAGTGTGGATGTTCTTGGAATAGACCTGAGGAATAAGAAGTGTTGGTGTTGAGGATATGACCCGATATGGATGTCATTAAGAGTAATCGAGAGAGCTACTTGAGTTATTTGAGTGCCCTGATGATATATGGCTTAGTGCGTCGGTTGTCAGGCGGACACAATATTCAGGACCAGCTAAGTGATGTGATGGTTATGGATGAAGAGCTTGGCTATGACAATACTCGAGAGAGTTTGGAACTCGATGCTTCTTGTGGTACCACTGTCTAGATTGCGGTGTTCACTTGGCTCGGAAGGAGTTGTGCA
Organism: Amorphophallus titanum; assembly: GCA_024336825.1. NCBI lineage: Eukaryota > Viridiplantae > Streptophyta > Magnoliopsida > Alismatales > Araceae > Amorphophallus > Amorphophallus titanum. Next base: position 5,749,672 of record JANBPO010009260.1, read on the forward strand.
AGGGGATTGTGCATGTGGGTGCCAGACGTTGGTCACTGTCAATTAGCAGTTTAGGTGGAACTATGTTGTTGATAAGTGCAGATTGGACGGTTGTAATATGGAATAGCTGTCTCTTTGACGAAAGAATCTCCCGAAGTGTGAATATGAGATGAGAGTCCTATCATTAGGAAAGGATTTGAGGCGGCGTGCTCAGGATTAGTGTGATTGAGGAGTTCGAGATTCGCGTGAGTGACCTCATTGATCTCTCTCCTCTTGAGAAGATGGAATTGGCCGGAGGGCTAGGGAGGACCAAGATGGTGCTAAGCGATGTGTGACTGGCGACTGGCAGATAGTTCTCTACAATCGATATGCACTCATGAGTTGGCTATTATGTGCTGTAGATTTCGGACTGTGAATGTAACGACTCAAAATTCGGATACCGAGACAAGTCCGATACCATTCGGATCCTGCGCCGCCACCCACGAGTTGGGAGACTCAGAAGGGTTAAGGGTTGGTTTGATTATGCATTGAAATTCTAAACAATAACAGTAAAGTAAATATATCTAATTAATCTATAGTTCTAATACGAAACAAATAGCATTTTATAATAATTAAATAACTACAGAATCTAGTCCACAAGTACAGTCAAGGCAAGAGAACGTACATTGTCCCGAGCACACCCCGGAAACCTAGTGAGCTGGCAACTACGAAACCTCCAACCGAACCGCTCCACTCCAAGAAGGACGTCGCACCTGAAAAGCAGGGGGTGAGCCTCATCTCAAAGGCTCAGTAGAGGGCCCGCGGAACCCCAGTTCAATGGAAGCGGTAACTAAAGTAACAATAGTAAAGGAAGTTGTAAGTAGGCACGACGTAGGAACAACAAGTAAAGAGCAACATCGACAGCTACACTACAACCAAGCTGATACGACCCAACAACAGAGACTCGAACCAGATGACGGTCAACCAGGAAGAGCACACACACCGGCCCTCTTCACAACCCCGACCCCAAGGTCGAACAGTCCGTCCTAGCCGACGGAACCACAAACATGGCCACACGACCAACCACAAGCCGAACCAACACCCCGGGAGACTCTCTCAATCCTGGAGCATGGAAGGAACCCCTCAGGAGAATCTCTCGATCCCGAGCTAAGACTAGCGGGAGAACCATTTCTAACACTACGCGGGACAAACCAAATCACCAGCACGATAAACCACACTGGGAAGAAAGCCACGCTGAACCCTCTCAGGTGACGAGAGTACTAACCCACTGACCATGAGACCGGATGCATCCTCCGACGACTTATACCGTAGTCTCACGTGTCTCCCTACACACCCTCCGGTAGAAACTGAGACACCCAAACCGTACACAGTACTAGTGTACCATAGAATAAGGACTAGTCAGGGTCGCGCTCGTCAATGCGGGTCCACTGTCCCCGACCATGTGTGCACACACAGACCATCTACTCTAGGTCGGTCCTCTAGTCGATTTCCCCCCCAGCCGAACTCTAGCTGCAAAGGCAAGGGGCCCTCGGGTAACCTGCCTAAAAACCACTACACGGGACAAGCCTCTACCACTCCATGGACGCACTTCTTTCTAAAATTAAATTATGATGGTTTGTTCGTTTATTGGTTCTGTTAAGTGTGTGGGGATCCACGCCCCAATCACCCCCAGGTGAAGGGGAAACAATGGGAACTCCTTCCCCAATGTCCTAGGCATGCATCTAAACCCTCGGATCGGCCCTGTATCAATCAATAAACTACGTCAACTCCCAACATCCTATCAACACTAACGAATAAGCCTGTGGCCCAGACCTTCCATCTAAAGCCATAAACAAAAAGACTCCTTACTTTGACACTAACCCCATGACAATGAATAAACCACGTCGGCCTCCAACACCCTATTGGCACTGACAAATATACATATGGCCAAGACCTTCCATCTAAAGCCACGAATAAAAAGACTCCTTGCTTTGACACTAACCCCATGTCGATGAATAAACCACATCAGTTTCTGACTCCCTGTTGACACTAACAAATAAACCTTTGACTCAAATCTTCCACCCAAACCAACAAATGCACAAACTTCTCCTGTCCCAACGGGCTCATTACAAAACCTTCGACTTAGACCTCCCATCCAAGTCGATGAATAAACAACCCTCTTTGACCCAACATGAGCAGTTAGTCCCACCAGGATTGACCTCACACGTCTGCTTGGACCTTCTATCTAGGTCGATGCACAAAACCATATCTCTTTGCTTCAGCATTGACCCCATGCCGATGACTAAACCATTCTCGGGCTAAACTTTCTGGCCCTTGTACTCACCACAGTGAAGCGAACCCTTCATCCCTTCACTGAAGGGGTGAGCACTTTCCTACGAATTTATAACCAGATTAATTGTCTACCGGTTCATGAAATGATATGCTAAAGAAGTCTACACCTATGAGCCCCGTACACTCATCCCTTGCTTGCGCCACCCATGGGTGTGGGGCAGTTGTGGACACCTAAAATTCACCGTCGGGAGACTCAAGCCACTGCAAACCAAGAGAAGAAGGGGTACGTCGACGCACCATGTCAAGTGCGTCGACGCACACGTGAAACCACAGGCTACCCACTTAGGCAAGAAGCTAGGTGCGTCGATGCACCCTCACCCCTGCGTTGATGCACATGCAAACGCGCATGAGAAATAAGGACAAGAAGAAAAGAAGGAAAAAAGAAAGGAAAGAGAAAATAGGTGAGCCGGCGGCCCTCTACCCCATTGAATCAGCCAAGCTACCTTTGATCCAGTGCCAAAAGAAGAACAAAACACACAAAAGAAAAGAGAGAGAAAAGAGGAAGAGGAAAACAAGGAGTGAACCAGCTAGCCCCCCATGGGCATGAACCGATACAATGCCCTTTTGAAGATGAATCGGCCAAGCTACCTTTGAACTGGTGTGGCCCTCTCCCCCCTCTTGCAACTGATATGGTGGTGAGGCCCCATGGGCATGAATCGGCGAGGCCCCCTCCTCCTCGTGAATCGGCCAAGGCCCAACCACCACTTCAATCAGCCAATGCCCAACCATCACTTGAATCAGCGGTGTTCATCTCGAAACTGTTGGTCCGGTGGCAGAAAATGACAAGAAGTGAGAAGTGTCACCTTGTCCCACTGTTCATCCCACACAGAACCCTGTTTCACGCTGGATCACCTCAAGTGAAGTAGCAAGGAAGAAGAAGTAGAGAAGGAAGCCCCTCTGACAACCTCTGGCAAGGCATTTAATGCCCGATCGACGGACTATCGAAGGACACCTACGTAGGCAGTTTATCAGCCAGGTAAAGCCTAGGCTTGGCCAATAGGTCGGCGAGAGGATTCTTCCCCGTCACCTTAAGCCCCCAACAATGACAGATGGTACGAAGCTGACAAGCCCCCCTATCCTGTGAAAGCATGGACTGTGGTCGATGACAACCTCCATCGCATGAACATTTAATGCTCGTGCGTTTCTCTCGCATCCAAGACCGATAGTGCGATGGTAGCCTGTTGTCGACGCTAGGGTGGTCTGTCTGATAGTGGTAGAGCTTACCCTGGGATATTCTGCAGGAGTATCCAACCTCAGATGCCCCCCTGTCTTGCACGAACCGATGGGCAATAGCATGGCAGTCAACCCACCTCTCTCTCTTTCAGACGAGAAGGGAAGTGGTGGGAGCTTTATCCTGAAGAAAAGACCCGACGCTCTATATAAACTCGGGCTGGAACTTTTTCCCAAGGGGGTTTGAAGGTTGTGAAAAAGCAAAAATAAAGAGAAGGAGAGCCAGTAGAAGAGACGAAGAGCAATAGAGAAAGGAGGGAAGGAGAGGAAGAGGATCCCTCTACGGTGGGTCCTCGTTTTCTTTTCTGGCTTCCTTTGTTCTCTTCTTCATGCCCCCACAGGGCCACACTCAATGTAATCCTCTTTGGTGAATAAATGAAATGCTGGGCCTTGACCCTAGTTTGTAAAATCTACTGTAATCCTTCGATCGGTGCAATTCCTTTTCGCTTTTGCTATTCCTTTTCTATTTTGCTCGCTCCCCTCCCCGAATGTGTATGGTTGTTCTTTCTTTCCTGCAGATAGCATGCCATTTGCATGACTGTGTGGTTCATATTATGGCATTTAGTGTTTCTGAGTTTACACAAGATAATGAGTACAAGCCCAAGGTGTAGAACCGCCCGAGCCCCTTGTTGCCTTCCTGTACATTTCACACCCCTTGCTCTGTACTTCACCCAGTTGTCAGTGGTTAGGTCCAGCAAGAAGATCTTGGTTTTCTCTTCTCAAAGTTCCACCTTGGGATTTGACTAGTCTTATAGTCATGATGCCAAAGGGGTGAGAGATATGGGATAAAATCCAAGAATGAACATTCAGTGATATTATTGCTTCCACTGGTTTGTGGAAGAAATATAGATAATCTCCCTTTCGGAAGGGTTTCGGGCTTACACGATCTCATGAGTATGGTTAGGAACCCAGGCCCGTCTGAGCTCCGATGGACTATTCCTCATTTCAACTCTCCTTAACTTTTTTAGAATTTTTTTGATCACTCCGAGTCCCAAGGAACTTCTTCATAGTGTGGTCCCTGGGGAACCCCGTTTGCAAGTGAACAACAACAGCCATATGCTGGGCAACATAATAAATCCATGTCCCGAATTTCAGATATCACTACCCATGGGTCATCAGAGCCCCTTGTAGGCCAGTCCTCGGGGTTTCTCCACCCAAGTTCGGTCACAGGGTGGCCACTTTCGGCACGCCCAGTAGGACTGAACTACCTCTCATCTTTTCACCAACATTAGGGGCCCAATGGCCTTTTTCGAAATTCTAAACTTCCACACTTTTACATTTGCAGGAGGGATTCACTTCTGAAGAATCAATGGTTGTCACTTTCGGTCCGTTGGTTGTGGCGAGCCATGCGGAGCATGGCTACTTAGCAGTGCCGATCCAGTTTGGCAACTTTCCCCCAGTTGTTGGCTTCCCCAACTTCCTCGGGGTTATGTTGGTGGACCTCCTAGACGTCAAGGAGGCCGAACCCACCGCTGCTATGGAGGCGACACATGAAGCCGTGAGAGTGGTGGGCTGCTACATCCACCACATTGAAGCGAAGAAGAAGTGCACTTCGATTGCTAGGAGGGCGGCAAGGAGGACTGCCAGCACACCGCAAGGTCGGCTTTCCCTCTCGGGCAAATCCATGATGATCTGAGGAGTCTGAGTGTACCTGAATGGCCGCCAGGTGACTGTCTCACCCGACAGGGTGATCCCGACGGTGCTGGTGTGCAATCAGTTCCAAGCACTGGCCCGGGGGTGAGAGGACCGCACCAGGTCCATGCCAAAGCAAGAGTCGCCCCAGAAGTCGACTAAATTCAAGCAAGCATGGGTGCCCGCACAGCCCCAACCCAACAAGATCCCGTTAGGACTGACCGGCTTAAGAAAAAGAAGGAAGAAGACAAAGAGGAGAAGATCGAGGTGTCAGCCCAGGCTTCTCAGAGACCTGCCCCCCATGCTCATGGCAGGTAGGCAAACATCTATTCAAACGAAGGAAGATACAGCAGGATGCACGAGCAGAGGTGCCTCGCCTATAGACCGTCGGTGCAAGCATCACCATCAATTGTTTGCCCCACCCAGGGACAAGACGACATCACTCAAGCCGTGCGGGGATATCTCCGCGACCTTGGAAATACCCTCTTGGGAACTCAGCGGCTCTTAGATGCCGTGAACGATGTCGAAAGAAAGTGGGAGCAACAAGTTAACCCGGAAGACATCGAAGATGCGGAGTTGGGGTGCTATGGGTCACCCCTTCGTAAAGAAGCCCCACCGAGAGTGTCGGTGTTTGACAGGTTAACTTTCCCTGGGCAGTCAACCAGGAAGGTGACCTGAAGAAACAAGAAGATGCAGGTTTATACCTACAATATGGCTAGAGTGGCCAGCCAGTATGGGGCTCTCCCCGAAGACCAAGAAGAAGTGGCCATGCTTGCTGAAAGGCCAGGTCCCGTCACCAGAAGAGGAAGAGCTGCAGCCGAGGTAATACAAGCCCTTGCTGATGAAACAAGTTTAGATGCGGTTGCCATGGTGGCGAATGTGATTACCACTGGAGATGAAGGAGAAAGGCTAGCACCTTCTCTAGATACTCCGATAGAAGGGGGAGGCCAAGCTCCTAGCCCATCCACCCCCGACCCGACGATATTGATGCTGCTTCAAGCCTATCGGTAGGAGATCGAGGCCCTGAAAAGACAAGTGGGTGAATTGACCGTGCATGCTTCTGCCTCAAAGCAAGTCGAACCTCCTCCGGAAACATCCCGGCGTGGTGCCGAAGAATTTGAGGGTTCACCCCAAATGACGGCTTCTCAATCGATTCCCAACTATGTTGGGGGCACGGCCCCAACAACCCCTCTGGCTCCTCAGCACCAAAGTGCCGCCGCTTTACCCCAGGTGACGGTGTTGGCAATGCCACAAATGCAGTCAGCTCATTTCTACCCGGAAGCCATGGATCTGGCAATGGCTAACAAGCTCATGATTGAGCATATAGTCGAAATGAAGCTGGCCAATTGTGGCAGTGAAGAATATGCCTCATTTGATGTGTACAAGGTACCTTACCCTGTCCATCATGTGACGAAGAGATTGCCTCCTGGCATTAGCAAGCCGCCGAAGTTCGACAAATTTAATGGCCAGGGCTCGCCAAAGGAACACAGCCTATTACATCAACATGATGGGCAATCTGGCTACCGATGAATCATACCTGCTAAAGTTCTTTGGGTCCTCGTTTACAGGGCTCACCTTCGAATGGTACCCAAACTTGCCAGCTGGGTCTGTTAACGACTGGCCAGATTTACAAAGGAAATTTCGGGAGCAGTTCCACGTCACCGAAAGGGAGGTCACACTGGTCGAGCTCTATGCAACCAGGCAGAAGAATGATGAAATTGCCCTAGAATTCATCAAGAGATGACGGAACCTCAGCATGAGGTGTAGACGTCTGCCACACTAGGAAGATACGGTTCAGATCCGCAAGTAGAATTTGAAGCGTGAAGTTTTCAAGAAGATGATAGGGATGGAGATCAAGACATTTGATCGATTAAATAATGTGGTGGCTGAAATCGAGTCCTACCTCTCCAAATACTCTTCCGCATCGGCCACCGCAGCCCAAAAGAGAAAATCAACTGATAAGCCGCCCGTGCCCAAAGAAGTCAACACTATCGACTTCAAGGATTTCGAGAAGCAGAAGGACAAGGATAAAGGAGTTGCCAGCGCTTCTCCGGCCAAGCAAGCCGAACAACAAGAGGCCGCCTCCTTGCGGTCCAGAATGAAGAAACTTTATTCCTTCCCGAAGGACAAAACCTGGGTCATCTTCAAATGGGCCACCAAATACAACAAAATCACTCTCCCGGAGCCGAAGAGACCCAGTGACATCAAGAGGAAAGATGATCCTCGATTTTACCCATACCATCAGATGCTCAGGCACACCCTTGAAGATTGCTACGTCTTCAAAGGCATTATCGAAGGCATGATCAAGAAGGGAGAGCTCCAAATGGGCGAACACAAGGTGGACCCACCCCGCCCACACGAGATGCCGGTCATGGGGGTAACCATAAATATGATATCCTTATACCAACAACTATCTGAAGAGGTGTCAGATACTTGTACAAAGTGCACCTATGAGGCATTTGTCTTGGCTCCCACAGAAGACCATGGAAATTGGCAGATGGTGCCAAAGAAGACAAGAAGAAGGTCGGTATCCCGCCTTATCCCGAGAGTCCGAATTCATGGCATCATGCCTTAGCCACCACCGCCGGTTGTAACCCCGATCTGGTATGAAACCACTCCCCAGCTGGTCCTCCGAAGGCTGACTAACAACACGAAGAAGTCGCTCCTATTAAGGACGCAAACACGAGTCAACCCGGCAGTCAGACGGCTGCAAGAGATCATCGATAGGTTAGAAGAATATGAACAACCTAAGATCCAGCCGGTGCAGCTGAACGAGTATGCCCCTTGGGAACATTTTGAATCCCTAAAATTGGCTGAAGAGGTAGAAGCTAAAACACAAGAACCTGGCATATGGGATGAACTTCCCCAAGAACAGCCTCCAACTGTAAAGGAAGAGAGGAAGAAAAAGAAGAAGAAGCCGAAGAATAAAAGAAAATGTAACATTTTGTCTTGCAATACCTTGTCGACCTTGTTCAACATGGCCCAGAATTCTGAAGAGGAGGAAGAAGAAGAAATATGCTTTGCACCCGCCGAAGCAAGCCAAGCAGAGGCCTCTACTTCTTAGCATGTCACCAGGTCTGGGAGGAGGTGGGGGCGTCTGCCCCCAGCCAATCACAATATTATATTCAGGGGCGAGTAGCCATACCAAATCTGCGAACCTGAAGTGAAGGGTGCAAGGATCCCGCCTCCATCAGACCTCTATCCTGAAGATGCAACAGGCGAAGTGGTTCCATCGTTTGCTGAATTCCTGCTTGCGCGGGAAGGTGAACAGCCATCTCAGCAGGCCGAACCAAAGGCCAAGGACACCTCCACCTCGGCCCCAAAGGCGCCATCCCTGGCGAACAAAGAAGATGAGGGCGCTACCCGCACGGCTCAGCTCGTGCAGATAAAGGAACCAGTCGAACAGGCGTGTCGGGATGGAGCAACCCCCGAAGATGAAGAATAACTATCTTCTCCGCCGACTCGTTCAGCACCAGAGCATGGCAAGCACAACAAAGTCAAAGAAGTAATGTTAGCTAATGTCCGGGCCGGCACCCACATATTGAAACAATTGAAAAGGATCTCGACAAGATTCAGTGTCTGGGAGATACTCTCTCTAGATGAGGAAACTCGGCAGGCTATCATCGCGGCTTTGCAAACCCCAGCACACTGTGAGAGTTGCTTCACCGAAATGCAATCGGCGGCGGCCATTACCTTCACCGAAGAAGATATGCTCCTACCTTTGGTCAGCCACAATAGACCCTTGTACATAAGGGGGCAGTTGAACGGCCAGCCTATAAACAGGATCTTAGTCGACCCAGGGGTAGTAGTAAACATACTCCCCTATCAGGTTTACCAGAAGCATTATTTCAATGTGCACCTGATCAAGGTCAGGGACATGAAGATAACTGGGTTCAACCAGAAGTCTGAAGTCCCCATGGGTGTAGCGGAGTTCGAGTTGTCACTGGAAGACTTCACCACCAAAGTGCAGTTCCACGTCATCAACGCCGATACCACATATAAGGCATTGCTCGGCCGACCGTGGCTGCATCAAAATCGGGTAGTGTCTTCGACCCTACACCAGTGCATTAAGTACCCCCGGAATGGAAAAGAGGAAAGAATATTCGCAGACTTGCACCCCTTTGAGGTGTTTGAATGCCACTTGCTAGATGCTACACTTTACATGAAGGAGTAGAAGCAGAACCCCCAGCCAGCTCAAAGCAAAGGGAAGGAGATAGCAGAGGACGACGACTGGTTCCCTCCACCGCCGCCTGACTACGTGGCACAACAGGAAGTGTCACACATCTCTAAAGTTGAAGGCGTGGTTCGAGCCATCCCCTCCAATATTTACCCCGAGACAGGAGTTCCGAAGCTCGAGGATTTGCCCGGGTACGTGAAGGTCCCTCCAGGGATCACGAAGCCCCTCACAGACTTAGACTGTCAAACAGTCGAATTCTTGAAGATCTTGGAGGTGCCCAACTCGGAGGGCCCACCTACGATATTCTATGTGGCTGATGAACAACCAGTGAAAGGGGATGATGATTGTAAATGCTCTGAAGAAATCCGTGACCCAGTCGGCCCAATCATGGGACTTTCAGATATATCCGACAGAGTAGTGAAGATGGCCAGAGGGCAACAACTGCCTTTCTTTCAAACCGAAAGCCAAAATCAGATGTTCGAGAAGCTGTGGTATCCACCGAAACTAGATAGAGAACTCCTGAAGATCACCCAGCACCCTGGTTTGGGTTTCTCAGTAGAAGAATTCTATGAAGCAAACATGACATCTGTCTCGGCTCTGGCCGGCGACGATCCCCCAGAAGACCCAGATGCACAGGAAGCCAAGAGCCAAGAGCAACATATGCCTCCGGCCGGCGAAACCCAACATGAAGAAGTGTTCCTCTCGAACTCACCTCCAAGCAGGGATGTAGAGGTGGTCCCATCCACTTCTGAGGGGACAGTCCCAGATAGTCATGCTGACGGGGCAATGCTACCTCCGCCCGACGTCGGAACGGAAGACAGTGGTCCAAGCCACACTCCGGACTTCTCCCCATGTGACCCTATTATGCTCGCAATATGCTACAAGCAGCAACAAGAGATCGAGACATTGAAGGCACAGTTGGCCGAAATGACCAAACTACTGTCTGATCTAACTAAGGACATCCACCTCTGGCAGGGCAGATCCATGAACCCAGGACACTCCCCTGCAATCACGGCGGAATGGAAGAATCAATCCCCGAGCACCAACTTCAGTGCTTTCATGCACTCAAGGAGGAAGGCGAAAGAAGCGGCCAGCCCTTCAACTAGTCGGCGGGCGGAACGAGTCCTTACGTTGCAGGAGAAGATGAAGAAGTCTTATTCCTTCCTGAGAGATAAAACTCGGGAGATCTTTAAACAGGCTTGCCACTACAGAAGGGTTACCTTGCCAAAGCCCAAAAGGCCAGAGGATGCCAAAAGAAGTGACGACCTTGAATTCTATCTCTATCATCAAATCTTGGGCCACCCTATCGAAGATTGTTATGTCTTCAATGATATCGCCCAAGACCTGATCGGGAAAGGCGAATTGAAGATGGGAGACTATGAAGTGGACCCACCACAACCCCATGAAGCAGATGTTTGTAAAAAGGGAGTCCATGTGGTCTCCCTCCTCGCGGAGGTCACAAGCCCGACTGATGAAAGACGGTCTGAAGCAAATTTCCCTCAGTATAAGTCCGCCCTGCCCTCATTGTGTGGTGGGCTGCAGCAAGAAATCGAAAAGTTGGAGAAGCAACTAGCTGGGATAAGTATGAGCCAGTTTGACCCAGCTGGGGGCATCCTCCCTCAGCATCGCAATCACCCAAGCCCGAAGCACTTTCCCGTGATCAAGGCAGAACTCTACAGCTACAGGCAAGAAGATGATGAGCTCGTCCTGGAGTACATCAAAAGATGGAGAACCCTTTATGCGAGATGCAAGTTCTCGCTAAGGAATGAGGTTGCCACCTGAGTTTGCAGACAAAGTTTGAAGAAGGAGATTCAGCAGTGGATGGTCGGCCTCGACGTCCAATCCCTTGATCAATTGGCCACGATAGCAGCTGATATTGAAGCGCATTATATAGAGTCTTATACCAGAAGAATCTGAGCTATGTACACTAAGTTAATGAAAGATAAATCAGTTTGTCATTCAGATCTTTTCTCTGATTTCACTACTTTGATGCTATCATCACATCTTCTTTGTCACTTCCTCTATAAGCTCATCTTGTCTCTCATTTTTTACTGATGGCAAAGGGGGAGAGATTTTAAGATTGATTAAAGATTGAATGATGGCAAGATTTTGATGGCAAAGGGGGAGAGATTTTGATGTTTGATGTTTGATGGCAAGGGGGAAGATTTTGATGTCAGGGGGAGTGGACTGGCAAAAGAGAAAGCTTTGTATGTGTGTCTGCATGGTATATCATATCATTGAGAAAGGGGGAGAGTCAAGGGGTAGAGTCATTTTTCCTACCTGTCTATCTGCTACCCGATATCTAGTAATTTGTGGGGGAGAGAGTGCCAAAGATTGCTAGGGTAGAGAAAGCTGAAATATATCCCCTATTGCTTGTGTTGCCATCAAGTATAGCAATGTTGCCATCATCAAAAAGGGGGAAAATGTTGTGTCTTCTCTGGATTTGATATTCAGTTTTAATGCTAGCAACAGTGTGATTGACCTCAATTCTGTACTAGCAACACTGTGATGCTTTGTAGTTTTTAATGAAGTCAGAATAGGGATTTCTGCAAAATAAGGTCAATGTATCTCCATACACTTAGAAAAGACAGGTCGATGCATGTTCATACTGTTACATTATAAGGTCGATGCATCTTCCACTACATTGAACTAACAAGTCGATGCACATATGCATCTTGGTCAAGAAGGTCGATACTGATGTACATAGTGTGCGCTAAAAGGTTGATGCACATATGCATCTTGGTCAAGAAGGATGATGCTGATGTACACAGTGTACGCTAACAAGTCGATGCATATATGTTGTTGAGTCTAGAAGGTCAATGCACATATGCATTTTAGTCTAGAGGGTCGATGCACATTGGACCTTGTGTTCAGCAAGGTCGATGCACATTGCACACAGTATGTTCCATAAGGTCAGTGCAAGAGAGGTCATCATCCTCAAGGTCGATGCATCTTATGTATCTGTTGTGAAGTCAGATCGGTGCAATAAGGTCTTGCGTCGATGATTTATGCATCTTTATTATGCATCACCAGAACAAGCTAACATGGCTAAGTAGCATGTCGATGTTATAGTTCTTGGAGCACTGGCTTGTGCACACACAGGTCGATGCACCTTCAATGCAGATGGAGTCTCTTTGGAGTAAGGTCTACCTGTGTGATTTAAAAGGTCGATGCTACTGTTCTTACTAGTTGCATGTGTTAGCTATACAGGTTGTTGCACCTTGTTTGTACATCGATGCTTATGTAGAACTTCGTGCATCTACTTACATGGTTCATTTTGCACTTATGAAATGCTTAAGTCAGAATCCTTTGATCTTTCAGCATTATTAAGATCTTCATCTCTGTCCCAACAGGAAGATCACAAATGGGAATAGTAGAAGTTATTTGGGCAAAGACTCAAACATTAAGACTTTAATATCTGAAAGATTGAGTAAAGTCATGTGGGTCGTAAATGACCCTAATTGGCATGTGATCCTAGGTGAAAGGCCAGACTAAATATCCTGCCACGTGGATCTACTTCTCCTCTGCACCAAACACATAGACTCTCGTAGGGCCTTTCTGGATAAAATTATTGAGCGGAAATGTGATTTCCACGCGCCCAATTCTAAAAACTCATAGGGACCACAAATTTCGCGCTCGCCTATATAAAAAGGAGTCGAGCATTCAAGTTCAATGTATCAAAAGTATAAGAGAGCAGAAGAGGACCAAAGTAGGAGAGTTCATGAGAAGAGTAAGAGCCAGAGTTTGAGAGAGAAAGAGAGCTCGCTGGATGAAGAAGAAGGAGAGAGTTAGAGAAAAATAGAGTATCAGAAGTTGAGAAGAAGTCTAAGGGAAAAGAGAGAGTGAGAAGAGTTGTGCTTGTATTGACTTCTAGATTAGATCCAGAGTCAAATTACTCAGAGTGAGCTACATTCTTTATTTTGATTATTGTGCTTCATTTGTTAAGAATAGCTTTACAAACACTAAGAGAACACCAACTCTACGCGAAGCTCAACAAATGTGAGTTCTAGCTAAAGGAGGTCTCATTCCATGGCCATATCATATCAATGGAAGGTATCACTGTGGATCCTTCTAAGGTTGAAGCTGTCAAGAATTAGAGTCGACCGACAACGGTATCTGAATTTAGAAGTTTTCTTGGTGTGGCTGGTTATTACCGGTGATTCATCAAAGATTTTTCAAAGATTGATGTCCCTTTGACTAGGCTCACAAGAAAAGAGAATCCCTTTATATGGTTAAAGGACTATGAGGAGAGTTTTTTAACTCTTAAAGAACATCTCACCACTGCCCCTATACTGGCACTACCTGTCGATGGTGGTGGTTTTGAAGTCTACACGGATGCATCAGGCATTGACCTTGGATGTGTCCTTATGCAACACAGCAAGATAATTTTCTATGCTTCAAGACAATTGAAGTGTCATGAAAAAAATTATCCAGTGCATGATCTAGAACTGACTGTTGTCATTTTTGCCTTAAAGATATGACGACATTACCCTTCTGGGGAGAAATTCACTATATTTTCAGACCACAAAAGTCTGAAACATCTCTTCACCCAAAAGGAGTTAAACATGCGGCAAAGAAGATGGCAGAAATATTTAATGGATTTGATTTTTCTATCCAATACCATCCAGGTAAAGCAAATGTTGTGGCCGATGCACTTAGCAGGAAACCATTAGCAACTTTGTCAAGTCTTAAGAAGACTTTGCTCATTTAAATCTAGATATTGATATAGAAGAGGAAGGGGGCATGATTGCCAACATCCGGTCGCAACCCACATTCATAGAAGATCTAGTTAAATTACAAGAAAATGATCTTATACTGGTGAAAATCAAAGCCAATATTGATCAACGGCCAAAATTCTCTATCACGACCGATGGAAGATTACTATTCAAAGGCCAGATATGTGTGTCGGATCATGCCAACACTAAGAAGCTAATTATGGAAGAAGCTCACAAGTAGGTATGCCATTCACCCTGGTGGTACCATATAATGCAGTAAAACAGAGAAAAAAGGAGAGGGGAGGATGAGAGGAAGGAAGGAGAAGAACCAACAGAGAGAGCTTCCACCTGCAAGAAAAAAAAATAGAGAAGCAGAAGAAAGGGTGATGTTTGCTACCGTGTGGGTAGGGTGAAGAAAGGAGGGAGAAGAGAAGAGAGGTGAGAGTAGAGGGGGGAGGAGCTTATGCTATGTCTTCCATCCCACTGATGTATCTATCTTTTCTCTTTTTTCTGTTTTCTTGTTATGGGGTAGATTCCCCTCTTGTATTTGTTTCTCCCGTATGCCCCATTGCTCTTATGAGTAAATAAAAGGAAAAGCTGTTGTGATATCATACGTTGTCTCCTTCCCTTTTCTTTATCTCTTGATCACTCAGGGCCCGTAGAATCCTACTTCTCTGTAGTATGGCTTTTGGGTGACCCATCCAAAGGGTGAATAGCGATGGCCTCATGCTCGGCAACATGGCGAACATCTGTCCCAGAAAAATCTTCTGAAGCTGCGGCCTGTGAGCCACAAGAACCCTCGAAGGCTAGTCCTCGAGATTCTATGCTCATCTCTGGGTCATCGGGCAGCTATCTTTAGCTCACCCAAACATTGGGGGTCATCCTGGAGCATTTTGATTGACGACTCTCTATTTTACACCTCGCAAACCCCTGTTCGGGGGAGGTGCTACCAAATTTTCACTAGGAACGCGAATGACAAGATGGATGAACAATCACGCAATAACAATCACAAGAACATAAAATGAATGAATGAATGAAAAGAGCCCTCTGCAGACAAAAAATGTGTGTCTGAGAACTTAACATAATGTCTACATTTCTGAATACATATGCACAATAAACTTCTATAATCTACACTTAAATCTTCTTGCTAACCCATTCTGCCAGGTGAACCAAAATCAAGTCTCAAGCCTTGAGCCAGAAGGGGTCGACTCCAGGGGTCGACCCTTCCAACTCTAGGCTCTGTTGAGTCTCATCCTAAACTGGCGCGCCCTTCGCCATGCCCTTTTAACCCCCTGAACCCCCTAAAATGGTGTGCCCTTCGCCATGCCATTTTACCTCTCATATACCCAAATGCATGCACACACTCTCTCCCCCCCACATCGTTTCATCATCAAATGCACATTCACACAACTGAATGGTAGCAACGGAGGGTAATGATGAACAAAATAAAAAAAAATCAAAAGGATAATAATGTAATAAAAAAATGGTAATAATAGATGAACAAAATGCATCCATGCACCAAAACACAGAAATCCAACAACCGGAAGGAAATTTCATAATGACAACATAATCATGAATGCCTCAGAATCTCCACTTCCTCAGACCCGGTGAGGGGAATATCAATGACGCCCCGGCAAGCCATGTTCCGACCTTGGGGATCGCCCGATATGGCCTCAACTTGATATTGCCACAGGCTGATAGCTCGATAGACTGGACCCATACCAATTGGGGTTCAAACCCACTCTCATTAAACTTGCCATATACGTGACAGACATTTGCACAGTTTTATCGCCATCTTTTATGCCACAAACGTGGACTTCCGTCCGAATATGAAATGGTCTACGAGTGACTGACATATTTGTGAACATTTGTACCCCAATGCGGGGTCTATCGAAACGCAGTTCGGGATTTCATTCTCTAATTTCATAATATTAATTTCAGGCCATAAGGCCCCTTTTACTAGCAATTAATCAAAGGTTTTCCCCTCTCCAAGGGGATGTAATTAAGGTCGTGACCTTTACGGCACGGCGTGTTCTTTGTCCCAACACGACATACACAATCGTCGGACTAGTCAGATCGAGCGCACCCTGGGTCCCAGACCACTCTAATTTCGGAACACGAATAAATCATCACCTCGGTGACTAGCAGGCCCTCGCAGTCAATAAACTGAATAATCAAATAAATAAACAAACAAAAGAATAAAAAGGAACATTTCGAAAGTACACCCACATGTCCCAAGTTACCCACTGTTCTAGGGATTTCCTTGATCGTATTCTGGCCCATTATTCCCTGGATGATGGTCATTTTGGATGCATCTTTCCTTGGATTACCCTTCCCAGGTCGCGATCATCTCATAGTCACGTTATGATGATAGCAGTCATCTCAAGACTACAATCTTGTTTCAGTGGGGTTGACATTGTGACCGTTGACTTTGACATAGCCTTTGGTTTTACCAAGTATGGTTGTGTTTCTCAATTGACCACGGTCTTATGGTCGCAGTCGCACAATTGATTGGGTTTTGACTTGTCACGCCCCGATGTGGAATATCGAAACGCGACAATTATATACATTCATGATAAGCAGAGCAATAACAGAATTTAGAGAACATATAATTGTAAAGAGAAAGAATAACTCCCAAAAATACCAATTTACTCATAAATAGAAAATAAAGTGTTTCTAACAACCTCATAACATCTTACATCACGACTCGAAGAAAAGGAAATAAAGAAAAGATTACAACTCATAATGCCATCACTAAACAATGACTCATCAAACCACTATGTGGCCATACCAGGACTCTACTAAGACAATTATCAAATTCGCATCTAGCGGGTCCACTCTAGGTCTTCACTCTTGTCCATCCCCATCTGTTTGCTTTTAATCACCGGAGCTACCTGAAATGGGGGGGGGGGGAACAGGGTGAGCGAACGCTCAGTAGGTAATAGCAGGCAAAGTGTAAGTAATTAACCAGTTTAACTAAATGTCATGCAAATAACAAAATGGAGTAATAACATTCCCCAGTCATGGTGGCAATACAAAGAACAACAAGGAAGGAGTAATTAGAGATATATCATTTCCAAGAATTGGCCGATCAAGCAAGCAACCAAGCAAGTCTTGTAGAGATAAATTCCATGTAGGAGCTTATTAACTTGTAGAAATGTATAGGAAAGAGATGAATGTCATAGACCACACTAGTCATGTACTCAGTGCAATACCTCACCATATCATTACAACTCTCCGGGACACTAGTACTTTTCGGGCACTCCTCCCTGGACCAGACTGGGACCTTATGATGCGTTGGCATTGATTTGGTGGATCCAAGATCCCAAGTAATATCTAGACATTCATTGGAATCGGCCACGAAGCGGCTCGCCAGCCTCGCGACGCGCGAGGGCGGCCGCCTGCTGGACGAAGCCGCGGCGATCAAGGCCGCCGCGATCGTGCGCGAACTCGCCTTCGAGAACGACCTGACGGCGGCCGCCCTGGCGGCGCCGGCAAACGTCCTGGCCCGCCAGATCGAGGCGTTCGACGCGGCGCGCGCCGTCTTCGACCGCGATCGGCAAGCGGCCGGGGATCAGATCGAGGGCGATCGCCGTCGCCTCCTCGAAGGTCTGGATCAAAGCGCCGAACGGGAAGCGCGGGAGTTGGCGGCGGACCTGACCGATCGTATGGCCAAGGCAGACCAGGGGCAGGATCCCCGAGTCGCCTGGGACGCCTT
This sequence comes from Amorphophallus titanum, assembly GCA_024336825.1. Lineage (NCBI taxonomy): Eukaryota > Viridiplantae > Streptophyta > Magnoliopsida > Alismatales > Araceae > Amorphophallus > Amorphophallus titanum. The sequence goes on from JANBPO010009260.1 coordinate 5,767,454, forward strand.
GCGGATCGCGCTGCCGAAGATGCTGCAAGCGCGTGAGGCGCGGTTCGTGGAGACGCAGCGCGCCGCGCTGGAGGCGGCGCTCGGCCGTCGCCAGGCGAGGGCGGACGACCTGCTGGAGAGCCTGCGCCGTACGGCCGCGACATTGATGCGGATCGACTATGCGGCGCCCGCTTCCAAGGCCGCGCTGCGGCTGGACGCGCGTGGCTACTGGGTGGATCGGCCGTGGGAAACGCTCTCCGCCGCCCCGGCGCAGGTCGTCGAACGCCTTCTGCCCGGCCCGATCGGGCGCGCGGTCGCGCGGCGGCGTGTCCGGGCCGAGATCGACCAGGTGGTCACCGCCAACATCGAACACATGCGGTGGGCGTTGAGGCGAAACCTGGAGGATGCGTTGCGGCGATACGCGGCCGAACTCGACCGGACGCTGGCCGCCGGCGCCGCGGCGATCGGCGATGGCCTTGTCGCGGCAGGAACCCTTCGCGATCGCGACCTGGCGCTGACCTCCGCCGCGGTCGCCGAGCGCGACGAGCGTCGAGCGCGGCTCGCCAGCCTGCAACGCGCCCTCGAGCCCCTGTCCCGATCCCGGGGCGACGCGGCCGCGCGCGCCGCCGATCTGCGCCGGGCTGAAGCGGCGAGGGAGAGGGCATGATGTCCCGGACGTTGCTGCTGATCCGCCACGGCCAGAGTGAATTCAATGCGCAGAACCGCTTCACGGGTCTCACCGACGTGAGGCTGACGCCGACCGGCGCGGAACAATCCCAACAGCTGGGTGAGCGCCTCGCCGACCAGGGACTGTCCCCGGCCGTCATCTTCACGTCCGATCTGCGCCGCACCATCCAGTCCGGCCTGCTGATCAAGATGGTGACGGGCGGCGTGGCGGACCTGGTCACCTCGGCGGCGCTGAACGAGAGGGACTATGGCGAGCTGACCGGGCTCGACAAGGACGCGGCGCGGCGTCGTTGGGGCGAGGCGCAGGTGCGCCAGTGGCGGCGGTCGTTTCGCGAGGCGCCGCCACGCGGCGAAAGCCTGCGGGACACGGTGGCGAGGGTCGCCCCCTATTTCGTCCGCGAGATCCTCCCCCGCATCCTGGAAGAGCAGGTGGTGGCCGTCGTGGGCCATGGCAACAGCCTTCGGGCCTTGGCCTTCACCCTTGAAGGCCTCAGTGAGACCGCCGTCGCGGACCTGGAGTTCGAAACCGGACAGGCCACCGCCTACCGGTTCGGCGGCACTGGCCGGGTGATGAAAAAGTTCGCCCTTGCCGGCTGACGACGCCGCATCAGCCTGCGTCCTCTCCGGCTTCGAGATGGGCCGTTTCATTGACGCGCACCACCTGGACCGCGTCCGCGCCGACGACGACCTCGTTGATGGCGCAGGGCGACTGGGGCAGGCGCCAGTAGCTCGACAAGGGCTGGTCGAGCAGTTGCAACATGAGCGCCCGATTGACGCTGTCGTGTCCGACCATGACCACCGTCTCGTCGGGATGCCGGGCGACGACCATGCGCACCGCGTCGGCGGTCCTCAGGGCGAGATCCTGCAGGGAGTCCCCACCGGGAAAGCGGACCAGATGCGGCGCCGAGAACCAGCGCTCGAAGAGACCCTCGTCCAGTCGCCTGGCCTCGTCGAACGTCTTCCACTGCCAGTCGCCGTAGTGGAGGTCATGCAGGGTGTCGACGCGGTCCACGTCGAGGCCGGTGGCGGCCGCGATGGGCGCGGCGGTCTGCAGGCACCGCTGCATCGGGCTGGAGTAGATCGCGGCCGGCGTCCAGTGGGAGACGACCCGCCGCGCCGTGAGCGCGGCCTGCCGGTCCCCCGCCTCGGTCAGCGGCAGTTCCGTCCGACCGCGAAACCGTGGCGGTTCGATGCCCTCGACGTGGCCGTGCCGGACCAGAACGATGCGGGTCATGGAGCCCTCCTGGAATAAATCGCCAAGCGCATAGAACCGAATGGGCGCTGGGCCTATTAGGATACCGAGGCGCGGCGCCCGTGCGCGGCCTCGGGGGATGGAGTTCCCCCTGAACCGCCGCAAGGCTGATGACTCCTACTCGTCGGACGACAGTAGGAGTGCGCGCGCATTGCCCCCGACCGTATGCATTCGCGGCTGCGTGGCCTGCGGCGCGCCTGCCCTTCCATCCCATTAGGAGTGCGCCATGACCCCAGCGATCACCCACGTCGATGCCCTGGAGATTCTCGACTCGCGAGGCTATCCAACCCTGCAGGTCTCCGTCGCCCTGTCCGACGGGACGCAGGTCGCGGCCGGCGTGCCCATCATGCTGTTCATCACCTTCACGCTGCTGATGCTGCAGCTGCAGAGCTTCAGCCGCGCGCTGCTGGTGTTCCTGACCGGGCCGCTGGGCATCGCGGGCGTGGCGATGTCGCTGCTG
>JANBPO010009260.1:7161261-7234228 GCA_024336825.1 Amorphophallus titanum
GAGCCAAGATGAAGAACAACATCAAGTTAAAAGGGTTCTTCTGGCCCACCATGTATGCATACTACAACCAATATGAGTATACATGCCATCAATGCCAACCTTTTGGGCCGTTGCCCAGAAAACTGCCCAACCTACTCCATCCAACGACGCTTACTTGGCCATTCGTAGAATGGGGCATAGATATTGTGGGACCATTCCCACCATCTTCTTAAGGCCATAAGTTCATCCTGGCCGCCATTAACTACTCCTCCAGATGTGCAGAAGCTATCCCATTGCGGGAAGTTACAGGTGAAATAGTTGTCTGGTTCGTGAGGCACTATATCATATATAGATTTGGCAACCCCAGTCGGATCATCTCGGACACTTATATATATTTTTGTTTACAGAGTGAGGGAGGGAGGGTTTAGGCGGACCAGCCCAAGGGGCTGGTATGGTCCACCTAAACCCCTGACGGAGTGGGTTTTTTGATTAAAATACTTTTTTTTGTTCTAGGATGGGTTTAGGCAGATCAGAGATGGGAGAGAGAGGGGGGGTCCCCACTCTATAAAACCTAGATTTTTCTTCTATTTCAGTCCATGTTGACTAAGAGCAAGCAGACAAAAGGATACGTGGCTTGAACTAGCTGGCTGGGCACTTCGTGTGCGTAGACTGAGGGGGGATTGACTCGCATGATTTCACGTGACCTCGGGCTTTGTTCTTCGCGAATCCTTTCACATACGAGTACGGTGAATGAATCCATGCATGAACCTTGCACAAGACTGAAACCTTGCACGAGACTGGGACTGGGGAAGGCCGTGGGGCCTCTGGGCTGAGAGGAGGGTGCAGCCTCCTAGGGGTTCACCCCCCTGGGGGCGCGATCGGGCCCTGCGGTGAACTTGCCCCTGGGGCGAGCCGCGGCTGCGAGGTCGGCCCCAATGGCCTTCTGGGATCATTTAATGTTGTCCTTTGAAGGACGGGGTGCTCGAGGGTGCTGGGATTTGCCCGTGGGGGCCTGTCGTTGTCGCGTCTTAGTTGTCGCTCACAAGGTGTTCGGGTAAATGCCTGACACACCTCGGGTTGTCAAACGTCTTGAATAGGTGACTGGTGGGCCTCGGATTTGGCCCGGGGCTAAGGGTATGAGCTCGTGGGAGCTGAGGAGAGGCACCTTGGGTACGTGGTGTAACGACCCGATATCTGAACACCGAGAAAGGCCCGATAATATGAATCTCGAACTGCCACCCATGAGTACGAAGACTCAGAAGGGTTAAAGGGATGGTGTGGCAGTACACGAGAATCTAAAATAATTACAGAATTACACAATTTATATGAATAAGCAGGAAATAGAATTAACATTAAGCAAATTACATGATCCACAATTTTACAATAGTGTAATATTACAATAGTAGTCCACAACTAGTACAGTAAGGAAAGGAAAGTATAACTACACGGGGCATACCCCGGCTCTGACAACTGGTAACTAACCCTGGGTACTAGGACCACGTGGAGCCTTAAACACGCTCCTCGGAAGGCTCGCCTCACCTGAAATGCGAAAAAATATAGGGAATGAGCCTCATAACACAAGGCTCAGTAGGGATCACTCGAACCCCCACCTCGCAACGAGAAACTGTAATGCAAAGTAGCTAAAGGCGAGTACTGCACAAGACGTAGAACGAGTACAATAGGAATAAATAAATGGGAAAAGCCCTGCTATGCTTGACACCGGTCTCACAGTGTAAAAATCGAGGTACACGTCACGGTGAAAACTAAGAGTCACCACCTGATAAAGATAGGAGTACCTCCCACTATAAGCACAGCTGGATGCGTCCCCTGATGACTTACATTGCGTCGCAGTGTCTCCCTACTCACCCCAGGGGGAAATTGAGACACACACTCACAAGTAACACTGACAAGGGTCTAGTCGGGGTCGTGCTCGTTAGCACGCATCCAAAGTTCCCGACCACGTGTGCACACACTGACTGACTGCGCTACGTCAGGCCCTCTAGCTGGTTCTTCCTCCTGGCCTAGACTTGAGCCACCATAGTAGGAGGCTCATGGCAACCAGCCTACAGCCGTCTCTCTCGGGTAGCCTCGCCACCACTCCCTAGTGGGACCACACGCATGTCGGAAGGCTACGACTAGTGGAGGGTCACTGAAGGAGTAGACTCTCTAACTACAAAAATCGTGCCTGAACCGGACAAAGTACAAGGACCGCTCCTCATCCCGACACCGACTCACGATGATGCAAGTCGAGAACACACCACCTCCCGGGACCCCACGACACCCTCACACATGGCCCCCATCTGATGCCCGGCATCAATCGGACCACAGGTCAGCACGTGGATTGAGGTCCACTCACTCGGGATTCAAATCGGCAAGAATGGAACTCCGGTTGGACAGAACCCAAGTGGTGGTTCACTCTGGACCGTCCCAGGGCAAAAATGGTCAAACGATAGATCGCAAGGTAAAGAGGGGCGGTCACCTGCAGGCCGCCACTCAGGGAGGAAAATGGTCTCCTTCAGACCGTTTGAGACCTAAGCAGTCCCCTCTGGGCCGCCTCGGGAGTTAAACGGTCCCCCTTGGGCCGCCATGCCGTGGAACTATGAGAAAATAAAAATGGTCACCTTGTGACCGTTAGGGGCTGAAACAGTGTCCCTTGGGACCGCCAGGCTTGGGTTAAATGGTCACCTTATGACCGCCAAGCCCAAAAATTGTTCAACGGTCAAAACTCAACGGTCAGAAATACCTCGGGAGTTACGCTTGCTCTGTGAGGAAGGTGGTCGGCCACTTGACCGCCGTAGAGGTAGCGGTCAGTCATCCGACCGCATACCCTATCGACACTCCCTAGTCGGCTAGCGGTCATCCTGAGGGCCGCCAATGTTAAAAATGGTTCCTTTTAGGATCATTTTCTTCCCAAAAAATTGAGAACGGTGGGAACGGCTCCAAAACGTCATTCCACGCCCCATTCACCCCCAGGTGAAGGGAAAACAAGGGAAAAACTCATCCCCATACCCTAGAGCATCGTTTGATGCCATCAAACCACAAAATGACGCATTAAAACTCTAGATCAGGTGCTCAATCCCCAAAGCATTATTTTCCCTTCCCAGTCCAAAATAACCCTCTCTTAACCTCTCATCGGCCTAGAAATTGTAGGGAAGGTAAACAACGAGCAAAGGATCCGTCACCCTGTCTCAAGGTCGCCCGAAACGTGACGGATCGTCGTCGATCTTTAACAACCTACTTGAAACCCTCGAGCTCCCACGAGCTTCTATGATCCTCATGCCTCCACGATCACCTCGCCGCCGCCATCATCGTTGCCGTGCCGTCGCCTAACCGCCGTCTGTAGCCGGAGGGGAGCACCGCCACGGTCGTCACCGGAGGAAGAAGAGGAAAAGAGGAGGCGCCCGGTTCTCACGGGAGAGAGGGGAGAAAGAAGAAGAAAAATAAAAAGAAAAATAAAAAGAAATGGGGTTTATAGAAGAGCCATGCATACCATCCTTTGCTGATGACCTTCTTCCCTACATATCAGAAGTAGAGTTGTACTCTCTGCTGCCCTTTTAAGGTAGAAGAGGTGAAAACGACTGTCTTCTCTCTTGTAGGAGACAAAGTTCCTAGACTGGACGACTTCCTTAGCCTTCTTCCACCAATGCTAGGACTTTCTTAACCAGACTTGCTCCAAGTAATTTGGGAATTCCAAGAAGGAGAAGCTCACTTGAAAGAAAGCAACTTATCCTCATCCCCAAGAAGCAAGGTGCTAACAGCCTAAAGGACTATAGACCCATAAATCTACTAAATGGGGCATACAAAATCATCACTAAGTTGTTGGCTATGAGACTCGAGTCTAGCTTGGACAGAATCATTGATGGCTATCAGGGGGCATTCATCATAGGATGGATCATTCAAGAGAATGTTTTGGTTGCACATGAGTGTCTTTTTGCTATGAAGGCACAGAGGAAGACGGGTTTGGTGCTCAAACTTGATTTTTATGACTAGGTTTGTTGGCAATGTCTAATAAATGTTCTTAGTAAAATGGGCTTTGATGACAAATGAGTTGGCTGGATCCAAGCTTGTATCCATTCATCCACTTTGTGATCACCATTAATGGCAAAACTTCCCCATATTTCCACAATGGCAGGAGAATAAGATAGGGGGGACCCAATGTCTAAACTTCCCTTTGTTCTGATGGCACACGTTTTGAATAGGATATGGATGAGAGCTGAATTTTTACACTTAATTCAGGGGTTCCAATTTGCCTTGCAAGTTCAATCCACCACCTATCTGCAATATGCTAATGAAACTATACTATTTGTGACAGAGAGGGAGAAACAGTTGTATACCATTAGACTGATGCTGGAGCTTCTTCAAGAGGTTAGTAGCCTCAAGGTGAATTTTGACAAAAGCCAGGTGTTAGGAGTGAACATGGACCTGGGGGCTATCAGGAGACTGGCAGTTATCCTAGGTTGTCAGATTGGCGATTTCCCTATTACTTAATTGGGACTTAACCCTAAATTCCTTGAAGTGCATGAAGTGACAACCAGTGGTGTAGAGATTTCACTCCAGGCTTGCAGGATGGAAAGAGAAACTGCTCTCCTACGGGAGGCATGTGGTGCTTTGCAAATGTGTGCTAGATAGCCTTCCTATCTATTTTCTATCCACTTTCAGGATCCCCCAGTTCGTGGCTATGAAACTAGAGGCCATGCAAGCTACCTTCTTCTGGCATGGCAGCGAAGAGAGGAACAAAGGCTTCATGACATCGCTTGGGGAAGAATTTGCAGGAGCAAGGAAGTGTAGCTTAGGTATTAAAAATGTAAGAGATTTCAACCTAGCCCTACTGAGCAAATGGCTACAGAGGCTTGGCAAAGACGAACAATGCCTGTGGGCTATAGTTATTCATCAGAGATACTATAGCAGAGCAAGGTTGTGGGACTTGTCCACATCATCTCACATCGGACTCTGGAAAGGTATTGTAGAGAGTCTAGAGTTCCTCAGAGCTAGTGTCCGAGTGAACCTGGGAAATGGGCAGAAATGTCTCTTCTAGGACAATAGATGGTGCGTGGAGTACCCTCTTAAGGAGAGGTTTCCCAAGCTTTTCGCCATCTCCTCAGAGCCTCAGGCAATGGTGGCCCAAATCTTTTACACACAGTCAACAGGGGAAAGCTGGACACCGAGCAGCATAACCCTAGGTTGGGCCACGCCGGCGTCGTTGCCAGTCATGGTGGACCCTGGGGGGCCTTCGGTGCCCCCCACCATGGCGACTCCTCTCACCTCCACTCCTACCCTCCCTCCGTCTCCAGCTGCTTTCAAGCCGGCACGTTTGGAACGGTCATTTGCTGAGGTTTTGGCTTCTTCCATGTCGCCACCTGTGATTAAAGGCTCGGTGCACGCCCCGGCGTCCACAGATAGCGGGGAACCTGGAGTGTTTTTCTCAAAGGAGGAGATCTCTGCAAGCCTACTCCCATTTGAGTTTGCGATTGTGGCTCGCACCCCCCGCGGAAGACCTGCATTTCCTGATATCAGGAGCCACCTATCTAACAGATGCAATTTCAAAGAGGATTTCATGATTAGCGCTCTTGATCCCCGTCATCTTCTACTTAGGTTTCGCAATTATGAGGATTATTTGCAGATCTTGTTGAGGGAGTCCATGTATGTTCATGGCCGGCTATTTCGCTTCTTCAAGTGGACAATGGACTTTTCTCCAGACTTTGATTCGCCGGTCTTACCGATCTGGATTTCTTTTCCTGGGCTGCCGGTTAATTTTTTCTTGGACCATATGATCCGGTCTATCGCTGGTAATGTTGGTCGCGTTTTGAAGATTGATTCCTCTTCTCTCAACCTGTCGAATACTACATTGGCTCAGGCTTGCATTGAATTGGATGTGTTTAAACCTCACCCATCTCATATATGGATTGGGTATCCAGGGAGTGGGGCTTATCAAGAAGTCTGCTACCTAGAACTTCCAAGTTTTTGTTCTGCTTGTGCCTGCATTGGCCATTTAGTGTCTGATTGCAAAAACTCTGTTAGACCACCTATGTCTTCAGATGCTCCCATGCGCCCAGCTCCAAAACAATGCCAGTATCCAGTTGCGATGAAAATGCCAGTTGGCAATCCAGATAAGTTACTGGAAGTAGTCCCTTCCACTTCATGTGTTGCAGACCAGATGGAGCCTACTGCGGTAAAGAATCAGACTCCTTGTCCAGAAGTGAGACTGAAGATCCCTCACTCTGCCAGTTTACCTTTGAAGGATGTTAATCCTTCAGGGACCTCCTCCAAGGAAGCTGAGCATGACCTTGTCAATGTGTCTATTCCTCTTACTGGTTTGGAATCTGATTCTGCTGTCCATTCTTCTCTTAGAGGATCTAATTTTATGGGTAGTGAGTACTCTGTGAAGATAGTTGATCTTGCCCAATCGGAGCCCCCTTCATTCCAAACAGTTGACTTGGGTGGAGCGATTATCCCAGAACTGGCTATTGTGGATGTTCGTTGTGGGACTAAAGACAAAGGAAAGCTTCAAGAAGATGGGATTCATACTCAAAGACAACAAATAGCCTTATTAGTTGGTATTACCACCCCAAAAATTTTTCAAAAAGAATCAAAAAAATAAGGGGGGTTATAGGGCTTCTCGCCCTCTCTCTCTTTCCTCCCAGTCGAGGCAGACCAGGTAGAACCCCCTCGTTAGGATACCCGCCCGGGTGGTCAAAGGTGTAGACCCCGTTGACGCAAGAGATACGGGCAAGTCTAACTCGGGGTCCAAGGTATCTCTCCGACGTTTGATGAAGTTAAGGGTTGTCTTCCCTTTCTTTTGCCAAAGAGAGCAAAGCTCTGCGAGCGAGAAATTTCTTCTGCAAGTCGGTCTAATCGGCTATCGAGTTAGACTTCAGTCGGGAATATCATTGGAAGGTGGTTCCTGTCAGCGACGTGGTGAAGTAGCGGAGGAGGTAGGCCTCGTCCAACGTTAGCTTGCGCATGGCCGTGATGTAGTAGGCCAAATGCTCGTGGGGAGACCATTGCTCGTTGAACTTTTGTAGTTTCAGGGCTTTGGAGTACTCTGGGGGAAGTTTCATCAGCTGGTGATGCAGCGGGTATGGCACACTGTAGAGATCCACAGTGGCGACACCTTTATCATATTGGGCGAATTTTGCCTCAACGATCCTTTCGATCATCTGCCTTTGTGCCATTAGGCTTTCAGGTGCCGACATGTTTGATGATCTTGGATTGGCTTCCGCTTGCAGCGTGCCAAACTCCACTGTTGGAGCTCTCACGGCAGTCACCGAAACATTCACGCCATTGGGCCCGCCTTGAGGAGTTTGTCTTTCAGCCAGGGGCCTGGTAGTCTGTTGAGGCTGCAACTCTCACTCCTGAAGTAAGTCTTGCAGAGGGGCTTTTAACTGTTGAATTTCCCTTAACATTGTCTTGAGCGTGACTTCTTGGACCTTGTCTTTGGGCCCATTGTTGTTTGCTTGGTCTTGGTTTCCATGAGCACCGCAGTCTTCTGTTGGTGCTTCCTCGAGGTTGTCCTGGGCTTGTGGCTCAGTGGAGGTGCCGGCATGGCCTAGCGACACCGAGGCTTGAGCTTGTTGGCGGGGCCTCTTCAGCTGTGCCAATGGCTGATTTAAGTCGTCAGCTTGTCCCTCTGGCTGTTTGCTGGCGTGTAGCAAGTGAACACCTTTAAGGCATCATTGATGTTTTGCACCACCCTTTTCTTCTTGGGGTGCTTTTCCGGTTGAGCGGGTGCTCCCAGTCTGTCAAAGACTGAAATCCACCTTGGCGGGTCTTCTACTGCGTGCCCGGCACCTGTCCGAGACGACCTCAGAGTTGCTGGGTTGTGGGGCTTGTTGTTGGCCCCCCTTTTCACTTGTGTCGGTTGGGACGAGAAGCGTTGGAGGATTGGGCAGTTTAGGCCTGAGCCAATGACTGCTTTGTCGGGTCCTGGGCTTGGTGCCGCTTTGGCATGTGGAAGGGCTTCTTTGCTCAAGCCCTTTTGACGGCTTGGGCCTTGACCTAGATCTGTTTGAGATGGAGCTAGCGCTCCTCTGTCGGGTTGCCCCCTTGCTCGGGCTTGGGAGCTGTTGTGTTTGGCCGATGCGTTTGCCCCTGGTGTGATACTAGTGTATCGGTTTCTTTGAGTTCCGCCTTGTCTTCCCTCGTGCATCGCAGGAGTCCAAAACAGTTGGAGGTGGTGATAGTTGGGACGTGTTGGTCCCTCGGGATGAACGGCTTGAGTCGAATCCGGAGGTCCCCTTGCCAAGATTTGAGGTGGCCGCGGCGGGCCGCCTCCTTCTGCAGTCATTGCGACGCTTCTTTTGTGGGGCTGAGGTCATCTCGGCATCGATGTGGTAGATCGAGAATCCCTAGCCTGGGGTTGCCTAGGGCGTGATGCCTTTGGCAGTTGTTGGAGTAGCTGGGACCCGGGCTTGATGCCCATGTTGGGAACTGGCGTGATGGGAGCCCGGTGCTTGATGCTCGGGCAGGCCATTGGTGTAGCCAGCACTCGGGACTTGGAGCCCTTGCTAGGAGTTGGTGGAATCGGGACTCGGGGCTTGCAGCTCGCACGGGTAATTGGTGTGGTTGGTGCCTGGGGCTTGATGCTCACGTGGGCGGTTGATGGGGCTGGTTGCTGAGCGGCCACGAGAGTAACACCCATAAAGTAGGGCGAGTTGACGTCTGGGGCGAAGTCGCCAAAAGTAATTGGTGTCCCCAGGCACCCGCACTTGGTGTGGGAGGCGATGACGAGCTGATCGTAGGTCACTGCCACCATTGCTACTCTTCTGTTGCTGTGGTTGCTACGGGTTGATCGTTCGGCACGGATCGGACGATCACTGCAACTCAGACGGGGGATGCCTTCCTCTACCTCTCCTGTAAGAAAAAGGGAATGGCATCGCGGTCTCAAAGCGGGTATGATTCTTCTTCGACAGAAGGAAGAACGGTGGGAGGTGTCTCACCAGGCGTGCCAATTTGTTTGTAACACGCGGAATTGATTTTTTCGTGTCTCCGCGGGGCGTGCCAGTCGTGTTGCGGAAAACACGCGGAATCGACACGACACGTGGGTGTAGATATGTGTGTGGAGGTGCACGTTTACAATGGTTTGGATAGCTTTCGTAGGGTTAATTCCACAAGGGTGTGTCATACGATGTAGGTTTCAGCTGCAGGACTCTTTCTCACCAACTGCAGTCGGTGTTAATTTATATCGGACGTAATCTAAACACGATTATTTAACTGCTGAAAAGAAGAGTTGGTGGCCCAGGGGGACGCAACATTGGGAGGGGGGTTGACCCAAGCAACAACGATGAAGCAATGACAACAACAACACAGCAGGGGTTAGTGGTAAGGTTTGGAGACTGTTCATAGTTTGACACTGGAGGAGATACGGACTCCGGATTTGTGAGAGTGGGGGGTGAACACAATGTGGCATTGACTCAGAGGTGTGGCACAGTTGGGCACTCGCGCAGAGGTATTGCCCAGTGTGGTACTGGCTTGGGTGTGTCGACCCATTTCGTTGGTTAGGCGCGGACTGTGTGCGAGATAGTCGACTCTGAGAAAATTCATCAGTTTCCCAAAGTATTTCATTAATAATTGCCATAAAAGGTTTCATGTGGGGTGTTGAAGACCCGATTACAAGTCTTGCGAAAGTCGCGGGACATTTTCGCAATCTTGTCAGGCCCACTCTATATGGCCCAACAAAAGACAACTTAGACATAAATTTATATTTGATAGTTTTGCCGATGCCACTTTGATGATCCCGTCAAAGAGGCCTAGCCCTCTCACAAGAAGAAAAAGGTGGCCGGGGAGGCATTGCAAATTCTCGATGAGATGACAAGTCCAGAAGAGGCCGCAGCAACTCTAGCTGCTAATGTGGTTACAGCTGAAGGAGATAGTGCCATGCCATCCACCACATCTAAAGAAACACCTAGCGAGGATAGGGGAAGCCACCCCAACCCTTCTGTTAGTGACCCAAACTTGCTGCTGTTGTTGCACAAGTACCAACAAGAACTTGAAGCATTAAAGAAGGAATTGAATGAGAGTGATATGCACCTCTTCGTGCTTGCACAGGGTGAAGGCCCGCTTGGAACATCGGGGAGTAGCAGCCAGGTATTTGAAGTCTCACTGTAGGTGATCGCCTCACAACCGGTGCACAACTACACTGGGGGCATGCCTCCCCCCAATAATAACTTGCGGCTACACTGCAGCCCTCAGGTCTCCAATTCCAAGGGGCTCCTGCCACGCCCCACACAGCCGTGCCAGCAACGCCGCACATGCAACAAGCTCACTTCTACCCAAACTCGGTTGACCAGGCTATGGTGAACAAGCTCATGGTCGAGTAAATGATAGAAATGAAGCTGGCGAAAAGGAGCGATGGTGACTCTGCCTTGTTTGATGTGTACAAGGTACCATACCCGCCTCAACATGCTGCCAAGAGACTGCCCCCTGGTATCACTAAGCCTCCAAAGTTCAAGAAGTTCAATGGGCAGGGGTCTCCACGTGCGCACATTGCCTACTATACTAATGTCATGGGTGACTTAGATGCTGATGAGTCATAACTGTTGAAGTTCTTTGGGTCCACGCTAACGGGGCTTGCCTTCGAGTGGCACTCAAGCTTGCGACCTGGGTCCATTATTGATTGGCCGGACATGCAAAGAAAATTCAAAGAAAGGTTCCACATCGCTGAAAGGGAGGTGATGATAGCCGAATTATATGAAACCAGGCAGATGAACGATGAGTCCACCCTGGAATACATCAAAAGGTGGAGGAACCTCAGTATGAGGTGTAGGCGTCTACCACACCAGGAGGATGCCGTCCAAATTTGCAAGTAGAACTTGAAAAGAGAGGTGCTGGTAAGGATGATCGGCACTGAAATCAAGTCATTTGATCGACTAAATAATGTTGCGATGGAAGTCGAGGCATTCCTCTCAAAGTACTCCACCATTCCCACCACTTCAAGCCAAAAGGTCATGTCGACTGACAAGCGGCCAGCATCTCAAGAAATGCATACGATCGACTTCAAGACCTTTGAACATCAAAAAGAAAAAGACAAAGTGGTAGCTGAGTCCCCTCCAGCCAAGTCTGTTGATCGTCAAGAGGGTCCATCCCTCCATGACAAAATGAAGAACCTATACCCATTCCCTCGAGACAAGACTCGACTCTTGTTCTAATGGGCCACAAAGTATGACAAAATTACTCTCCCAAGGTCAAAGAGGCCAGGAGATATCAGAAGAAAAGACCATCCTTGATTCTACCCATACCACCAAATGCTTGGGCACGCTATCAAGGAGCGCTATGTTTTCAAAGACACTATTGAATCTTTAATCAAGAAAGGGGAGCTGCAAATGGGGGATCTCAAAGTTGATCCTCTGCACTCGCATGAAATGCCCACTCTAGGGGAAACAATTAATATGGTATCCCTATGCTAGCAATTACCCGAAGAACTGGAGGAAGCCTGCACTCAACACACCTATGAGGCATATATCCTAGCGCCTGCAAAAGATCAAGAAAATTGGCACATCGTGCTTGCAAAGGCAAGAAGAAGGGCAATGCCAGTGTCACACCTGAGCCGGAACACCCGGCTGTAACCCCTACCTGGCACGAGACAGCTCCTCATCTGGTCAACAGAAGATTCACCAAGATTAAAAAGAAATATGTCCCCATGCGGGGGCATAAAGAAGCCAGCCCGACAGTGGGATGGCTCCAAGAAATCATCAATGGGCTAGATGAATATAAACAGCCCGATATCCAGCCTGTCCGGCTAAATGAATGCATCCCTTGGGAGTAGCTTGAATCCTTGAAATTAACAGAAGAGGCTGAAGCTGAAGAACCCGGCATATGGGATGAACCTCCAAAGGAGCAGCCATCCACTGTGAAGAAAAAGAAGAAGAAATCTAAGAATAAAAGAAAAGGCATTGCCGTATCTTGCAATACCCTTGTGGCTCTATTCGAAACAATTTGAATTTCTGAAGAGGAAGATGAAGAGATATGTCTCATGCCAGTAGAGGCAAATCAAGCTGAAGCTTCCACCTCTTAACATGCTACCAGGTCGGGAAGAAATTGGGGGCATCCTCCCAAAGCCAGCCTCAACATCATGTTACGTGGTGAACCACCATACCAGGTTCCCCAGCCGGAAGTCAAAGGGGCAAAGATTCCTCCTCCACCAAGGCTCTACCACGAGCGTGCAAGCAGCAAGGAGGTTCCCTCATTCATTGAATTTCTAGCATCTCGAGAGGGTAGGCGGCCGCACCCGCTGCCACAATGGACGGTCAAGGTCACTCCTACCTTACCCTCAGGAGCATCTACTACAGCAGACAAAGACTGAGCAGGCATTCCAAGCTTCATCAAATTTATGCAAGGAAAAGAGACAGCTGAACTGGCGCAGCGAGTTCAGGGGGCACCTGAAGAAAAAGAAGAATTACCTCTCGAGTCAGCTCCTCAAGAGCACCATGAAGGCAGGCGTAAAAGGTCTGAAGAACTGAGGCTATCCAACGTCAGAAACACCAGCAGAATAGTGAAGCAACTGAAGAGAATCTCGACACACTTCTCTATCTGGGATATACTTTCCCTCGACATGGAAACAAGACAAGCTATCATCACGGCCCTACAAACCCCAGCATACTTTGAAAGCTACTTTACTGAAGCACAGCCAGGGGTGGCTATGACATTTACAGAGGAAGATATGCTTCTGCCTTCTGTCAATCACAAGAGACCCCTCTAGATGGGGGGGGGGGGGGGGGGGCAACAGAAAAACAACAAAAAAAATTTTAATGTCTTAGTCTTCTTAAAGGGAGTAATCAATTCACCCCCCTCTTGATTATGTTTGCACTAAAGGACAACAAAATATATACTCAAAGTTGTACAACGTAAATTGGACACTTACTCAATATTTAAGCCATCTGGCAAAAGACCTCTCTCCTTCCTTTTCGACCACCACGTCATTGACATGTCGATGTCGAGTAATTAATTCTTAATCAAATTGTCTGCAACCATGAATGTAGCACCACTATAAATGGCAAGAGGAATTTCAAACAACTTATGTACATAAGAAAATGTGAGTTGACGACTTACTCAACATAAGGTTCTGATGAGGACATCTTCCCCAATTCCCTCTGACTCGGGACTCAGATGATCATCGGCAACATGGATTCGAGTTCATCATCTTTTTCTGATCACATTATGTATTTTTCTTCACTTTTTTAGAGTCATATCAATGTAATTTTACTTTTATTGAGTCAAGTTGTAACACCCTCAAATATAACTAACTTGTACTCTATATCATCGATGCGTCTTTTGAAGGATCGGCTCAGTTCTTATTAAGAACTCTGAAGTTAAACGTGCTTAATGAGGAGTAGTACTGGGATGGGTGACCTCCCGGGAAGTCCCTCATTCTGGAGCCGATCGCTGTTAGAAAGGGACAAAATTGTGAGGCCTGTATGCCAAAGGGGACAATACCTCGACGGTATAGAGTAAGTGGCGTGACAGAATGGTATCAGAGCTATATCTCAGCCAGAAGTGTGGGAACTAAGTGCCATGCAGGATAAAGTGCTACGCTATGGAAGCCACCTCCTGAACCCACAATGGGACAAAGTGCTACATACTGTGAGCCACCTCTTTGTTGGAACCCACAACAAAGGTCAACACACATTCCTTCTATTCTCTCATTAAGTCAGTGCATGTCTTAAGTTAGAGTGTCAAAGGTCGATGCATGTTTTTCCTTAGCCACACGAAGGTCGATGCATATCTTGCCTTAGCCATACTAAGGTCGATGCATATTTTTGTCTTAGCTACACTAAGGTCGGAGCACATTTCTCATCATGCATATAGCAGGTCTGTGCACATTTGCATATAACATTCTAAGGTCGATGCACATTGTGGCCTAGTAATACTAAGGTCGATGCATATTCTATCTTAGTTATTCTAAGGTCTACGCACATGCATTCACAAGGTCGGAGCACATTTCCATTCTGCCTCATATAGGTCTGAGCACGTTTTGTCTGTGCACTTGAAAGTCTGAGCACATATGCTAGTGTGCAATAAAAGGTCAGAGCACATTCTACATCATGCATAATGAGGTTGGTGCACATTGTGCCTTGTGCTAAACCAAGTCAATGCACATTTTGCATCCAGCATATAAGGTGGGTCCATATTTTACCATTCGCATGCAAGGGTCGGTGCACTTTCTGTCTCATGCATATAAAGGTCAGTGCATGTTTTGCATTACGCATATAAGGGTAGGTGCACATTTGCCATATGCATGTAAGGGTCGGTGCACATTGTTACCTTATGCCTATGAAGGTCTGTGCATATTTGTCATATGCATGAAAGAGGTCGGTACATGTTTCTATCTTATGCATATGAAAGTCTATGCACATTCAAGTCTATGTTGTTACTAGTCGGTGCACACTCAGATCACTCTCTTATGAAGGTCTAGGCCAATATGCTTACACTTGCATCTCTAAGTCTGTGCATACCTTTCATTCCAGTCATATAAAGTCAGTGCATAGTGAACATCGATCTATGTTGACAAAGAGTTTGATAAATGTCTTCTTATTGGCAGGAATTCTATCAAACGCCTGAAGGGTAGAAGCCTCTATTACTTAAGTAAGCACATGATCCTAGGTATGGCGGGAAAGATCATGTGTGGAGTTAGTCAGCATATGATTGGGCACGTGATCCAAGGCTGACAGTCCCAGAAAGAAGATGCCACGTGGATCGTCACAGCCTCCACTTATGCACGTGGTTGAATATTCTCTAGAAGCTCATTTGGGCGGGAATGTGTTTCCCACACGTCAGGAGAGAATCAAGTGGGGTCCACCCTATCAGATTCTTTGATATAAAAGAGGGATCTCTGAAGAGATAGGAAGTTGAGCAAGGAGAAGATGCGATCGAAGCAGAAGAAGAGATCAAAAAAAATTAAGAGCACAATAGAGAGGCTGCAAGAGAAAGAGTGAAGATCTGAGAGTTAGAAAAATAGAGTACCGTAGGTTTAGTGAGAGTGAGTGAAAAGAAAAAGAGAGGGAGTCATACAACAGTGAGGAAGAAAGAGAGCAAGCTTAAGGAGAGGAATCTGAAGATCATGAAGATCCATTCAAATGGATCTTGGATCAGATCCAAACCTGATTTGCTCTTGCGTGAGCTACATTTTTCAGTCTTTATTTCCAAGTTTCTGTTGTTGTAATTCATCTTTTGATTTTCCAATTCTGATTTCATCAAGCTGTGTGTCAGCGGTAGCCAAGCTGTAATGCTCAGCGGGCGAGGTGGATACCTCGGACAGTAAGCTATGATGCTCAGCTATTTGTAAGCAAGTTATGAAACTCAGCGGACGCAAGTTGTGGTGCGCAGTGGTTTCAAGCTGTTAGGCAGCTGTAAGCCACACTCAGATCTGAGTGTGGGGTGGACGTAGGTCTCTGGTAGAGATTGAACCACCTAAAAATCTCCTTCTTGTGTGATTGTTACATTATGGTCTATCTGTTTCGATAGATGAATGCCTTGGAACACTTTCGACTGAGTTTTATTGTGAATGCAAGATCATTCATCTGATCTAAGTGCAGCATCAATTAAAGAAGTATATAGAAAGGCATGCTAGAAAAGTTAGGTCACGCCTAACTAGACTAACATCCCTTGAGTAGAGGCTAGCCTCTATCTAGTACGAGAATTGATTGATATGATTTCTGAGACATTCACGAGATCACATGTCAACCACTGGATCTTACCAAGTCGACCAGAAATCAATAATGACTCGGAAGCAGTACAGAATACTAATCGACATAACACACTCCTGGCTACCTTATAACATGGTCATAGCCCTCATAGGACATCAAAGACATCCACGGGACAACGGGCAAATCACTGTTATCTCTTGACCTCCTTGGTCCCATCGGATTTGGCCTCAGCATGCTCTCTTGGGCTGCCAACCGGTGGTATCTTCCATCCCCTTTGGATATAAAATCCAGCTTACAAGCCAATCTTGGCCTTCTAGACTGTTTCATAGAGAACACTACCTCATGTGCCATGAAAAAAGCATCGCCTGGTACTCTGTAATTATTCTTGCCAAAATTGCTGCCACTCTTGTGGCCAGGATCTTAGTCTGAATTTTATAAGCCCTATTTAACAAACTGATAGGCCTAAAAGCCTTGAACTCCATAGTTTCGTATTTCCTAGGAACAAGCACCAAAAAAGTGTGTTTAAGTTTCTCACTTCCACTCCCCATCTCGCACTCCTGAGTGGCCAAAACATCATTTTTTACGGGCAACCAGAGTTTCTATTAGAAAACCAAGGGAAACCCATCTGGGCCTAGTGCCTTCTTGCTATCCATACAGCTTGAACTTCTTCTTCAATGGAGGTTGCTAGCATTGTCTGTTTTTCCATTTGCAAAATTATTCCCTCTGGATCACTCCACTGTGGGTACCATCTTCCTTCAGATTGAACAGATCTGAATAAAATCTCACCATTTCTCAGCAATTTGGGCCTCATCCTCTAACCAAAGATCGTCTTTTTTTCAAGGCCGAAATAAAATTCCTCCTCCTTCCGTCAGCAACCTTATGGAAAAATCTAGTGTTATTATCTCCCTCTTTCACCCAAGTAGCTCTTGACTTCTGTTTCCACCTAATTTCTTCCTCATGGAGCCAATCAGCAAACTGAGCCTTCAAAAGAGCTAATTCATCCTGTTCTTGCTCAGAAAGATCCCTGCTTTCCTGAATGATCCGTAGCTCATGTATCCGATGTTCCATATCTGTCTTTCTTTTAAACCTCTGTTGTTGCCAATCAGGTGCCCACTTTTAAACCCCATCAATGTTTGACAAACAATAATTCCACTATCTCCATCTTTGTCTCCTACAAACACACAATATCCACCATCTTCCTAGGAATGAGGTCCTTCACCTCCAACACCTTCATATCACCATGTAAGCCCCTAACATTCCATGATAGAAGCTTCATCCTGACAAACCATATTTCTCCTTTCATGGTGCTAAACCTTCTGGAGGAATAATATTGTTATGCATCAGCTCTTTAAGTTCCCTCTGTCCCTTCCATTTCCTGCTTCATACTTTTCTGAGCAGACCCACTTTATTCATCTAGACCCAAGGCACGCGTCCTCTCCTCAACTAGTTCATTGCTCCAGTCAGAGAAAAACACATCCTTCCTAACCAGGGCTTATGTACCAATGTACCCCTTTTCTCCAGCCACCACCTGCCTTTACTCCTCAGCGGAAATAAAAAAATTAAAATAGAAGAAGAAGAAATCGAGGAGGAAGGTTGTCCGGATTTGTCAATGGCAGCTTTAGGTTGAAAAACAGCAAGATGAAGGGTGGAAAGAAGGTGAGCATAAACTGGCTGCTGCATACGTGCTGCCAACTTCGCCTCTCATGCCGGGAAAACATCATACTCTGGAAGACCCGATGGTTGTCGTTGCTCCGTCTCTAGACGGATAAACTCCTCACGAATCGGTGAAAGGTTATCAAGTGCCCTCTCCCGCCCTTCCAGACTCTCCAGCCCTGCATTGCCTTCTTCCCACAATTGAATTTGAAGCTGCTTCGACTTTGCCAAACCATCTGCCAAACCTTGCGGAGTCTCCCTACTCCTGTGGTAGACATTTACGGTTTTCTACCACTGCTCCCTTCTCATTTTCTTGCAAAACCCTTCCACCACCTGAGATACTAGTGATGAGACAGCACCTTTCCAAACCATCTCCCCGGAATTTACCATATTACCCTCTCTGGAGATTTCATCTTGATCGTTCTGAATAGGGTCATCTTGGTCTATCATCTTTTCACATTGAACTGGCTCCAGCTGGCCTGGTTCTGATTCCAGACCCAGACCTACTTCAGTGAGCGGACTTGGCTCTCTGTCATGCACCCCTTGTCCACCCTGGTGAGATTGAGTGGACACAGCAAGGCTCGTCATCTTCCTCCCTTTGCCAGTGTCCCTGTTTTCCTGTCTCTGCTGGCAATACAGTTTGTAGGCTGCAGCAACTTCACGATATGTCCATTGAGGAGTGACCCTTGTTTCTGTGATTCCTTGCTGTTCCATTGGAACCTGAATGCAGAAGCATCTAGATCCCCATCGCAGCTTGACATGCTGTGGAATGGCCTTGCCGGCCTTATGTTCGATCTGAACCCGAGCAAGCTACAGGTTCTACCATCTTCTAGTCCCTTCATCAATCTTCTTTAGCACCCCGAATGGCGCCACTATAGCGTTAAACACCTCTACATCCCACAATGGGAGAGGGACCCCCATGAGCCGACACCACACCATCTCTCCGGGTGAAGCCATCATGATCCCAACTTCATCGACCAAGGCTCCCAACAAACAGAAAAATTCTTCAAATAAAAATACTTGATATTTAACAACTTCTCTTTAATCTTTTTAGATGGTACCCAAACAACAAGATATTTCTCATTGATCTGTGCCACCTGCCAATCACAAATCTCTAGCCATCGTCGCAGCATGTCCTCCTTAACTTCCATCAAGCTCAATCTCCCCAACACCACAGAAACGATAACACACCTATTGAATGAACCAAGATTTTGTTGAAGGTGTTGAAACCAGGGAACCTGAATAACAAGGCCGGAAATAGTCTCCTCTAAAAGGGTCATAGACATTGCACGCAAAGCTCTGGTGCCGTGTTCGCCTGCATTTCCAGCACACAAGAGCATTACGGCACTCTGCAACCTGATTGCTGTACTTCAGGCATCTGAAGCAGCGTCTGGAATCTGCAGCAACACTTCTCCGTGCAGACTTGCCATTACGTGCCGAATGGAAGCCCACCATTACTCAAACATGCCCCCCCACCCCCCAACCCCTCTCCCGA
The DNA here is from genome assembly GCA_024336825.1 of Amorphophallus titanum. Classification (NCBI taxonomy): domain Eukaryota; kingdom Viridiplantae; phylum Streptophyta; class Magnoliopsida; order Alismatales; family Araceae; genus Amorphophallus; species Amorphophallus titanum. Next base: position 7,180,027 of record JANBPO010009260.1, read on the forward strand.
CATTTGAGAAAAGCCCTCACCGACAGCCACACCTATTTTACCTCCATCCTGATTGATCACTTGAGGACCTTCTCCATGATCACACTCCCCTGCACCTTCTCTGTTCTCGCCATCTCTGTTTCCGATTTCATAAGAGCCAAATTCAATGAATTATTAGATGTAATGACTTATAGTTTGTCATCATCAAAACAAGAGGTGCACAACATTATATTCAGTTCCTTTTGAGAGAATAAATATTTCAAGCTCTTGTGATCGGAGTACACCGTAAATTTCTCTCCATAGAGATAGTGTCTCCATATCTTTAAGGCAAATACCATCGCAGCTAGCTCTAAGTCATGAATAGGGTAGTTCTCCTCATGCTTCTTCAACTGTTAGGAAGAGTAAGCAATGACTCTCCCTTGTTGCATCAATACACATTTGAGGCCAATACCAGAAGCATCGGTATATACCTCGAACTTCCCTCCTTCAATTGGTAGTGATAAAACTAGAGCCATTGTCAAATGCTCTTTCAAGGCTTGAAAACTTCTCTCACAATCTTCACTCTACTCATAAGGTATCTCCTTACGAGTCAACCGAGTAAGAGGAACGTCGATCTTGGAGAAATTCTTTATGAATCACCTATAATAACTAGCCAGGCCTAAGAAGCTTCGAATCTCAGATGCATTGGTCAGTCTTTCCCAGCTCTTCACAGCCTCAACCTTTGATGGATCAACATAAATTCTATGCCTTGAAATCACATGGCCCAAGAAAGATACCTCCTCGAGCCAAAAATCACATATGCTAAACTTTGCATAGAGTGGATTCTCCCTCAATATCTGTAATGCAGTCCTCAAATACTCTTCGTGATCTTCCTCGGTCTTTGAATAGATCAGTATATCATCAATAAAGACTACGATGACTCGATCTAGATATGGCCTACATATACTGTTCACCAACTGCATAAAGGCTACAAGGGCATTGGTTAGTCCAAAAGATATAATAGTAAATTCACAATGCACATACCTACTCCAAACATGTTATTTTATAAATATCCTCCTCCTTGATCCTCAGTTGGTGATAACCCGATCGGAGATCAATCTTCGAAAAATATTTGGCTCCAGATATTTGATCGAATAATTCATCAATCCTCGGTAGCGGATACTTGTTCTTAATAGTAAGGTGGTTCAGTTGCCAATAATCAATGCAGAGTCTCATCGATCCATCCTTCTTTTTGACAAATAGCACGGGTTCTCCCCATGGGGAAGTACTTGGCTTAAGAAAGTCCTTCTTCAACAACTCCATCAATTGTTCCTTCAACTCTTTTAGCTCGGTGGGGGACATTCTATATGGTGCCTTAGAAACAGGACTAGCACTAGGAACGAGGTCGATTGTAAATGACACCTTCCGTTTCGGGGGTAAGCTGGGTAAATCTTCCAGGAAAATGTCGAGAAACTCCCGAACTATGCGGATGCCTTCTAGCTTAGACTCTTTAATTTTTCATGGTAGTCATGAAAGCTATGAAAGCCTCTTACCCTTTATTGATGAGCTTGCTAGCTCAGAGAGCCGAGATAAGGGGTGACTTATTTTTCTTCCGGGGACTAGTGTAGACCAGCTTTGGATAGTCTCTAAAAGTTACCCTGCCTTTCTGCCAGTCAACAACCGCCGTGTGAGTAGCTAGCCAATCGGCTCCCAAAATGACATCATAGCCTTCCATGTCCATACAGACTAGGTCAGCGGGTAAGTTGCATCTTTCAATAAATATTTTAGTTTCCGAGTAGTGATGTGTAATCTTGGAACTAGTTCCAATTGGGGTAGAAATAACTAGTTCCAAATTCAACAGAACAGGCTCCAATGGTAAGGACTTAGCAAATCTTCGAGAAATAAATGAATGTATTGCACCGGTATCAAACAGAACTAGTGTAGACTTGGAACAAATAGTTAAAGTATCTTCGACAAGTCCACCTTCACTTGGTTTCGTATCTTGCATCACCTGAAGACGTCCTTACTTCTTAACCAGGCACTTCTCTTCCTTAGTGGTTGGTTCGTTCAACAATGGGCAATCAAAAATTTGGTGTTCTAGGCTCCCCAATGAAGACATGCTCCCAGTCTTCTCTAGCACTCCTCAGCCTTATGGCTGGCCTTGTCACAATGTTTACACACCTCCTTAGAAGGTATGGTAATGGAGAAAGGCTTCTCGTCCTTCTTGAATTTATTTTCTTTGGAGGATTCCCCTCCATTGTTGGACCGCTTCTTGTTAGATGATGGTTTGAAATTCCCGGGGCTTGTTACATGCTCTTTCTTGTCCTTTCCTCAGATCTTGTTAGACAATTCTATGGCGTCTTCTAATAGCTGAGCTTACTGTACCTTCTCCGAGTAGACTTGGATGTCCATCGGCACCAGTTGGGTGATGTGTTGGGGTCAAAGCCCATTAAGAAATCTTCTAGCCTTCATTTTCACAGTACACAACAAGTGGGGTGCATACCTTGATAGCCTTGAGAATTGGGTCTCATATTCGGCAACCGATGAAGTCCGTTGCTTGAGTGCGGCAAACTCCATGGCCTTCTTCCCTTGTATGCGGTCCAAAAAGTACTTGTTATTGAAATGCTCCAAAAATTCGGCCCATATGATATGATCATTCGGCAATGTGGACCCTATGGACTCCCACCAGAAATGAGTGTTCCATTCCAATTAGAAAGTTGCCAATAGTACCTTTTCATCGTCTGTGCATTGCATGACACGAAAAATCCTTTCAATTTCCTTCATCCAATTTTCGACATCATTGGGGTCAGACAAGGCAGTGAACTTCAGCGGGTTCATGTTGCGAAAGCTACGGTGGAGATCACCCACTCCACAGTTCATACCTCCTTACGTAACTTGTTGTAGTGCCTAGGTGAGGCCCTGCACAGTGCATTGCATTTCACGCTATTGTGCCCTCTCGGCGGCCATGGTCCTACAAGATAATTTAAGTCTAATTAATTTTGTGTTTGGCTATATGGTCGAATGTTCTATGTCAACTTAACCCATGGCTCTACCCATCTCACCGGGTATAAGGTGCAGACCTATCCTTGGACTTGGGTTTCCTAGAAATTTGAAATCCTAGGCTCTGATACCGCAAAAACTGTCACGGCCCAAGTGTGGAAGGAACCCGGTATGCGTGATGAGTTTATATTGATCATGTCAATCAAAGCATAAGAAATTTGACATACAAACCTAGTGCGCAAATGCCCAGATAAAAATAGTTTTGTAAACCAATTAAGGTTATTCATTCTGACAATGCCACAGAATACTTTGCTCGCATAATTAATGTCTTTCTTCAAGATGAGGTCATCATTCATGAGTCCTCCTATGCTTAATCTCCTTAGCAGAATGGTGTTACCGAGAGTAAAAGTAGTCATCTCCATAAGACGGCCAGAGCACTTTTGTTTCAGACGCACCTTCCCAAATGTTTTGGGCTAATCCTATCTAGACTACTATTATCTCATCAATAGGATGCATCCAGGACCTTGCACACATGTTGTCCTATCTCCATTCTTTATCTCAATAGACCCATGTTCTCCTTGTTGCCGCGTGTCTTTGGTTGTCTTTGTTTCATTCATTCCCTTGGGCCTAGCGGTTCCAAACATGATCCACGTGTTGTTCGGGTGTCTGCCTTGGTTATTCTACTACTCACCCTTCTATTGGTCATACTGTTGTCCGTAAAGGCATCACCTTCTTTGAGCCTAAATCCTACTATTCTCCTCGGCCTCATCCACACGGAGAGACTATGGGTGATGTTGATAGTGACACTGTTACTCCTGCTTTACCTCCCTTGTCCTTGCCCTTGCCTTCTGCCACACCAGATGTGCTGTCTGATGGTCTTGCTGATGAAGGTGCACATGGTTCTAGAATGCCTCTAATCACGTATAGGACGAGAAATTCTAAAAATAGACCAGCTACTAATCTACCAATTTCAGATGTTGTTGCGCCCCCAGATGCTAGTTAGCCAATTCCAGAGGCTGGCCTTCATTTACCTATTGCTGTCCGGAAGGGAGTTCGTAGTTGTGTCAAGTATCCCATCTCCAAATCAGTGAATTACTGCCGCATATCTCCTCAGTATCGCACCTTCTTGTCTGCCTTGTCTTCTGTTTCCATACCTAACTTTTTTTAGGCTATTAAGGATTCAAATTGACAGCAAGCAATGAAAGAGGAAGTTAGAGCACTGACCAAGAATGGGACATAGGAGTCAATTGATTTACCCAAAGATAGAACTCCAGTTTGATCTAAATGGGTTTACCCTATCAAGCACAATGCAGAGGGAGTGTTGTAGAGGTATAAAGCAAAATTGGTGGCAAAGGAGTTCACTCAAAGGTATGGAATTGACTATCAGGAGACTTTTGCACTTGTAGCAAAGCTGAAGTCCATCAGAGTGACTCTATCCCTTATGGTGCAAATTTTGTGGGCCTTGTGTCAGATGGATGTAAAGAATGCATGACAACCTACAAAAAGAGGTTTATATGCTGCCCCCTCTTGGTGTTGATACAAAAGAAAAGGTTTGGAGACTCAGGAAAGCCTTGTATGGACTGAAACAGTCACCCAAGGCTTGGTTTGATCGACTTCGTCAGGCTATGGTTCGATTTAGATTCAAATAGTCAAATGCTGATCGCATACTGTTTGTCAAATGGAAGAATGGTCATATTCCGATACTTCTTGTGTATGTTGATGACATGATCATCACTGGGATGACACCATAGAGATCCAATGCTTGAAGGATGGACTAGTTGCTGAATTTTAAGTAAGACTTGGGAGATCTACAATATTTCTTAGGTATAGAGGTGGCCAGGTCACAGAAAGATATCTACATATGCCAGAGAAAAATTATTTTAGATCTACAGACTGCAACAGGCAACTTCGGGTGTAAACCTGCAACTACTCCAATTGAACTTAATCGTGGTTTGATTGAAGAGGGTGGTGAGACACTCTCTCCAACACATAGTAGTTTGTATCAGCAACAGGTTGGCAAGCTTTTGTATCTTTCCTCGGCCCGACCTAATCTGTCATATGTTGTAGGTGTGGTGAGTCAATATATGCATGCTCCTCGAACATCTCATATGAAAGCTGTGGAACGTATTCTGAGATACTTGAAATCTTGTCTGGGAAAAAGCTCTTCAAGAAGACCAATCATCTGGAAATGAAGGATATTTTGATGCACGCTGGGCTGGTTCTAAGGATGACAAGAGGTTATCAACTGGGTACTGCACTCTGCTTGGTGGAAATCTAGTAACTTGGAGAAGTAAGAAACACACTATGTGCCAGGTCTAGTGCTGAAGCATAATACAAGGCTATGACGCACGGCCTTACTAAGTTGTTGTAGTTAAAACTTCTTCTGCGTGATCTAGGAGTTCATGTAGAACTTCCAATGAAGCTCTACTGTGATAATAAAGCAGCAATCAACATCGCTAATAATTCAATGTAGCAATGTAATGTCAACTAAGCATGTTGAAATTGACCGGCACTTTATCAAAGAGAAGCTAGACTCTAGAGAGTTGTCTGCAGTATGTAAAGTCACAAGACCAAGCTGTAGATCTTTTCACCAAAGCTCTAACTGAGGCTCAATTTACTTCTGCCTTGTGCAAGCTGGGCATGTGTGACATCTAGGCTCAACTTGAAGGTGAGCTTGGAGAAGTGGTTAGAAGAGGCAGTTTGAGTATTTACCAAATTTTTAGACTTTCAAAGACTATATTACAATTTTTCTTTATTTTATGGACAACCTCTCCATGAGGGGTATTTTCCTCAAGTTATATATGTTTGATGAGAGGACGATCAGCCTATGGTTTGGAACATGTCGATCCCTGCTCTTCTCCTTCTTGTCCTCTCTCTGTCTCTAGAGCGGTCTCTCTCTTCTCCTTTCTCTTTGTTTCACAATTCCTATGTAACTCTTTAGTCTAATTGGCATTTGATTTCACCATTGTCATCGGCCTCACCGTTAATCATAGCATTCATAGCTAATCACCTTCAATTGCTTCCACCATTGATCCCGGCAGTGTCAACATTGCATCATGGCCTTTCTTCACTACTTTCGTTCATTGTTCCACCACTTTACCCATGGATTCCACCGGCATTTCACCAATTTCACATCACATGTTTCCATCAGTTGTCACAGCTTCTCCTTGTTACCACTTCTATATGCCATTGTATTTGGTGCTCTCTCTATCACTACCATTGGCCCAGTGTTTTCCATGCCTTGAGCAGCTGTGGGCCTCACCATTGTTGGCAATTTCGGACGAAACCGATACATTTCGGTCAAAACGTATCGGTTTCGGCCGTAACCGAAACGATACCGGACCTGTCTTAACATCATCATAACAATAGTGATTATATGCACATAGTTCATTGTTCACATGATTCAAGCACATTTCAGCAATATTATCCATTAGGTTTCAATAGGATTATTCATTGAGATAGACTCATCAAACAAGATTCATCAGGATCCATGAGCTAGACTCATCAAGCAAAATTCCACCATTGACATTTTAAGGATCCATGAGCTAGACTCATCAATCAAAATTCCATCATTGGCATTTTATTGTGATCAAGGACTCATGGTGATTCATGGTGTTGACATCATCAAAACTGACATCCTCAAACCAATGGTCAAGCCCATGGCCACAAACTATGCCATGAACCATGGGGTTTCTAACACCCGATACCATTCAAATCTTGGCCTGCCACCCATTAGTCTGAGGGCTCAGAAGGGTTATTTGGAGTGTTATGATCATGCATTGAAATTCTAAATAATAGTAGGAAAATAAATGAATAGAATTAATCTAACATTCTGATGAAAATAAAATCACATTTTATAACAATTATTATAACTACTATAGAGTCCAGTCCACAAGTACAGTCAATGAAAAGAAACGTATACTACCTTGGGGCATACCCCGACAACCTAGTGAGCTAGCAACTATCGAACCTCTGGCTGAGACACGCCACCTCGAGGAAGACGCCACACCTAAAAAATAGGGAGTGAGCCTCATCTCGTTGGCTCAGTAGGGGTCCCACGGATTCCCACCGCAATGAAAGTAGTAAATAGTAATGGCAGTAAGAGACAACGGTGTCAGGAACAAGAACAATGGTAAATAGAGGGAATACAAAACCTCTACGCTACCCTAACTCTCACGATCGGATAGTCCATCCTCACAAACGGATCCACTGAGGCCACACGGCCATCCACTGGACCAGAACCCTCGAGAGAACCTCTGATCACCAGTAACCCTTGATCCCAAGCTAGAACTAGCAAAGGAACCATGCCCTTCATGTAGGGCGACACCAGTCCGTCTACCGGAAGGGCCATGACAACACTGTCGGTACCTCAATCTTCACCAGCATAGGGTCGGCCACTCGAGTAAACATAACATGGCCAGATGCATCCATTGACGTCTTATACTGTGCAAAGGCCTCATATGCGTGCACAGTATCACACCCAGGTCTCGAGAGGAGTAGAAGAGACACTCATACACACCACACCCTCAGTGTGACGCCCCAAGATCTGGATACCAAGAATAACCTGATACCATTCGAATCCTGGACCACCACCCACGAATCGAAGGGCTCAAAAGGGCTAAAAGGTTAGGTGTGGTGTACACTGAAATAAGAAATAAAGTAGGACAATACAATAATTAACAGAAATAAACAATCTAACTACAACAGAGTCCAGTCCAACAGAAGTACACTTAAGGCAAGAAAGTGTACCCAATGCTGAGTGAACACTCGGCCCAGCAAGCTAACAACTAAGAACCTCTGTGCATCACCCTCAAACCTCGAGGAAGAACACCAACACCTAAAAAGTAGGGGGTGAGCCTCATCTCACTGGCTCAGACCCAAACAGAAAATAATGGCAGTAGGGAAAGCAGCGACAACAACAAGAGTAACAATGGCAACAACAACAACAACGATAATGGGGGAACAGTCATGCACGAAACCTAGAAGTCGATAAAATCTCGACTCTATAGCTACTCCTACGGCACCAAAAAACACATCCCGATCTCATAGTCCGGGGACCACTAGATGACAAACCACCCTGGTCACACTGCTAGGGGAAACATCATGACAACCCTGTCGTGGAGGCCTGTCTACACTGACAAAGGCCCACCCTAAGACCACGCGATCTGGGAACACCATCACGACCTCACCGTCGTGAACCCTACACCCTCTAGGGAAAACCCTCGGTAACATCCTACGAAAATCCTAGACCTCTACATTAGGAAGACACACGAAAACTACACACAACACCACGTCTCACAAACGAGAAATGGGGCTCGAGTCATGAGAAGCTCACGTCACATGACGGGAGTACCTGTCCACTAGAAGCAAGGCTGGATGCATCCACTGACGTCTTAGTCCATGCCTCAGATGTCTCCCTCTGGCCCAGTGGGAACTGAGACACCGTATAGTAACCAAAACTCAGAATAAGGACTAGCTGGGGTCGCGCTCGTCAGCACGGGTCTATGGCCCCCAACCATGTGTGCATACACAGACTATGCGCTCTAAGTCGGGTCCTCTAGCTGGTTTTTCCCCCAACCCAGACTCGGGCTGCAAAGGGCAGGGGCCCTATGATAACCAGCCTAAAAATCGTCTCTCTCAGGAAAGCTCTCCACCACTCCCAAGTGGGTCCACACAAGCGTGGGTAGGAAAGCCACAACTAGTAGGGGGTCACTAACGTGAACACTAAAAGCCAAGCACGCACCCATTGCGAGTAACACGGAGTACCAGGTGGCTCAGGGCCACCAGACTCGGGATGACTAACTAGATCTACTGAATCCAATGGTCATTGAGTCACGAGACTCGGGTCAAGACCGCTGCATGTGACGACACAATGCCATCAATCTAGCCTAATCCCTAGGTCTGAAACCATGATAACACGATTCCCAATTCAGCTCACAAGCTGCTGAATTAATCCCCTGCCTAAGGGAAAAGTGAGAAACCTCTAGTCCTGGGCTAGGTGATTGGATAGTCCAAGGCCATCCACATGGCCCATATAGAAACCACATTCTGGAGATACCCACGTCGTGCGGGGAAGGCCCTCCGCACTCATACTGACTCACGGTGACTCGATCTTGCGTAAGCACGAAAACCTGAAACACATGGGGTCACCCGAACCCCCAAGTCCATAGGCACGCTAATCAAGATAACTTGGCACCTCCGGACACTGCAAAACATGAACACAGAACCCACGGGTGTCCGGGGCATCCACGAGGCTGAAGGTTGACCACTGGGTCACAACTGGGTCGACCCAGGCCAAAATAGTGCGAACGGAACACACTAACACGAAAAACCAGGTGGCGGTCTTCCCCAGACCGTCACCCCCAGGTGACGGTCCACTCTAGACCGCTACCCTTAAGTAGCGGTCACCTCAGGGCCGCTAGCAACATAAAGCGGAGAATGAGATTAAAGTGTAAAACTTGTGTAATTAATTATATTAAAGTTAAAAAGAATAAATGTGATATTAATAAATATATACAAATGACTATTTATCATAGCTGCCATCAGGTTCGCATTAGGCCAGGAGATGAGTGAAAAATTACTTTTAAAACCAAAGATAGACTATATAAGTGGCTGGTCATGCCTTTAGGCTTTCCAATGTGCCCAACACTTTCATGGGGTTAATGACTTTGTGTAGGAAGCTAGAGAGGGTTTGGTGGGATTGGGTTTTTAGACTCTAGCGAGGTGAGTTCTTTTCATTGTGTTTTCGATGGGTTTACCCATGCTTCTATAGGGGGTTTTCCCCACTTCTCCTCTGTCCCATACCTCTTGTGCACCCCCATCTTACATGTTGTGATTCCCAATGAAGTTCGACACCGAACCTGACTTTGGATGCATTAGGCACCGCTTCTTTGACCTTGGGTGGACCTTTCATGGGAAAATTTGTGGTTGTATACTTTGACGATATCCTCATATACAACAAGACCAAAGAAGAGCATCTAGACCACCTTCGTCAAGTTTTCACCACCCTTAGGAAAGAGAATCTTTATGCAAACCTAAGCAATTGTGCCTTTATGACCGACAAAGCCACCCTCCTATGGTTCATAGTCTCCTCTAAAGGAGTCATTGCTGAACCTGCCAAGGTCAAAGCAATTGTAGAATGGCTTGAACCCAAGAATATTCACGAAGTCCAGTTTCCATGGACTAGAAACCTTCTACAAAAGGTTCATTAGAGGCTTTAGCTCCATCATGGCTCCAATCATTGATTGCATTAAAAAAGGAGCCTTTGAGTGGACGAAAGCAGCTACCAAGGCCTTTCAAGAGGTCAAGGAAAGAATGCCCAAGCCCCAACCTTGAGATTTCTCGACTTTCCCAAGGTGTTTGAAGTAGCTTATGATGCCTCTGGGGTTGACATAGGGGGAGTCTTAAGTCAGGAAAATCACCTAGTCACCTTCTTTAGTTAAAAGTTGAATAATGCCAAAGTGAGATATATAACATATGACAAGAAATTTTATATTGTTGTGTAGGCATTGAGGTCTTAGAGCATTATCTTTTGCCTCAGTTCATGTTATATTCTGATCATGAAGTCCTAAAATTCCTCAATTCCCTAAAGAAGCTCAACACATGACATGCCCAATGGGTGAAATTTTTTCAAGCCTACACTTTTGTGCTTAAGCACAAACCTAGGATAGAAAATAGGGCCGCTGATGCCCTCAACCACCAAGTTGTCCTTTTGGCCTTGGTGAGAGTGGAAGTCATGGGCTTTGAGAGGGCCAAGGAAGCCTATAGTGATTGCCTGGACTTTGGAAAAATAGTTGAAGCCCTTCAAGAGGGACATTCTAGGGAATACAGTGGGTACATATTGCAGGATGAGTACCTTTTCAAAGAGAATCAACTGTGCTTACCTAAAATCTCAGTTTGAGATTTTCTTATTTGGGAGATACATGCTGGAGGTCTTGTCAGATATTTCAGCAGGAACAAGACCATTGAAGATATGGAAAGTCACTTCTATTGACCTAACCTAAGGAGGGATGTAGCGAAAATTATATCCTAATGTCGCACCTACACCATAGCCAAACATTGGAAACAAAACACTGGGCTATACACACCCCTCCCCCTCCCTATGCATGACCCTCCTTGGCTGGACATCAGCATGGACTTTATCCTTGGCCTTCCCAAAACAGTACAGAAGTATGACTCCATTCTTATGGTAGTGGATCGGTTCTAAAAAATGGCCCACTTTCTACCTTGTGCCAAAACTTTTGATGCCTCTAGAGTAGCTAGGATCTTCTTTGATGAGATAGTAAAACTCCATAGCATCTCAAAAACTATTGTCTCTGATAGAGATGTTAGGTTCATGAGTTATTTCTGAAAGACCTTGTGGCAGATGATGGGAACCAAGTCAAAATTTTCCACAGCTTTTCACCCTCAAACTGACAGTCAAACTAAAGTTGTCAATAGGAGCTTAGGGAACTTGGTAAGGAGTCTTGTGGGAGACCATTTGGGAACTTGAGATTTGAGTCTACCAAGAGTTGATTTTACTTATAATAGTTTAGTTAACTGAACCACAGGGATGAGTCCATTTGAGATTGTCCATGGGTACAAGCCTTGGAAACCAATAGATCTCATTCTTATGTCAATAGGTGTTAGAGTCTCAGGATCCACAGAGTCATTTGCACAGCATATACAAAGTTTACATGAAGAAATAAGCTAGCACATCAGGGCTAGCAATGAATCATACAAACTGCATTTTGATTCCCACAAACGATTTCAAGAGTTCAATGAAGGAGATTTGGTAATGGTTAAGGTTCACCCAGAGAGGTACCCCTCAAAGGTCAGCAAGAAGTTGCAAGCTCGCAGCGTAGGCCCCTTTGAAATCTTAAAGTAGGTTGGATCAAATGCCTATGTGGTAGACTACCACAAGATTAGGAGATAAACTCTACTTTCAATGTTTCTTACCTGGTTGCATATCGGGAGCCAACAACAATCCCTAAAGATCCGTTTGAGCCTTCCCTTCCTCTTAAGAGTGAACCAGAACCTGAGTGTCCACTAGCCATAGTCCCAACACAGTGCGATCAGATAAAGAGCATATTGGATGAACAAATGATCTCCACTAGAAATCGAGGATAAATACTTGGTACATTGGAAAGGTCACCTGAGTTCAAAGGACTCATGGATATCTAGAGAGGAGCTGTAGTAGTTGGATCCAGATTTACTTGAGAGATATTAGAGTGGCATTGAGCCTTACTCGACAAGGTCGAGTCTCACCCTAGACCGGGCTCAGGTTTACAGGAGGAGTGGTCGCATTGCACTATGGCTCGATGACATGGCGATATAAGTAGCTATGATGTCTTTCTATTTTTGTAGGATGTGTCTTCCCATTATGTCTTTTATTTCTAGGAGAGTTAATAGTGTCTTTTCGTATTTGTGTGAGCATTAAGTGTTACCTTCTTGTCTTCCAAAGGGTCGCCAGTGTAAGGCAACCTTTGGTTTTCTTGTTGGGAGTCTATATAGACATCATGTACTGTTTTGAAGATAATGGTTGATCAATCAATGTGCTTTGTTGATAAAGAATCATGCATGCGCTCTCATGATTCTGCTTGTGTTGTTGAGGTGTTCAAGTTGCACAAAGAACATGTTGAAAGCCAGTTAAAAGTAGCAAGGTCAATGTGTAGTCAACATAAAAAGTCAACGATACTGATTGTTCAAAAAGGTGACAAAAGGTCAACGCCAGTTAGTTGTAATGCATTGAAAGGTCAGTGCATATTTCTTCTCCTTATCAGGTAAGGTCGATGCACATCTTAGTCTGAAGCATACAAGTCGGTGCATATACCTTCTCTATATCAGGTAAGGTCGATGCACATTTTAGTTTGATGCATATAAGGTCAGCGCATATGATTACATATTGTGGTATAAGGTCGAGGCACATATGTGCTACTGATCAAGAAGGTCGATGCACATTTGTCGCTGAGAGTGGAAGGTCGATGCACATTTTAGTTTGATGCATATAAGGTCAATGCATATGTTTACATATTGTGGAATAAGGTCGAGGCACATATGTGCTACTAATCAAGAAGGTCGATGCACATTTGTCGCTGAGACTAGAAGGTCGGTGCACATCTCCCTTATTCATTTAGAAGGTCAGTGTACATTGCACCTTTGTGCACGCAGGGTCGATGCACATTACATCTTGCATAAAAGCAAGGTCGATGCACATTTTACCTCGTGTAAGGCAAAGGTCGATGCACATTGCATCTGGCGTGACACAGGTCGACGCGCATCTGTTTTGGTCTTTAGCAAGGTCGGTGCACATCATTCACTCTTCTAAAGTCAGGTCGATGCACATTTTACATCTGCCTGAAGGCCGGTCGATGCACCTTCTACCGTGTGCACTGTTAGGTCGATGCATGTACTGTAGCTAGTGTACAAAGGTTGATGCATGTTTTGTGGCATAGTCTATAAGGTCGATGCATGTTTTGTGGCACAGTCTATAAGGTCGATGCATGTTTTGTGGCACGGTCTATAAGGCCAATGCACATTTCTCAATTGGAAGGTCCTAGCACATGCAGCATTCAGGTCTATGCACATTTTAGAGTCTATGCACATTCAGAACTTAAGGTCTACGCACAGTTTCTAGTCTGTGCACATATAGGTCTGTGCATGTTTAAAGGTCTATGCATATGATGAAACAAGGTCGATGCACATCTGGTTTCAAAATATCAAGTCTATGCATCATTGTCCACTCTCTAAGGCATTTGCAGAACATTCATATGATAAGTCTGAGCATATGTTTTCATCTGATTGTTGCCTAAGTGTGAGCTCTAACATATAAGGTGTTTGACTAAATTATTGTCTTCTGATTGGCAGGATTAATCCAAGCACATTGTCTCGAAGAGTAGCATAAATATAAGTGAAAGCATGCGAACTCAAGACAAGCACGTGAGCTCCAACTAAGTACTGGCACGTGATCCCAGGAAGGGCAAGTGAGTGGCACATGAACCCAAGTGAACAGATGAAGGGCACGTGATCTAAGAAAAGATGGCACGTTTGTTTCAGAAGTTTCCAAAGGAAGATTATTCCATTGCCAGGTGGACCAATGGAATATCACTAGGTTTTTCTGCCTCACCTTTATGGAGGCTCTGTTCTATTTAAAGGCCTCCTCGTCCTTAGCTGAAGAAAGAAGAAGCTGCGGCGTTTGTGCTAAACCAGTCCTTATTCAAAGAGAGCAAGAGTCTGAGAGGAGGCGAGGTGCCGGAGAGGAGCTGTGAAGAAGAAAAAGTGAGAAGAAGAATAGAAAGAGAGAGCATGTGGAGAAAAGTGTGCAGCACAGTTTTCAGTGAAGATCTGTGTGTTTGTCTTGGCCTCTGGATCAAATCCAAGCCATAGTGGTTTTTATCGTCATAGACACCATTGCTATGTTTCTTTGTTCCTTGTTGTCTTCCATGTTTCCTTATTTTCTTTCATCAAGCTGTTAGACAACGTGTAAGCAAGCTATGAGGCTCAGCGTTGAGGATTTGTTCCTCGGATAGCAAAGATGTAAGGCTCAGCGTGTAAGTAAGCTGTGAGGCTCAACCGTTAGGGGATTTGTTTCTCTATTAGCAAGCTGTGATGCTCAGCAGTTCAAGCTATTAGTCAGTGAATCCTCACTGTGTCCAGTGAGGGGTGGATGCAGGCAGACCGGGTGTCTGGCTGAACCACCTAAAAATATCCTGTGTTGGTGGTTTGCTCTATGTGTGTGATCCATTTCATCTATCCCCTTCACAGGTTCTGATTCTAAGCCATTTTAGTCTTTATCTACTAAGCGTTCGTCATTTGTTCTAGTAAGTAATCATCACATTAGTTCTGTGGGTTCCTTGTCTACACTGTGTTTTACCGTTTCCTAATTGAGCACCACTTTTAATCAGGGGATATATTCACCCCCCTCGATATTCGTTCCTTTCGCACAACAACAACTGTAGCTCGAGTGTCTCTCGGGGCAGCTCCTCAGTCTCGCGAGGCCGCTCCTCTGCAGCTCGTTGCAACTCCTCTACAGCTCGTTGTCACTCCTACTTCAGCTCTTCGGTACGCCTCCGTCACTCCTCCACAAGCTCCGCGACCCGCTGGTCATGGATCGTGAGCTCAGTGCCTGCTAGGGCAGCCCGATTCATCACCTCCTGTAGATCCCATGCATGCATTATCATACAACATGCCATTAGTTTTTGAATAAAGATTGATAATAACTGCAGTGCTTAAGTAATCTATCTTACTAGTGCTACCATGTCGCGCTCAGCTGCCTCAGCTTGTCTCACCGCTCCTGTCAGTCGCTCCTCTAAGGAAGTGATCTGGGCGGTCTGATCCACTGCGCTCGAGTTGGAGGCTCCTCCCGCTCCTCTCGCTGCCACCCTCTGTTGGGCACGCTGCATTATTTTAAAAGATTGTTAGTCGCTGACCACCCAACTTCAGGACTCATATCATAGCATTTAGAAAGCATACTCACCAGCGTCTACAACTCAGATGGCATAATTGCTAGTCAGGCCTCCAGGGTGTGGAGCTGTACTTGCATGTCTGCTCCCACCGCATCCCGTGCATCCTGCATTTATTATATGTTAGTCACACATTCATCATATAGCAATTAAAGCATATAGACACAAAAATGGACGAAGATTAGCTTGGAGAAGAGCTTAGCATAAGCAGACGCGAGTTCCTGGTAGGGTTTGAGATTGGGATCGAGCGTGCGGCATTTGACGAGCACTTGGTGCAGAATGAGCTGACTATCCCCGACAATTCGTAACTGGGTAGCACCAAATTGATGGGCTACCTGTAGTCCGGCTAGAAGAGCCTCATACTCAGCTATATTATTTGTAACAGGGAAGGCAAGCTGAGAAACAAGTGGAATGGTGATACCCTTAGGTGTTAAAAGGACCATGTCGATCCCCCTCCCATGAGAATTCAGAGCTCCATCAAAATATAATGTCCACATAAGATCTGAAGGTTGATTAACAGACATCAGTTCTTCATCTGGAAACTCTGAGCGAATAGGGTCGAACCATGGAAGAGGGTGATGAGCAAGATGTTTTGCGATGGCATAGCCTTTAATCGCCTTCTGTTGAATGTAAGTGATGTCAAACTAGGAAAGGAAGCTTTGCCATCGTGCCAATCGGTCAGTAAGGATGGATTTTTCGAGCAGGAATTTGATGGGATTCATGCGAGCGATGAGATGAACCTCGTGAGCTAAGAAATAATGTTTAAGTTTCTGAACTACCCAGACTAAGGCTACATAAGTCTTCTCCATAGCTGTGTACTTCTGCTCACAAGGGTTGAGAAGCTTTGACAAATAGTAGACTGCCCTCTCCTTACCTTCCTCATCGACTTGCACAAGGACAGCACCTACTGAGTCATCCAAGATAGAAATATAGAGAACAAGCGGTTTGCCCAGACTTGGCGGCCTCAGGATAGGAGGATTTGAAAGATAATCCTTTAGTCCATCAAAAGCTGCCTGACACTTGTCATCCCAATTGAACTTGACTCTCGGTTTGGTAAGCTTGTAGAATGGCCTACACCTCTGTGAGTGCTGGGAGATAAATCGGTGTATAAATTGCAACCTCTCTTTCAATCCTCGAACTTCCTTTAAATTCTTGGGAGGAGACATCTCTTTTATTGCTTGTGCCTTATTGGGATCGATCTCGATACCCCTCTTGCTGACAATGAATCCAAATAATTTTTCTGACGAAACACCAAATGCACATTTTTTAGGGTTCATTTTCAATTAGTATTCTCGTGATCTCTGCAGAACCTTGGCTAGAACCCTAGGATGTTCAACCCTCGTCCTTGATTTTACAACCAGGTCATCGACATACACCTCAATATAAATGTGGATCATATCATGAAAAATAGCCATCATAGCCCTCTGATAGGTGGCTCCGGCATTCTTGAGTCTGAATGGCATGGTCACATAACAATATGTACCCCAAGGTGTAGTAAAAGAGGTTTTCTCTTGATCCTCCTCCACCAAGCAGATCTGATTATAACTAGAAAAACCATCCATAAAAGAAAGGGTCTCATACCCTACCGTATTATCGATTAAAACATCTATGTGAGGGAGGGAGAAATCATCTTTAGGATGCACACGGTTAAGGTCCCGAAAGTCTATGCAAATTCTTACTTTTTCATCTTTCTTCATAACCAGGACAATATTAGCCACCCAATTTGGATAGAGGATGACTCTAACAAATCTAACCTTGTGAAGCTTATCGACCTCTTCTTTCATCTTTAGCACCATGTGTGGGTGGAAACGTCTTAGCCATTGCTTGACCAGGACAGACCCTTGCTTAAGTGTTAATCGATGTTCAACAAGCGCAGGGTCCAATCCTGGCATATCCTCATAACTCCACGTAAACGTGTCCTTATATTCTTAAAGAACTTGAATGAGCGCCTCTTCTTCAGAGGGTGGCAAGCTTTTGCTGATGAGGACAATCTTAGGGTTTTCCTCAGTACCTAGATTGATTTCTTTGGTAGGCTCTTCTACTGAGGCCGACGGCTCATCGAATCTCCTCATACCGCTAGCAAAAGCGTCAGCCTCATCCTCATATTCTTCATATTCTTCATCCCCCTCTTCGATAGGATCTTCATCATTCGTAACCTCATAGACACCGAACTCTTCGTTCAAGACACCTGTATCTTCATACTCTAAATCTGGCAGAATGATCGGATCTTCTATAAACTAGGGAATGGCTAAACACGCCTGACACCTGATGGCTAGCTCTTTTAGAAACCTGCGGGGAATCTGCTTACCCTTGGTTTTTCTAATAACTACCCTCGGACTCTGAACAATAGAAGACGAAGAAGAACAACTAGCCTGATTACTAGACTCGAAAGGGGAAAGAGAGGAAGCGGGTACATGAGGTGGTATAGAAGAGGTTCCCTTGTCGGAGGGGTAAAAGAGGTCCACTAATGAACCTTGAATGAGTGGCCCTTGGATCGGGGCACACTCAGGAAGGAGATAAGAGGTTTCCTCAATAGAGATGAGGGAGGTCGATTGGTGAGTCAGAAAATTAGCATTTTTTTTCATTTTTAAGGATCGTGAAACAATGAAAGGGAGGAGTAGAAAATGAAGGTGTAGAGATGGGAAGATTAGTGATTTTGTAGATCAAAGATTGATTAATTGATTGCCCATGCAGGGGCGTGATAGAGAGTTGAGAAAATTGCTCAATGAGTGAAGGAAGAATTGATAGAATTCGAAGAAATTCTGAAGATAGAGAAATCAAGACTGCGGGTGGTGATGCGGGACAACTATGAGACTCGACTCAAAAGTGGGACTCTAAGTGATGACGCGACTGTTTGGGACGACGTGACCAGAAATGACACACAAGACTCAACACCTAACGGGGCTCCTGGCGAGGCGATCGTGCCCCAAACAGAAGTACTTGCTCACAGTACTCCCCAACGAGAGAAACGTGTCGATCGGCACAGTTGAGTAACTAGATTTCAGTCAGGGGTGGTCGGCTCACTCTCGCACTCAGATTGAGTCGCGGGATGGGTCTTACACTCACAACTCACGGAGGTGATAAAACACGAGCTAGCTAGGGAAATAAACTAACACGCAAGTAGTGGCATCTAGAATGTATACTAGCTAAGCAAAATGACAAAGGATGGGAGGCGAGTATACCTCCACGCTCGGGGCGTGGGGAACACTTCCCGGCCGAGATCCGTAACCCCCGGTACAGTAATAATTGTTAATTTACCAGAGCTCCCTACATACCACAAGTATGACGGAAACAGCAACCCTTACATTCATGTGAGGGATTTCATGTACGACTCGGCACAATTCCAATACGATGATCGCCTCATGACGTATTTATTCCACCGATCACTAGATGGAGTTGCACTAGAGTGATTCTATGCTTTACCACTGGAAGATGCCGAGAGCTTCAAGGTTGTTAAAGAGAAATTTATCCAAAGATTTCAGGACCGGGTCGGCCCAGAATATTCATTCACAGATTTGGTTGCCGAGAAAATGAAACCTAATGAGGATTTCGCTACATATGTTGATAGATGGAGGCAAATGACTGCCCATGTGCCCAGACATATTTCGGAGGAGGAGAAGGTCAAGTTGCTCATCTCCAATGCTACACCTACCATCCGCAACATATTGGCCATGAACGATATTGCCAACATGCACCAGTTATACAACCGGGCGAGATTTATTCAAACCCAATTCAAGAACTCCCCCATCCATTCTCTTTTTGAGGCCCAAAAGCCCAAATACAATAGAAAATCTTAGGGGCCCATCACTGAAGGAGTCCAGACCAACAAGCAAGTGCAAGCAGTTGCTTTCCCGCTCCCCAACCAGTCTGCTCCATTCCGCTTTCCGCAAACCCCACGCAACCCTCAACCCCCTATTCCACCAAATACCCAACCTATTTTCTCGCTCCATAAAATACCCAGCCCGTTTTCCCCATTCCACCAAATGCCTAGCCTGCCTTCCCCGCTCTACAAACCACCTTTCCCGCTCCTCAACAACCCCAACAACCCCGACAATATCACAATGTTCCTCCACCCAATGACTATGCAACCAAACACCCGGCTCCGAAGAGGGCACAGTATCCTCCTCTGCTTGAGTCTCTCCCAGACATTTTCTTAGCTCTTATGTCCGTTGGTGCAATTCAACTTCCTCCAGAATGACCTAATTGGAACCTAATCGTTGATCAGTTTAAATATTATATGTTCCACAGGCAACTCGGGCATACTATTGAAGGTTGTTTTCAGTTCAGAGATCTAGTATGTGACCTGCATGAAGGGCAGCGTATTGACTGGGCCGAGATGCATAAGGCCATTATGGAAATTAAAGAGAAATGAAGGCAAGCACCGAGACAGAAAGTGCAACAGCAAGCACCACAGTCGTAGCCACAGCCACAGCAGCAGTAGCCTGTCCAGGATTTGGGGATCCACCAAAACCCCATGCCGAATCATCCGCCTGCTCCACAACCTCAGCATCCGGCACTGGCTCAGGATAACCTTGTCCAATGCCCGGCTCCCGACGCCGGGTGGTCTTGTGACGATGAAGCCTCAGTTCAGTAGCTCATGGCCCTCCACCACTCACACCGCCATCCTTCTCCACCTGCTACCCCCGTCATTCCCCCACCAAACTATCAAACCCCCACGTCCTCTGCATCCGCTAAACCCCTCATCCTGCCATCAGCCTCCCTTGTCGTTATGCCTGCCTTCGTCCCTTCGTAAATACCCGCATCACCTATCATAACCGCGCCGCTATCCAAACCGTCACCAGCCATTTTCCCTCCACGACTCGTCACCTCCACCACTACCCCTATTACTCCCATTTTCTCCACTACGCCTACTCCCACACCACTTATCCAACCTGTCGGGCCCATTAAGCCGCCTACTGTAAGCTCACCTGATGCTGTGTCAGCACAAAACCTCACCCTATAGAGCGGGCGGTTATTCCATCGGAACCATCCCACCACTGGTGCACCTGCACCCAATCCCCAGTCCTCACAACCGGCTGCTGATCAGGAGGAGGCAGAACCACTGCTGGGTATGCAGTATGATTTGTTACACCATCTGGACCAGGTGCCTGCCAAAATTTCAGTGCTAGAATTAATCAAAAGGTCCACGCTCGATCAATATGCACTCCAGAATTTTCTGCAGAAAGTTATAGTTAATGAAGACATGACAGTGGATAGTCTACCAACTGCCATGGCTACAATCTCCAACGGGCCGGCCATTACTTTTTTAGAGGTCGAGCTAGCACGTTCCGAGGCACGTCAGATGCCACTATGCATTTCTATCACTCTCAACAAAGTAAGCATAGATGCGGCACTAGTAGATACCGAGGCTTCTATTAATGTCTGTCCCCTCAGCACTTTAAGGGCCTACAACATTTCAAAGGATTCATTGAAGCTGACCCCGACCGCCATTGCCGCATATGATAACTCAAGAAGGGCTTGTCACGGGGTAGTCACCCTTCGGGCTGAACTTGGGCCGCTCACAATGTCCATTGAATTCTATGTGCGCAACATCGATCCCATGTTCAAGGCCATTCTGGGTCGACCGTGGATTGACAATCTCACCGCCGTACCATCTACTACTCACTAGTGCCTCAAATTCCCTTTTCAAGGGAGGGTGGTCAAGGTTAAGAGTATCTCTATAGTTCAATCTATCAAAGCTGTTTCGGAGAAGATTTTACCAACACTATGGCCCAGCAATCAGCCCGTGATCTAAGTGCTAGACCTAGTTTTCCATGGGCCTATGCGCCACGCAAGTCTGTCACCGCACCAGTAAACATTAAAGAGAAGCCTAATATCAGGGATTCAAAAGGCCGGAACATGATATTGAAATTGGACTATTAGCTGGGTAGAGGTCTCGGTGCATAGCTATAGGGGTGGACCAAGCCGGTCCCCAGAGGCAGGAAAATGAATACGAGGGGCCTTGATTATCAGGAATCCCCGTTGTTAGTTCTGGGTGACTCAGGCCCACTAACCTGGGACTATAGTCAACACTTTGTTAAAGGCCCTCTGCAGCTAGGAACCTTAAAAGAATAACCGAGTCAGCCCAAGAAAGAAGACACAGCTTATATAGTTGCCAGCCCTCCACTACTGCCTGAAGGGCCTGTTGATGACATGATTGATTTCAGCCAAGCTTTTTCAAGATTATTTTAAGAAGACAGTTGCCAGAGAAACCAGGAGGTGCAGCTTGTGCAGTATGTGCCGAAGAAGCCAGATTATCATCTGTAGGAAAGGGGGAGCTCACCCGTCGTTTTCACTTGGTCTCCTTCCCGTTTGCTTTTGTTCTTTCAAAAGCTAGATTTCATACCTCTATAAGACCCTCTCAGGACTCCGACGGGAAGTTCTTATGTGATCAGTTCCCATCCTATCGGCAACAATGTGTCACCACCTTCAACCACCGGCTAAAGTTCCCCCTAGGAAAATCCCTCAACGTAAATCTATCTGTGTATCGTCAGGAACAGTGATATAGTTCCTATGCTAGGCCTTCACCTGGGCATCCCTCTAAATACATGTGAGGGCAAAGTTCTTAACTCATGTTCGCCGTCGTTGTTTAATGTCTTCAATTGGATCTTTCCTCTAAGAAAATCTAGACATTGGTGGCTCAAGTCTACGCCGACCAAGTTCAGGTCTCCGTGGTAGCCACCTCAAATCATCATGCTTCTCAAGTTTCAATCTTGGGCACGCGTTAGATCGGACTTGAGTCTCGTAAAGTTCGTCTAAAGGCACTCTCGGAGCCTCTAACTCAATTCTCAACTCCAATGACTTCCATGTTTTAATGACTTGGTCTAGAAGTTCATAGGATCAATGATGACCCATTCATTTGTTTCTCGGGCTCTGTAATAACCTGACCTCGTTATTCTTTCTGGGTGTGTTTGATAACGAAGTAAGTTAAGGGCGGGTGACTTATCTAGGGTGGTCCACTCGACTCCTAATCTTAAATGATTCCGAGTAGATCACTCTATTTATTTTATAATAATGAGTTAATCCACTTTAATTCTATCGACTTCAGTTAAAAAAAATATGTCAAATAAGAATAGTCTATCTGACCCGATTAAACTATCTTATTTGGGATTAATTCGTTATTAAATATGACCTCTAAGAGTATACATTATTATTATTTTAACTTATGTAACTCGGTCTCATCAATAATAACTTACAGTGTCGTAGCGACAGAGGAAGAACTTAACGTAGTGGAGTCCCAAGTGACGTGTAACACTTAGAGAGATACGACGATCTCAGCCCCAGTCACCCCCACCCCAAGTTCCCTTAAACTGGTCCGCGGGAGCAGTAAAGGCAGACCGCGTGAAGGGCCTTCGGGAGGAGCAGTGTTAAACTAACCACGGTGGTGGGTCAAGGGGAGCGACCAACAGAGATAAAGAAAGGGGGAGAGAGAGAGAGAGAGAGTTGTATTTGACCAGCTCCACCTCAGTGCGTGGGGTTGGTTTTAATAAAAAAACACAGGTCTGTATTTTTTTTCTTTCCTGCTCTGCTGCTTCTTTCCCGGTGGGTGGACTCAGTGCTCTGCTGTTGCAGAAGCAACCACAGCACCCCTCCCCTCTCCTCCCTCAATCTCTCTCTCTGGTCTCCGTGCGTGTTGGTCTCTGCGGCGTCTCCTCCTCCGCCTACGCGTGAGCTCGGATGCCGTGTGAATGGTGGCGCCTGGGGCTTGACCGATCCGGGCGTCAATCTGATCGATCTCAGAGGTTTTGTTTCTGGTTCCCTTCTCTGTCCTCGCCGCATCTGTCTCCCTCCATTTATCTTGCGATTCGATCTTGGATTCTATGCTGCTTGGTTTACTGGTAATCCGATGGCTGGTCCGTACTGGCGCCTGCTTCCCTTCACCGGCTTGGATTTTCGATTTCGCTTGTGGTTGCCCGTGGTCCTTGAACTTCCGGTGCGACGTGGAGTGCACCATCTTGGTGCCCGCCGGCGGATTGCCGTCGAGCGCCTCCTGGTGCGCGCGCTCTTTCACGCGCGCGACCCAATCCTCAACCACGGTTGCTTTGCGCAGCACCTCCGCCAGCTTCTCCGACGACAGGTCGGACACCGGCGGCGGTTCATCGGCGAACTCCATCTCCGCGACTGCCAGGCTGTGCCGTTTCAACATCTCGCACGACGCGGCCGCAGGGCAGAACCGGCAGTGTTCGCCGGGGCTCAGGTATTTCCCGTCCCACTGGCCGCGGGTGATACCTTGGCCCTGCGCGGCTTTGGCAAACGACCCGGCCGCCTCCGCCACCTTCTCGGCCGCCTCGGTGATGCCGAAGCGGAACTCCACGAGATCAACGGCGTCGATCGTCCACTGGCGCACCGGGCCGTCGGCGTGCGGACAGCGCGGCTGCACTATCACCATTGTCACCGTCTTCAGGCCGCGATTGTGATATCGCTTCGCGACGCCCTCGGCGTAGGTGAGCAGTTGCTCGTTCTCTTTCACGTCGACCGGCACGCCGCGACCGTACTTCAGGTCGCAGATGACGATCTCCTGCGTCGACGGCCGGTAACGCAACGCGTCGCCTGTGCCGAACTCCATGCCGGGGATGTGCCGGAGGTCGAGCTTTGCCTCGAACTCGAACTCGTCGCCTTCCTCGATGAAGGACCGCACTGTGTCGAGATAGACCTGCACGGCGTCGACCATTTCGTCGGTGACGGGGAAACTGCGCTTGCCCTTCGGCTGCTTCGTGAACTTCTCGCGCGCCGTCTTGGCGTCGAGGTTCACGTAGAGGCCGACGTAATTGACGGCCTCCGCCTTCTGCTCAAGGCACTCCTGCGCGAGCTCGTGCGCGGCGGTCCCTTCGTCGGCGAACACCGAGGAGGTGTTCGGGATGCCTTCGGACAACTTGACGCTGCCAGGGCAGGCGAACCACCGGTACGCGCTGCTCGGGCTGAGTTTCGCGTGGGCGCGTTGGGAGTGTGCGGTCATTCGCGATCCGTTATCATGCGAAAGTGCAAGCCCAAGGCCAAGCAGAACGTCGCCTCAGCCCACCTACCGAAAGCCTTGAAACACAGCGCCAACGCCAAGGCCCCGACAAGACTTACCGCCGCTACCGTTCTCACGACTTCGCTCCCTCGATCCACTTGTTCGCCGTGGCGACGACGTAGCCACGCTTGTCTTCCGGCACGGTCGACGTGTTCTTGGCGCCAACCTCCTGGAGGAGCGCGAATACCTTGTCGTGGCCGAGCCCTTCGGTGGTCGAAAGCTTCATCAACGCCGCACGCACGTCGTCGACGCTGGCGTCGGGGTGTTCCGGCGTCTCGGCCTTCTTGGCTTCGATCGCTTCCTCGATGTCGACCTGTGCGTCGTCGGCCTTCGGGGCATCCGCCTTCTTGCCGCGCGTTTTCTTCGCCGGAGGAATGACCTCGCCGTCGAGGGGCTTGGTTTCCGCTGCGGCCGCAGCCTCCCCTACCCGGTACTGTAGGAAGACAGATAGAGGGCTTCTCGTGTCTGTGGTTGGCCGGTTGTGTCGTTTGCTGTGCTTACAGTGGTATAGTGTGGTGGCACTAGTGAAGCCTCACTTGGTTTAAGTGACGGGTGGATGTAGGACTCGGGTTTGAATCCGAACCACCTTAAAATCCTTATTCATGTGGTTTGTTTATGTGATTCACATGCGCTAGATGTTTGGTTAGGCCGTTGCTCATCCTTAAACTTGCATCTTACATTTTTGGTTCTTATCTTTCGAACAAGTCTCTTTTATTCTACTGCAATCTATTTGTATCTGAAAAAAGAGGGGCAGATCTATTCACCCCTCCCCTCTAGATCAGCCATTCCGACATAATAGATTTTTCTTCACTTGGTCCAAGTCCACCATGGACCATGGATTAGCCCCCATGGGCCCTATAGGCTAGGTGGCCCAATGAGAGATAGGGTGGGGCCCCGCTGGACATACTTGGTCTTTTTACAAAGAAATCCACTAATTCCTAATGACTAACCCATTGGCTTATAATGCCTTGCAATTGTAAAACCCAATTGAGCAAACAAAAAAAAGTTAGATGCCCAGTGTTGATTCCCATCAACATGTTACCAGTGCGGTCAGATGGGACACATGGCTTGGGAGTGTCCTTTGAGGCTGCACCAATCTTTCCACTTTCAAGCACAATAGCAGCAGCAAGTTCTGGTTCCACCACTTTCGAGGTCCACTAGTATGGGACGATAGAGAGCAAGAGGGCGTGTGACGCACATTACGAGAGCCGAGGCAGAGGCATCTTAGTTGGTGGAAGGTACTATTTTGATTCTTGGTCGTGTCGCTCGGGTTTTGTTTGATTTCGGTGCTTCTCACTCCTTTATATCTGAGGATTTTGTCTCTTGTGTTGAGGAGCCCGCTATGGAGATGTCGTATGATCTGGCAGTGGAGTTGCCCACCGATGATTTCTTGCTCACCCCTTATTGCTTTGAGAAGGTACCAGTATAGATAGGAGGGTAGAATCTGCCAGCCAAACTGTATGCCTTGCAGTTGAAGGATTTCGACGTGATTTTGGGGATGGATTGGCTCAAGGCCAATAGTGCAATGGTGGATTGTGGCTCGAAGAGGGTTTATTTCTAGCATCCCCAACGATCCGCATCCTACTTTCAAGGTATTCAGTCTCCCTTTCCCCGTTTCCTTATTTTGGCCATTAAGGCCCGTAGATTCCTTGACATGAGATGCCAGGGGTTCCTTGCTTCGGTAACAGTGGTTGATCGGCAGCAGAGAGTGGAGAATATCGTGACAGTGTGTGAGTGATATGACACGAATATTTGAGTCCGAGCTTTTCTCTTCTTTTCATTTTCTCCAATATTTTTCATCACCCTTTTTTTTTTCTTTTATCACATGTATTAAATCTCAGCATGATCTTAACCCCTTGGATTTGCCTGTGGTACCACAAGTGCATGGCATCGTCATTTTTCTTGAGAGTCATTGATGCTTTTATTTCTTTCTCAATGCCTCCAGTTCATTCTACGTTTCTAACCTTTCATGTGGGTTAATATCTCTTGAGCATAAGAGATAAGCTGAGCAGAACTGTAGCTTTCTGGTGCACTTTGCTACTATACTTCCCGGTTGGATAGGGCAACTCCATGGGCGCAACCAGACGACGCCTCAGCCACTCCTGCTAACATTGTGCTGGCAGTGGGAGCAGTCGAGGCGGCTGGAACAGGCTACACGGGCTGGGCGTCGGTGCTGAGGGCATTGTCACTGACACAGCAGCAACCAAGTTGGCATGCCGTCGGAGGCCAGCTTGGAGTCGACAGGTGGCAGATGGCTGGGCAGGCTCGCGGACGCGATGGCGGCGTGTCAACAGTGGAAACTGCCTGCTTGGAGAGGGGGCGCTTTGGTTGTGCGGCAGTGATCCTGGGCAGAGGAATGGGAGTGAAGGAGTGTGGGGTGTGACAGTGGCGAGTGGGGAAGAGAAGCCAATGAGCGGCTGTTGTCGATGCAGGCTGGCAGGGGGGGCACCATGGTGGCGTTGTTGCTGCTGGCTTGATGGCTGGCGAGATGGGCTCGAGCTGCAGAAGACGTCGCCACCGTGCTTCAGTTCCGGTGAAGACGACGTGGGGTGCTGGATGTGAGGGAGGTCGGGGGAGCCGCGGCGGGACTGCTGGCTTAGTGGCAGTGGAAGAAGGGTCCCGCGACGACGACGGTACCCGATGTGTGCTCCACAAGTGGTGCAGTCACTGCCGGAGGGAAGCTCGGGAACCGCATGGCGCTGCCGAAGTGCTGGGCGGTGATCTCATGTGCATGGGCACAGAGAAGGTGATGGCGGCAGCAGCGTGTTGCCGGTGGTGGCGTCTGGCTTTGTATGGTGGCAGCTAGGAGCTTGGGTGGTGGTCGCGGCGGGCTCGCGGCCGACGCGGCGGATACTCTCCAGGTGTTGGCGGACCGGGGGCTCTGCATGGCGGTGGGACATGGGCAGTGGACGCCATCGGCTTGCTCACGCGCAGGGGAGCTGGGCAGGGTGGCACCACGATGGGCAAGACGGTGGAGGTTGCGTGCCCTGCATGGCGGCTACTATGAGGGTGGGCGTTAGGTGTCTGCTGGGCGGCTCGGTGCTGAGCATGCATGCAGGGGTAGGCAGGCAGTGGTGGTGATGATGCCTTGGGTCTCTAGTGGTAGAAGAGAGAGAGACGATGGGGGATCAGAGGAGGGAGGGTGAAGGAGCAACCGGTCCCCTGTTCAGAACAGGGGCTCCGCTGCGTAACAAAGTGAGAGAGTGAGAGGGATGGGGAGGTTGTGTGGCGGTTGGGATTTACACGGGAGCGGTGGGGAACTCTGCGGGTGCGTTCAGAGAAGGAGGCAGGGTTGCAGTGGAGGAGCCATGGGGCAGGGCGATGGCAACTGGCGGACTCTGCACATCGATGCTGGGCCGGGCCTGCTCACGGTGGTCAGTGGGTGGAGTGCAGCACAGGATGGGGCCAGCGGTGGTTCTGTGCGGCGGACAGGAAAGGGAAGGGTCGTGGGCAACCGAGAGGGGCGGAGGGCACTTGCTGGTGGGTGGCAGGTTGCAGCCAAGGTTGAAGAAGGCCATTCCCGTAAGCGAGGTGGCAAAGTAGTGGAGGAGGTAAGACTCATCCAAAGCAAGCTCGCCCATGGCTGTAACGTAATAGGCCAGATGCTCGTGCGGAGACCCCTGTCCATCGAATTTTTGTAGCTTTGGCGGTTTGGCATACTCTGGGGGAAGCTTCTTGAGCTGGTGATGTAGTGGATAGGGGACACTATAGAGATCTATAGTCACGACCCCATCTCCGAACTGGGCGAGCTTGGTTTCAACGATCCGCTCGATCATCTGGTGTTGTGCCATAAGGTTTTCCAGCACCGACGTGTTGGATGGCCGTGGTTGAACCTCGACCAAGGGTGTGCTAAACCCAATAATTATAGGAGTTCGGGCAGCTGTCGCTGAGGCGGTAGCACCATTTTGCCCACCCAGTGGGACTGGAGCATCCATTGAAGGCCTGGTGGGCAGTTGACGATGAAGGTCACGTTCCTGAAGCAGATCTTGCAGGAGGGCCTTCAAGTGTTGGTTCTCCTTCATAAGAGTCTTAAGAGTCACCTCTTGGACTTCACCGGCGGGAGGATCATTGTTTATCGGCTCCGCATTGATAGGGGCGGCGCACTCCTCGGCGGGAACTTCTTTCGCTTGTGTGGATGCCTGAGGTCCGACAGAAGTGCCGATGTGGCCGACTGGAGCCGGCGATGGAGGCGGATGACGAGGCCTCCTGAGGTGAGATATAGGTAGGTTCAGATCGTCGATCTGAATCTCAGGTTGGTGTCCGGCGATATAACACGCGAACACCCTGACTGCGTCGTTGAGGAGACGGACCGTCCTCCTTTTCTGGGAGCGCCTCTTGGGGTGGCTAGGTATCCCCAGCCTATCAAAGATCGAGGTACGCTGTAGAGGAGTCTCCTTCATGGCACCTGCCTGAGGAGAGCTTGGGGCTGGATGTTGGTGGGGCCCGGAGCGAGCTCGTCTCTGTTTCCACCTATCTGTGCGAGAGGCGATGAAGGGTTGGGCACCGCCAGATGACGCGGCTGCGGGGTCAGTCGCACCTTGCTTGGCACGATGCCTTAGTGCCCAAAAGGGGTTGCTGAGGCATGCTCTCCGGACAGCTTGAGCTTCCTCCGGGGTGACCCAGATCCTTCTCAAGTCTAACTGCTGGTCTCCCTCATCCTTGTTCCTCCGACGGGACTTGAGAGCTTGAGTGCTAAACCGGTGCTGGTGCTTTTGGGCCGTTGCCAAAGCGTCCACCCGCTTAAGTTCCGCCTTGTCTTCCCGCGTTCGATGCAGGAGGCTAAAGCAGTTGGTGATGGGGACCATAGGGACGATCCATTCCGGAGGGATAATGGGTTCGCCCCCATCCAGGCGAATTCGTAAGTCTCCGACAAGAATGGTCTTGTCGGAGTTGCTGGTGGTAGCAATGGGTTGCTTGCCTTTACGGCTACGATGATGCTTCTTCTGGGGAGCGAAAGATGACTCCGCTCCAAGGTGGTAGGCCGAGAAAACCTAGCCTGCAGGTGCTAGTGGCACAGGGCCATTCATCGGGAATACCGAGGTAGGTCCCCGAGATGTGAAGCCTGTGGTGACGGCCGGCGACTGGGTGGCTCGAGTGTAGGCTTTCGCCCAAGCCGACAGTAGTGTTGCGGGCACTCGCCATGACGTGTCTGCGCCCGAAGTTGTCACTACTACTGGTGACCCAAGGCCTTGAGCCTGAACTGGGAGCTGGCAGGATCGAAAGGCGTGACAGAGGGCACTCAGTCTGTACCGAGGTCACCACGTCCCACAAAGGCAGACCCGTGCTGTGGATCGGCATTGTCGGATTGCGGGAGGAATGCCCCTGAGGTAGAGCCAAGAGATCCGAGGCCTGATGCAGACCACTCATAACAGACATCGTCTGCAGGAAACCCCAGAGTTGTACGTCTGGTCTGGACGCTAGGACGCCTCGTGCCAGGGGTTGGGGACCCGGGCGAGGTAGTCGCACTTCTGCGATTCAGGTCGGGGGGCCCGAACGGGGTGCTGGGGAGCCCTGCCCCTGGGCTAGGAGGCCCGTGTGGGGAGCTAGCTCCGTAGGAGCTCGGGGTTGACGGCCCGAGCTGAGTGCTGAGGAGCCGAACACTGTAGGGTGGAGACCCACACTGGAAGTCAGCTTGGCTAGGGCTCGGGGCTGGAGGCCCGAGCGAACTGCAAGACTGGAGACCAAAACTTGGGACGCAAGGCTTGCGTCGAAAGCCGATCGAGACTGGGCCTGGGGACTAATGCTTACCCAGGCTGGGACTGGTCTGAACCCCTATGGGCACCTGTGGCAGGAGAGTCGAGCCTGACGCTCGGCCTGGCTGTCGAGACTGGTAGCTGGCGTGGCACCCTGGTGGCACCAGAGGAAACAGGAGTTGGAGGTGGCGGTGCGGCTGCCACGGGGACCACACCCAAGAAGCAGGGTGATCCGACGACTGTGGCGAAGCTGTCGAAAGCGATCGGCACTGCCAAGTAGCCCACCCGTGCATGGGTGGCGATGGCGATGGGACTGTAGGTGACGGCCGCCATAGTTGCTGGAGTCCCAGATGAGCAGAGGCGATGGCCGGGCGCGGTCGTCAAACGCGGTCTGGCAATTGGGAGATGAACTGGAAGCTATTGGGAAGTATGAACAGGTGCTCTTCTGCTACCCCCTCCTGCAAGGACAGGAAAAGGGCACCCAGACTTCAGGGCTGGCACGAACTTTCACATCAGTAAAAAGAAAGAAGGTGGGAGATGTCCCACCGGGCGTGCCATCCTTTTTGTTCCGCCCCAGGAGGGTTCCATCGGGGCCGGTGTGTGCGGTGACCGGAGTGAGGGGTAGGACACAGCCACGGGAGGGATGCTAGAGGTTAATGGGCCTCGGGCACCCCCTCTCATGACCGGATCCACCTCAAGGCGGCACCGCGCACTTGCCTTTTACGGAGGGTCGAGGGGAGATCGAGTGGCACGGGAGGTTTTTCGGGTTAACGGGAAACATGACTGGGATGCGGGCATGCCAGTCGATTTCTCGACGATCACCCGAGGAACCGAACGTTTAACTCAGGATGCGCCGCCAGGGCATGGCATGCGTGATGTGCAAGTGGAATGGCGGTCTAGAGGCTTAAAATGGAGTGGGAACCGTAGGGATAGGTTAAAACGGCGCCACGGAGCATAGGTATAGAGGGGGGGCTTTAAAATGGTGCGGCCACCTGATGCCGCGCTGGAATAGGGCGCGTCGTTTTAGGGCGCGTCGTATTAAGGCACGCCGAGTGACCGTCGCACCAGTTTAGCCTGTTTTCACAGAAATCAAAGTTTTATTGATTCATTTTTAGATTTATTAAAATATTTTAAAGGACTTTTGAGGTTGACTGAGTCAATTGTTCATCGGATCAGTCCAGGGCCTCCTGGAAGTTAAGTCATGGGCTCGCGCGTGGTTCATACTCGAGCGCAGCAATCGTTCCGAACGAAGCGAGTTTATTAAGTTAGAATTATTAAATGGCTTATTAACCCATTCGTGCTGAAAATCCAACAGCATCTCCCCATCCCGTAGGATTGTCAGGGAGAAGTGGGGAAGTACTCACGTAGCGGAGTAAACCCCTAAGAGTCGGGTGGCACAACGGCGGCCAGCGGACCCGAACGGATAGGAAGACCCTGAGGGCTAGCCTACTAGGGGCACCATGTCCGTGGGTGAGAACATAGGGATGGGGCGACTAATGAAGGGAGCAAAAACCCTAAGGGCTAGCCTACGTGGGGCACATGACCCGTAGTCGATATCACACCCGAATCGGGGCGACCGGTAGAGAAGGAAATCCTGAAGGCCAGCCTACGAGGGGCACACATCTCACGGCCACCACAAGGTCCACTACGGACTGTGGATTTAAATCTTTTAGGATAGACCCATATTAATGTTTACTCATTAGCCCATAGGAGACTCGTCACTAATAGACGGACCCTTGTGGACAAAGTAATATCATAGTGAAACATTG
The DNA here is from genome assembly GCA_024336825.1 of Amorphophallus titanum. Lineage (NCBI taxonomy): Eukaryota > Viridiplantae > Streptophyta > Magnoliopsida > Alismatales > Araceae > Amorphophallus > Amorphophallus titanum. Next base: position 7,211,900 of record JANBPO010009260.1, read on the forward strand.
GGGGATGTTCCCCTCTCCCCGGCCACCCAATCCCCTCGAGAAGAACGGTAACACAACACGGATGTAGATCACACTCAGTTAGCAAACCAATATGATATATATAGATATATATATAGGGATTAGCAGGCTAACAAAATGACTATCGAGCTAATGCTCGGAAGGCAATGATGCAGGGAAGCCAAGCATTACGTCTATAGGGGCAGCCTCATCTCCTTCTATTCATGATTAGGAACAGAAGGGGGACAAGAAGACGGCCCCAGGATCAACCAGTGAGACATACGTACATACGTCTCTGGTGATGAAACCCTCATATTCTATTGGAAAAGAACCCCGGGGAGAGGGGAGATTGTTGTAGCCCATGGCATCCCAGGGGCGTGTTCAGCGTCAGAGAAGATGGGTACGAAAATCATTCGCATGGTAGAGCGATTAAATGCATAGATAGAGGAGCGATGAGTAGATAGGGAAGATGGAAACTACACCGAGCACAACCATGGTTCATTCATTTGATGTACAGTGAGTGGAGACATGTGTATAGATCATTCATTCTGGCACCGACACTATTGCACGGTGCCGTCTCACTAGCCACAGAAAGAAAAACGCAAGGGGGGGGTAAGTAGAGATGATGCAGGGGAAGACAAACAAAATTAATCCCTCGACTCATTAGTGCACTCGTGCACACCATTCATTCCATCAATAAGGAAAGATGTACAGATTGCATACATCGGCGCCGGTGTTGTCACTTGGTCGTCGTTAACATCAAATGGAAGAAGAAGTTACAGGGGGAAAATGGGCAGCAGAGATGGTGAGGGGGGGAGGACAGGCTCATATCATCGCCCCTCCCCCCTCTCACTTACATCATGATCGGAGAAGAAACCCAAACGGAGGAGGATCGACAGAGAAATCACGACAACCCACCTAAGTAAACAAGGAAGCATACAGTATTCTTCTCCGGTGTCGGGAGGTTCGTGCAAAGCAGAGGACGGTGGCGGCAGGAGAAACCCCCAGAGGAAGGAAGCTTTTCCCTCAGAAACCCTCCCCTTCGAAGCTCTAATTGGTGGAGGCTTTCTCTTCAATTGATCTCCCTCTTTGTTCTTCTGTCTTCCTCTCTCTTTTTTTACTTGGTCGAACCAAGTGAAGCTTTTATAGCCAAGCCTAGCACGGCGTGGGAAATGGCGTGCCAGGGAAGACGGTGTCAGGAAGCGGCACTGAGGAATCCTTTGCGCGTCAATTTTGATGGCGCCGTTTAAGGGGCGCGCACCGGTGAATGGGGGCGCCGTATTAACTTGTTCGCTTGTCGCGAGTCAATTGGTGATTCCGGGGATGGCTCTGGAGGTCACCGTTGACCATTCCTCTTGCTGCGGTTCTTGGCAAACCTTGACAGGAGGTTGACGAAGGTCTCGGTACGACGTACGACCTCTGTTGGAGCTCTGTGTATGTTTGGCTTGAATGTGCAGATCTTTTGCTGACACGGCACTTGGCATTGTGATCCGTACTTTCGACTCGGCCCCATTAGTGCTCAAAGCTTCCTTGCGGGGTGGAATAACACCTAGGATAATTCCTCCTCAACTGGGCGATCATTCAGTCGCTAACAGACACGATATGGTGAGAAGCCATACCCGTGTCGAGTGATCGGGGTCTTCTACTGACAGAGCCTCTGGTTCCTTGTTATGAAGGGCCGATGACGTTCTTCCTCCTCAGGAGAGTCTTCATTCAGGTAGCGGGCCACCGGGTAGACCATTGTCCTTGGTCAGACAATGGGTGTAGTGTATGCGGCACGACGGAGTCAGTGTCGGTTCATTGGGTAGGCTTGGTCACACTGTCGGTTGATTGTGAATTCATCTTGATTCTCCTGAGGTGAAGTCCCCGGTGTTCATTCCAGGTGACTTGAGGCTCGGGCAGCTTGAGAAGACTTTAATATGTTGATCTTCATTGGCTTCTGTGCTTCAGTGGGCTGTATCATTTGTCTTTGCGGCTTGATCACCGTTGGTCATATTTTGAGTGCCAACAACCTCTTTGAACCCTCCAGCGGCACAGCCCCTATGCCTCTTCCCGGGTACACTCCATCCACCCTTGGCCGGCACGCCCTAGCCTGCCTATCCCTTGGCACCCTAGCCCGACACACCCCTCTCAGCTCCTACCAGGCACACCCTGCCATGGCCCTTCGCCGGCACACTCCCCGGCCCCCTCACCGGTGCAGTCTTCCACCCTCTCAGCGCTTCCAGGGTCCAGTCCAAAAGAAAGACAAGTAGTCTGACAGTACAGTCAGCAGAATAGAAAAGATGTACCAGAAGGTCGGGGGAAGCTCGACGAAGGTACCAGCTGCAAGTTACGAACTCGCACACCAGGACTCACGGAAGCAGAACGAATAATGACCCACCTGAAAAGCAGGGGTGAGCCTCGTGTCACTGGCTCAATAGGGGTCATGCGGATCCCCACTGGAAAACATGCAGTAACACGGAACAAGTAAAACATCAGGTGTAGCAAAGTTGGAAAACTACACTAGAAAGCTATAAACTACCGCTAGAAAGCAGTAAAATAAGAGACGAAGAGCAGGAGTAGGGAGCAAGCTAAGGAAGAGGGGAAGAACCCATACCAGACAAGCAACTGCCGAACTAACATCGGCACCCCAAACTACTCCAAGCAGCAACAAGAAGGTGACTCTGAGCTGATGAAATCAGGAGTTGTCGATCTATCGACACTACAAGGGACCTACAAAATAGACAAAGAAACCTAGGAAAAACCTAGACAGACGCAGACCCAGATGACACGACTAGGATGTCATGTGCACTGTTTCACACATGACTACAACGTCATGCATACGATAGGACACTGACCTCGAGTACAACCATGAGAGGGCTGACCCGGGAGGTCACGACGCACAAGAAACGCGAAGAGTCACGTGCCACGTGACTAGAGCACCCCTTATTAGAAGAATAGCCAGCTGCGTCCACTGACATCTTATGCTGCGCCTACTAGTGTCTTATCCACGTAACCTACCGCAAGGTCTAGGCCGAGACCAAGACGCTGTCAGAACCAGAACAGTACAATAGTCGCGAGTGACTAGTTAGGGTCACGTCTGACGACGCAAGTCCAAAGCCCCTGACCACGTGTGCACACACTGGCTCTTGCCTAAGTCAGGCCTCTAGCTAGTTTTCTCCCCCCGTAGGACGCTACGGTAACTGCGGGAGCCGACGAAAACTAGCTTACAAATCATAAACTGAAAAGTGCCCCACTGTAAAAGCTGTCATGCCGAAGCGTGCCATAAGGCTACGACTAGTGGAGGCTCACAAGACACAGAGACTCAAAACACGAGTGCGAAAGTACAGACAGGCTAATCATGCACTGTCACCCGTACTACAAAGCACCAATGGCAGTAAAGCCACTACCGACAACTCAGGACAAGGCAACTAGACCTACTTATGTAACGATCCTTGTGCCAGATGACTCAGAGGGAAGATCATCACTGATAGCGGAACAAGCCGCCAATCGGTCCAATCCTAAGCTAGAGAAAATGACGTTGTCGAAAGAAACGACACGCAGAGACCTGAGGGAACACAGAGGACCCTCAGCACACCTGGACACACAGAACAAGGTAAGACAATACCTCACTGCAGCCAGGACCATGTCTCAAACTGGACAAGAACGTCGAGACACACAAGGTTACGTGTTAACCACTGGGTGACCCCGGGTTGACTAGAACCAAACAATAACAACTCTACAGTAGGGAAGAGAACCCTACTACAAGCAAGAAAACACCTGGCTACCTCATAACGTAGTCTTAGCCCTCATAGGATGTCGGGAGACACCCACTGGAAAACAGGCAGACCACAAGGACAAGCCAAGACAAATAGAAACGAAAACACCGGAGGATGACGCTCTGGGCAAGACGAACCGTCACTCAACCGCTAGGCAGGCCCGACAGTCACGAAATAGCCACTACGCAACCAGAGATAAGGACGCTGGCAGTTCTAGATTGAGTCGTTAGGGAACTATCGTAGTCAGGGAAAAGACCGCACCCAGTTACCTGAACCGACCTATCCAGAGGCTACCGACATACAGACACCACCTTAGAACACAAACCTAAGACAGACGGACGCAGGACAAGCCATTACGACCAACATACAAGACCAAGGGGATGGGCGGTGATGAGGGGGCCGCCAAAGGGATGAACGGTCCTGAGAGGGCCGCTCAAGGGTTAGACGCCTAAAGGGATGGGCGGTCACAATGTGGCCGCTCAAGGGGATGAACGGTTGGGGACCAACCGCACAACGGACAGACCCCTGAAGGCTAAAGAGGATGGACGGTCAGGGCAAGACCACCCAAGGGGATGAACGGTCAAGCTTTGGCCGCTCAAGCCCATGACCTAGTCTAGTTCCTGGTCAAAATGGTCTTGACCGGACCGCTGAATGGAACTGACTTACTACAGTGCCAGTCAAAATGGTCTTGACCAGACAGCACAACACGACCGACACTCAGCTGTTGACCAAGGTTCAACTGGGATGGGCAGTCAGATGCTGGCCACTCAACCCAATAGAAAGACAGGCAGCTGAAAGCTGGCCATGCAAGTGGGGATAGGCGGTCCACACCTGGCCACCCATACCATTTGCGATCTATCGTGTGGCTGCACAATCCCCAAAACCAGACGGAGATAAATGGTCCAGAGGCAGCTGCCCATACCTTGGGCGGTCTCTGGTGTGACCGCTCAACCGTCACAGTGAGCAAACCATGGGGTTCATCCGATCGTGGCCTTTCCACGCCCCATTCGCGCCGAAACGTAGGGGATACAACCACAATCACACAAGGAAACCCATAGAGTCGATCTGGAGCCAGATCGGCAGAGAAATGGCGAGAAACGGGCGATTCTAGCGAAATCACCCAAAAGGAGCAACCGGACTTCCCAGGCTCCCCACGGTCAAATGGGACCGCTAATCGACACGAAATCAGTATCAATGGAATGTTTACGTTCCCAGGAGTCCATTGACTCCAACCAATCGCAGAACCGTCACCGATTTTTGACGAAGCCTACGAAACCTACGAAACTCCAATGGGGCCAATCTCACCCGTTCGAGCACGAAATGACGAGTAGGGACAGGGAAAACATAGAGGACAAAGTGGTGATCCATCTCCCTACCTCTACCAAAGAAACCGTGCGTCGAAGTGACTAAACCACGCCGAAAATCACCAGGAATGCGAACGACGCCTTCTTGGAATCCACCGAGGGATCGCACCAGCCACGCTCCAACCGCTGCTCCTTCCCGCGAACCGATCACCCCAGCACGTCCACGCCTCGGCCAGCTCCGCAACGGTGTGGACACCACCACTCAAGCGGTTGAGCCTTCCTCTCAATCTCAACCCGTCATTCAACACACATTCGGGGAAGCTTCCTCGTCTTTCAATTTGAATGATCTCATCAATGCCTTATCCCAACTAGAAGATTCTCAACGCCAAGCGGTCTAGGCCGCTCTCAAAGGGAAGTCTATCCCTTCTTTTTCTTCGAATCCCCCTCAGGCCACGGGTGGCTTTCAAACCAACACCTCTAATGACCAAGCAGTCTCACAAAAGATTCCATCCCATCCACGAACTCCTATTGTTGCTGCACCGGTCCAACCGGTAAGTCATTTCGCTGGTAGGCCGCAACGCTCACCACCTCCCCAATTCTTGAGAAGGCCTATGCCAAACCCGTTCCCTACCAATCCGGCCCCGGACGAGTCTAACTCCAACACTCTTCTCCTCCAAAAGATTGCTAGCATGGAGGAACAACTCAAGAAGGTTATGGCCCCTAAAGACGCTCCAGAGGTCACTCTCCCTACTCTGCCAGTTTTTCACTTGCTTCCATCAGAAATGCCAAATTTTTGGTGCTACAATGGAACGGGCAACCCGTTCATTCACTCCCCCCGGGGTGAGAAGAACTCTACCCCGTTGAGTATGAGTCCACCGGGGTAGTGATCCAGCGCATCCGGGTCTAGGCGTGGCAAGTCCTCCGAATCACCCACGTATCCTCAATCGGAAGTCGGTTCTTTTGCCTCACAAGGTAGCGCTCGTATACCCTTTTCCTGATGATGGTGCTCTACTCGTCCAGTATCCTTTCCACTTACTCACATCGGTCTCTTTGGGTGATAAGTGGACTCTCATAGGTAGTGTCTCTCACAAGGACGGGGGTAGGCTCAAAATCCTTTCTAGGTACCACCACAGGGACCTCATAGGGTGCTAGGTCCACCATCATGAAACTAGGATGTACCCCGTAGCTCTCCAGAAGGTCCAGCTCATAAGCGTTGTTGTCAACACATCTCAGAACCCAAGAAGGTCCAGACCCTCGTGCCCTCAACTTGGAGATGGCTCCGAGGAAGAGTCACTAAGTCCTTACCATCACAGAGTCACCCACTTGGGATTCTAAGTGGTGCCTGTAAGTATCTACCTATTTCTTATAAGCCTTGTTACTCTTCCCTACGTGCTTGCTTAGATACTCATGCCATGCCTTATCACGCTGTGTAGGCATGAAAATTCTAGTATGCGAGGGTGGACCTAGACATCCAAACGTGGTCCTATCATGCACAAGATCAAGTTTGTTGGTGATGATGATTGGGGTAGGGCCTGTACACCCAAATGTGGACCAATCATGCATTTGACTTAAGGTGTGTGTGATACACATGGGGATAGCGTGACTCACTATCCTTGCCAAATGATGTCATATGCTAAGACACATGCATTCCCATCCAGGAGATAACTCCTATGTTTGGCTAACTGGTCTTGATAAAGGGCTGCAAGGGCATGGCTCGGCCTTTGAGTTTCCAACTGTCGGGTCAAACGGATCCAAAGGTAGAAACCTTGGGGTGGGGTGTTCCCTTACTCCCTAGGCATATGTTGTCGATGGTCATGGCTTTCCTTGTGTGGCTCGGGTCTTTGAAAGTGTGGACTTGATCAGACCTTGTGGGAGGGGGTGGGAAGTAGTCCGTGGTGAAGAATGTGGAGGGGTCATTTGGGTACCCGAGTTCCCGTGAGAAGGGGTCAAAGGGGTCACAAAAAGTGTAACCCAAAGAGAAGAACTCTATTCCGAACTTGTCAGTTCCAAGGTCATTAAAAGAAGGAAGGTCATCCCCCTCCAATAAGACAGTGGGGCTAGTGACTTGGATTGGGTGATCAGTCACTATACTCAGAATAGTGACAGGATGGGGGTGGACTGGGATGGGTTCTTCTGGCATGGGGAGGAAAAGGAGGATCTCACTACTGCAGTGGCACCGAGTGTAAATTCAGTGATGGAGCACATTTACGACCTAGTGCAAGTGTGGCCTAGGACTAGACTTGTGAGAAAAGGCCTATAACTTGCTCTGATACCACTTGATGCGGCACAACCAAGTGTGACACGGGATGACCTGACGTCCCTTGGACCTATCCTTGCAAGCACATATACAAGAAGTAGCGGACCCTATTTGGAAGTGGGAATGGGAGTTAAAACCAACACTACCTCCATGCAGGGAGGGGCTTTAAGCCGGCCAGGGGAGGGGAGAGGGGAGCTATAATGGGAACCAGGCCTTCAATCCTCATAGCCTTGCGCACTGTCCGCACAGTCTGGTGCCAACAAATTGTTGGCGGTGGCACTCCCTACTCGGATGCCTGAAGAGGATGAGGTCAGTGCTGCTAGAAAGATGCTCACCTTGAGAAGATCCAGGAAGAATAACCAGCTCATGCGAATGTCAGTAGTGCTGGGAATGGTAGTTCTCGTGAGACTACACTGGTGTCGTTGCCTGCTGGCTAGAGACATCTTGCTCGGCATCGTACTCCCAACTGGGATGTCGAAATGGACCGGGATAAGCTTTTCTTGAAAGAGGGATGGCTCTATCTCAACTCTACAGAATATCACCTAGAAAATCACCCGTATGGAGAAATGGCAACTTCTATTCACCAGCGGGGTCAGATAGGACGCAGAAGCAGAAATGTAGGCCTGACTTACCGGTGCTGTAGCTTGTAGGTCCGGAGTCAGATCAGGCTGAGACTGGTCTTGATATGAAGAGGGGCACCTCAGGGACGCACCAGAACTAGAATGACTTTGATCTGATGGGAGACGAGTCAACAGCACCTATTCTCGTGACGGTGCACAGTCAGATCCATCTTCTGGATAGAGGCGCCTTGCTTGGAATGGTACTCTCAGCCACGATGTCGGAATGAGCCAAAACTGGCCCCGACTCGAAGAGGAGGACCTGAAGTTGATCTCCACCAAATGGATGGAGCTTAGGATGCCGGATGAAGAGATGGTGGCTTCTGCAATAGAAATGTAGTCTACTGCTGCTACTGTCCGGATGGCAGTGGGAGATAGGGAGTAAGAAGGGGGAAGAATAGAGGGAGGAGGGAGTGGGAAGGGGATTGGGAGTCTTCTTTGGTGAGAGGAGTGGTGGTGTGAATATTTTGATGTTCAAAAGAAGGGATTCATATAATGTGACACCCATTTGTGGATGTAAAATAGTAACAAGCTGAAAAGAACAAATGACGATTGTTGACTTAACAAGCCCATATGGTCAACAACAAAGACCCTACTGGTTGAGAGCATCGGCCCAGATGTACGAAGGAAATGGGCCAAAGGCCCAATGCGACATTTGGCGCGCTGATTCCCTTCCACGCCGAGGGGATTGCTACAGGGAGGCGCACCGATGGTAGAAGGGTTTCCCCCTTTATATAAACCTATGTCTTTGACAGATGAGGGGACATCAGAGACAGATATCAGAAGGAGGAGGAAGGCAATAGAAGACAACCAGAAAGAGAGATCCAAAGAGAAGAGAAAACACAGAGAGACGGGAGATCTGCTGCTAGAAGGAAGGAGTAGAAGGTGTGCTAGCAAGGGGAGGGAGAGGAGTCAATGCTCTGCCCTCCCCCATCTTTCTTCCCTTCTTTTTGATGTATACTATTCCCCTACCCGTCTTTCCTTTTCTTGAGGCATGTTATCTTCCTCCCTAATTTTTTGGGTCTGATCCCCATCGGACGATGTATTCATCTGTGTGAACGAATGGACGAGATGTTCTTTTCATTAGTCCGAAGTCTAAGCCCAAATGGCCTTCTCTTTCCGAATGTTTTCTCGATGTTAACTGTCAGTCTTCACTACAAATTCGTAATTGATCCCTACTGTTCCTCGGTGCTAACAAAGACGAAGGATGGTTTATGAGTGAATCCATGTGTGAATCCCGTTCGTGCATTCCTTGTGGTTTTTTGCCTTCGTTTCTTGTGGAAATATCCGTGGGTCTCCTCACCCTATTCCATGGGTTATTGAGGTCCAGAGCTAATCCAAGACCCCCACTCCCTATTTTCTGCTATCTCTCGACTGCTCTCAACTCCATGATCGTAGGGAGGGCCTGAGACAATCTATCTCATGGCCTCTCACCTACTGGCTGGTAAGATAGATTATACCAGTGTTGATCTACGTACTCGAATAATCACCAGCTCCCAGTGATGCCCCTGGCTGAATCCCTTTCCGGAAGCAATCTAATTAATAACGGATCTTGAATATCCTTAACTCTTCCGAAGTGAGTCCCTTGAACATCATTCCTCAGAATCCCATGGTCCTTTGAAATCCCTCATAGCAAGTTTGAAATTCCCCTAAAAATGCCCAAGAATCAAAAGCCTAAAACAACCCCTGAAACCCTTTGTAAAACCCCCTCAGCGCCAAAACCTCTCGGCACACTCGTTTCCCCTCGGCGCCAAAACTCACGCGCTGAGGGACATCTCCCAAGCTGAGGCCGTAGCATGCTGAGCCCCCAGGCCATATCTCGCGTCTTACCAAGACCTAGGGTCGTACCCCGCTCGCGCTGAGACCTCATATCCCCTAGCACCGATAGCCCCTTTAAACCTTTAAAAAACCAACCCTGATGAGCTTACTTAACACCCCAAATCCCATTAGGCTACCAGGGGATCATGCATTCTGCACTCACAAACTCAGGAGCTAGATCAATGGGATTTTACCCCTACATTTCTCAACCTCAATGGCCCACGGAGTTCTGCCACTACATGTACTTCGATGGTTCCTTTAGAAGGGAAATATCAACAAAACGTCATGATGGTGAACATTACCATGCCCCGATCCTTTTTGATCTCGGGCTACATGCCCACCCTATTTCTTTCAGCTTTCATCCTGACACTCCGTGGGTGGATGTCCTATATCTTCCTGGCATCATCCAGAATAAGGGGAGGTGTTGTCGGAATGAACCCGATTTGTGCCATACCACTTTACCTCCGAAACCCCGCCGAGTTTAGAGAGTCCTGCCTCTGCATGGTCTCTACTAACTCCCTTTCCTCGGGAAATAATAAGCATCAAACACGTTGATGCATGAATACTATCTTGATTCCATTCAATCTCATGATATCCGGGCATCAGTGTACCCGCTCTTTTACGGACTCCATCCCGCCTCTGGGTTGATGGTTTCTTATCCCCGCTTGGCATAGTCCAAGATTAAGGGGATATGCTGCCGGATTCATTCTGCAGCACTATAGCATTCTAATAAACACGAATTTTGTCATCCTTATTTGAACTAATAAACCAAAGTGAACCTCAAGCTTCTAATCACTGTTGCACCATTTCTTTCCTGCATAAGAATAAGCATAACAGTCATATTTTGATCCATCTTCCGGGTCCTTCTACTTTGGCGTTTAATCAAGGGTTGTCCTTCCTTGGAAGGGTGTAATTAACGTCATAACATTTATGGTATGATGGACTTCTGGTCCAGACCCGAACCTCATAATCGACTGACAAAGTCAGATCGAGCGCATAATAAAATCGTCACTCTGGTGGCTGGCACGCCTAATGAATAAACTCGATCAATTAAATGATTAAAACATAAACCAAAGAAATAAATAAATCAGATGAAGCAAGAAAATCACGTTCCACACCAGTAGATCTGGATCTATCCTCTGTAACTCTGTCTGGGTGATCCATGTGTCATTAGACGCGGGTCGTCCTCTCCATTGCACTAGATAGCGTGTGTAAACTCCACTCCTGGTAATGGTCACCTACTCATCCAGTATAAGTTCTATTTGCTCACACTACTATTGGAATTAGGCTGGTGGTGGACACTCAGGGTCGGGGTCACTCTCAAGGGGAGGAGATGGCTCAAAGGGCTCACTGGGAATCACCGCTGGGTCCCTATAGGCAACTAGATCCAACACATTGAAGGTAGAGCCGATCCCGTATTCCTTAGGCGAGTCCACAACGTATGCATTGGATCCTTACTCGCCTCAACACTCGAAAGGGACTGGCACTACGAGCTTGTAATTTCTTCACGGTTCTAGTGGGAAACCATTCAGGTCTGACCTTGATCATGGCATACTCATTCTCTTGGAACTTATGGTGGTGTCTATGAGCATCAAGCAACTCCGTGCATCGTGCATTGCTGGCCCTTTTGACGATGACTATGCAACTCCTAATATGTGTAGAAAATGACTCGACTGACTTCCTAGACCTACGACTAGGGACTAACTCGAATGGACTCAATTAAAATAACAGAAAAGTAGGGGTGAGCCTCGTGTCACTGGCTCAGTAGGGGTCACGTGGATCCCCACTGAAAAACACACAGTAACACGCAACAACCAGAAATAACAGGTGTAGTAAAGCGGGAGCACTACACTACAAAGCTGTAAAGAAGAGGAAGCAGGAGTAGGGAGCAGGTAAGGACGAGGGGAATGACCCGAGCCACACTAGTAGCTGTCGAACTAACCTCGGCACCCAAAGCTACTCCTAGCAATGACCGAAGGGCCAGTCCTAACTCAGAAGGTCAGGGACTACCGATCTACGATAAACACGAGGCCACAAGCAAGGCCTACGAGACCGGACCGAAAGTCTAGAAAAGACCTAGCCAGACAGACGAGGACTAGAAGACACACACGGCCCGAATGCCAAGCTCGCACTTCCAGACGCAACCACTCACGACCTGAACGTCGTGCACAAGACGCAACACTGACCTCAGGTAACGCCACCGCTCGGCTAACCCAGCCAGGTCACGACGCTCGAGAAACACGAAGAGTCACGTGTCACGTGACGGGAGCACCTCGAAAAGCATAGCCAGCTACGTCTATTGACGACTCATGCTGTGCCACACGTACCGAGCCAACCGCACCACGCTAGGGCAGAGTCTCAGGTACGCACTGTCCAACCAAGAACAGAGACCAAAATACAAGTACGAGCCAGGGGAACGCCCGTCGGCGTCAGGTCCTAGCCCCTGACCACATGTGCACACACTAGCTCCTGCCTAGAGCCAGGTCTCTAGCTAGTATTCTCCCCCCCGTAGGACGCTATGGTCGAGGGTAACACACCGAGCCGAGAGCCCACGGAACTAGCTTAGGAACCGTTTGACGAGAACACCCCTCCACCACTCCAGAGGTGGGTCAACCACCACAGTCTCAGGGCAACAAGAAGGGAGACTCACGAAACACAAAGGACTCAAAACGCAAGTGCCGAGGTACAGACAACCTAATCATGCACTGTCACCTATACTACAAAGCACCAATGGGAGCACCAGCAACTGCCGATAGACTCAGGACAAGGCAACTAGACCTACCGGTGCAATGATCCCTGAGTCGGACGACTCGAAGGTAAGATCGCCACAGGCAGCGAGACAGGCCGCCAATAGGTCCACTCCTAAGTCAGAAGGAAATGAGACATTCGGCGAGAAATGACCGACGAAGACCTGAGGGAGTATTGAACATCCTCAACATGCCTGGACGCACGGATCGAGGTAGGCTAACACCCTGAGGCATCCAGAATCAAGGTCTCGGGTTGGGCAGAACTGCCGAGACACACAAGGCTACGTGTCAACCACTGGGTGACCCCGGGTTGACCGGAACCAGACCATAATCATTCAACAGTAGGGAAGAGAACCCTACTACAAGCAAGAAGACTCCTGGCCACCTCACATAATGGTCTTAACCCTCATAGGATATCTAGAGACATCCACAGGTTAACAGGCGAACCACAAGGTCAAGCCAAGATATTCCGGAAACTGAAACACCGTTAAAACCCCTCTCTGAGCATAGGCAATTCATCACTCGTCCACTAGGCAAGCCCAGCAGTGAAGGAAGAGATGCCATGCTACCAGAGACAAGCACATTGGTAGTATCCAGATTGGTTCGTTAGGGAACTGTCGTAGTCAGGGAAGAGACCACATCTAGTCACCTAGACTGACCGATCTAGAAGACCACCGACACACGACCACCGCCCTGGGACACAAACCTAAGGCAGACGGACACAATCAAACACAACAAAATCCATGCGAAACATAACATGGATATAATGTACCAGGGTAGGCACGCTATATCAATGTAACGCACTAACACAGGGACGTCATGGCCAGCAGACCCGAACTCACACTAAAAGGGCATATAACGGACCAATATGGCCGCGTTATACTAGTATAACGCACAAGGATGGGTGCGTTATACCCTACAGACCCAAAACATGAATCACAATACAGGGCATATAATGTATTACCCTGAGTTCGTTATAGCCTCCTGGCGCATGGGGTCAGACGCATTATACCAACCGCCATGCCCAGACAAACATCAATCAAAAGGCACCTTAACGGACCTACACAGGGGCGTCATATGCTTATAACGCACTAGGAGACATCCGTTATGCCTAACTGACTGACACAGTCTTCGAGGGAGACACGGTCAATGAGGAACTGACACGCTCAGTCCTCGAAATCCACGGAGTATAACGCACTAGCACCCGTGCGTTATATCAACTATAACGGACTAGCCCTGGTCCATTATAGCCGACACACCTCGAAGAGCCACGAAACGACCACAGACCATAACGGTCTATCGAGGGGCTGTTATATATATAACTGTCTCTGGAAGGACCGTTATGTCGATCCAACGATCAAACTGGTGGAACGACCGAATCGGCCCGTTCCACGCCCCATGCACGCCGTAGCGCAGGGGAAACACAACCACTCGGTGGGGAACGACCCCAGGGGGTCAGAAACACCACATGCGTCCATCGAAACACATCGAAACGTGAGATCGGGGCGATTTCGACGAATCGACCCTAATCGAGTCACCGAGGTTCCCGAACTCCTATCAGCCCCGAATGACGACCAATCGACGCAAAACTGACATGAATGGGATCCTGATATCCCAGCGGTAATTTTGACACTAATTCTGCCACGAATGGTTGTCGTTTTCCGGCGAACCCTGAAAACCTCAAAAAACTTCGATTTTCACCAAATCGGCCCGATCTCCCCTGATTGAGCACCATTCTACGCGTAGGGGTACGAGAAACGTGCAGAACAGAAGGGCGATCCATCTCCCTACCTCCATCGAAGAAACCGTGCGCCGAAGTGACTAAACCACGTCAAAAATCTCCAGGAAGGCGAACGGCGCCTTCTTGGAATCCACCGAGGGATCACGCCCGCCACGCTCCAACCACTGCTCTAACCCGCGAACCGATCTCCCCACCGGGTCCGTGCCTCAGCCAGTTCTGCAACGGTGTGCCCCCCGCGCCGAACGGGCCAAAGACGAGGGAGAATGGAGAGAGATAGTAAACAGTTGAAAATGAGCAGGAGAGATAGTGGAGTTGAATTTATAGAAAGACATTCACTACATAAAACTTACAATATCAAGTATTTATGTCAATTCATTAAAAACCCCTATAGGATACGCAAGAAAGCACCAATAATGCAGAGCTACCACAACCGAATGTTTTCACATGTTAGTTCCAAAGTCTCATGCACAGCACGCATGAGGCAACATCAGAATTGTGTTCGTGAAGGTCCACATTCAAAGTAAGATATCATCATGTTAGTTGCTTATCATCAAGATGCCATTAAGCATAAAATGCTCTGTTGGGTCCTGCGAGGTGCAATAGGATCTAGAAAGGGGGGGTTGAATAGATCCTCTGACAGAATATGGCCAATTAAAAATTCTTATGAGCTAGGATGCACGTATGACTTCTGCAAAGAAAATAACTACACAGTAGAGTGGAAGGAATAGATTATGTAGCGTGTTGCACGAATCATAGTGCACAAGGTTTAGGCTCCACAATACCCCTCTCCTAGGTGAACAAGGTAGCACAATAACGCACATGTGATTGTTGAGGATAAGGTTATACTTATGCAAGATCACAACAATTTCAGGAATAGAGTTGGATGTTGATGCTCCAAGCGGTGAGGCCAATCACTTGACTTAGAACCAGTTTGAGAGAGAAGGCAACTTGATCAAGAAACTCATTAATGGCATGTAGACATACAATCTCTAATATCCATGAATTGAGATCAACTAAGGACGTGAGTAAGTCAGCTCAAGCTAAGATACCCTTGGCCTTAAGATGCTTCCCGTTTCCTGAGTACACCTAGTACAGCAGACAGCGTGGGAGATAGAATTAACAGAAAGCACAGTTGGTATAAGCAGACAGCACTGGACTACGTCAAACATGTGCTGAGGCTGCTTTCATACTCTAATGAGATCTTCTTGATGGGGATCTTTAGCGTGGCGCCTGTAGATGGCCGCAGCTACTGCCCCTTTCTTCATGGGTGGCCAGTCAATATAAATATGTGTACAAGAGGTGAACCCCTTACCTGGCTATTGAAGACCCCTTTTCCCGCCGAAGTTTCCTGAGGAGTTTTTCATATTTTTGAGAAAGATTTTCTGTAGGATTTGGTGAAAGTTGGAAAACATAGTATGATGGGAAGCTTGGGTGAGGAAGTGGACTAGATCTTCTTCAGACATCAATTCTTCGCATTAAAACTTCTTCAGACTTGTAGTCTTTTCATTCTATCCGACGTGTACCTTTCTGTGAACTTTTTTCGGTCAAATACCCCGTTGATCGACAGCAAGATAGTTGGCAGGCAGTAAAGGACAGACAGTGAGACTAGCAGACAATTGAGGTATTTATAGTGACAGACTAAGATGTCCTTTTCTAGCTGGATTTCTGACATAAGTGTCTGTGGACGCACTATCGGGACTCTTCTTCTTTTCATTTGTTTATTCGTTTGTTCATTCATTTATTCAGTTTGTTAGTAAGAGGGCGTGCCAGTCACCTGAGTGACAATTTATGCAGGCTTAAAGAAGCCCGTGGTGCACTCGTTCTGATTGATCAGACGATTGTGTGTATCGTGTCGGGATTAAAAACCCGCTATACCGTAAAGGTTACGACGTTAATTACATCCCTTGGAGAGGGGAAAACCCTTGATTGATCACCAGAAAAGGGGACACTACGGCCTGAGATTCATAATAAATAAAGCGACAGTAGAATCTCAGATTGTGTTTAAACAAACCCCGCGTTGGGGCGTAAACGTCCATGGATACATGCATGTCGGTCTCTGACGGACCATTTATTGTTCGGACGGAGGTCCGCATTAGTAGCGTCGAAGGCGACGATGGTAGCCGTTCAAATGTCTACCGTATGTATGGCAAGTTTAATGTGGGTTGCGGGATTGGATCCCGATAGAAGTGGGTCAAACTGATAGACTATCGGCCCAAGACGATTTCGGACTGTGGCCATGTTAGGAATTCCATAGACCACGTTCGATACCATAAGGCATCATTGCTTTTCTCTTTACGCATAGTCCGAGAGAGAGGTTTGTTAAGTGCGGAGCCCGAACTCGCCATCGTGCGCCCCTGCACGCGGGTCAAGGGGGCAGCGTCCCTTGTGGTGGTTTCTGGGGCAGCGCCCCCGGAACAAAATTTTAATTATAGCAGGGGTGATGGCGTTTCTTTTATTCCTTGTTCATTAGTATTGACCTTTTTATTCATTTTTTTGGTTTGAACCTTTCTCTTTTACTAGTTATTTAATCCCTTTCTTTTTATATATCAGGAAGGCATGCCGGGGAAGATGTAAAGAGGGGCGTGCCATATTAGCAAGTGAACAAGGGGCGCGCCGGATTAGAATACTACAGGAACTGTGCCAAATTAGGGAAGGCCAGGGGGTGGACAGGTGTGCGTGCCGGGTAGATGCCAAAGAGGAGGGCGCGCCGGATATGTGGTTGCAAGTACAAGTGCACGTCAGATTAGGATGCCAATGGAGGGCGCGCCGGATATGTGGGTTGAATAGGGTGGACAGGTGCGTGCCGATTTAAAGGCCTTAAGGGGTGGCGCCAGATTTGGCAAGAAGTGGGGTACAAAGGAGGACGCGTCGAATTAGGCCGCACCGTTTTAAGGGTGGAACAGTGGTGGATGGGTTATGAGAATGGGGCTAAATCGACGTAGGGGAATAGTGACCGCATCGGATTAGCCCGCGCCGGAAAAGCAAGGTGGAGGTTTCGGTTCATTCTCCTGGCTCCTTTTTTATTCTTCTTTCACCTGCAGGTTGATTTAGTGATTAGTTTGTTCACCCAATTGACGAATTAAGTTTGTAGGGAGGAAGTTTAGGCATTTAACTATTCATTAGGGTGACTTAGTGTGCAGGTTTAAGTGTTTTCTTCAGAGGAGGTTTGTTCACAAAGGTCACTGTGTGTGAGATTAAATGTTCAGTTTGTTCTTGTCTTCAGAGGGTAGCTTGTTCACCGTTCTTGTATGATCTTAATCCCTGACGAAAATCGGACAGCATCTCCCCCGGATCGGGACTTGTCAGAGGTAATAGAAGGACACCAAATGGATTGCTCCGGGGTGACCCTCAAAATTTGGAATGACCTCACGGCAGTCCGACAACCCAAATGTGAGTATGGAATGCTCGAGGGCTAGCCTTCAAGAGCGACCACGGCTCACGGGTGATGAATCTTCAGAGCGGGACAAGTGTTTGCCACAAGAGGGGCATGAATGTTCATCCATCGGTGGGTCACTTTGAGGGCCATGCCATGAAGAGGCAAGCCTCAAGGACCCTGGATGCTTGGAGAGGGAAGAAGGGAAATGTAGATCGGAACAGAGAAACACTAAGCTTGCAAAATGATTTTTCTTTTATGCATCCTCACAAATGGGGGAAGGAGCTTTAAACACAAAGATTTCATCCCAAGATGAATATGAAATACATTGCAAGGGAGGGAGGAAGAAGATACTGCTGAGAAGGGGAATAAAAGAGGACATAGACCACTCTCCCCCCTACTCACCTCTCACTCTCACTTCCCTCTCTTCTTCTCTCTTCACCTTTCTGGCACGAGGATGATGCTTGATGCACCCTTCAGGCGAGCTCTCCTTCACTCAGAAGCTCTCTCCCTTCTCTTCTATTCTCTCTTCTCCACTGCGCACCAAAGGCCCTTCGGAGGAAGGAAACCTTTGTCTTCTTGCACACAGCCCAGAGCCCTCTATTTTTCACCCCAACCCCCTTCTTTCTTCAACGGCTCGCCATATATATCTCTCCGGATGAGGTTCAGGTTCTTCACACTCAAAGAGGAGTGCACCCCGTCGCTTGCCCATGTCGCGCCGGAGTTGCTGTCACTCTTCTTCAACAGCCACGTTGTCATTGTCAATGTCTTGCAGGGACGTGGGCGACCGGTCGATGGAATGAGCACTTAGTGGGACAGGGCTTGAGAACTTCCATTTAAAGCATCAATTTCATTGCCCATCGGATCGAAGAAGAATTTTAACCATTTCGAACCGTTCATCGTCGTGCCATTCGTAAGAAATAGGGGACCGACATTGATGACGAGATGGGAAGATTGCACGTTGGATAAGCATTTCATAGAATAGCTTGCTGGGTACTTCAAAAGTAGCGCGCCAGAATGGGTGTTTTGGCCTTCAAAATGAGCACACCGAATCAAGTTTCTAAAGTGGGCAAATGGGCACACCGTATTAAGGCGCGCCGTGTTAAGGGGCATGCAAAGGGGGATGGCTTTTAACATGGAGGCATGACGGGTACTATAGCGTGCCGGAATAGCCACATTGGCCTTCAAAATTGCCACGCCGTATTAACAATTCACAAGGGGGGCATCAATCAAAGGTGAGTGTGCTGGAGTAGGATGCCAAAATGGGGGTGCCGATTTTGCCATCCACAAGGGCGCGCCGATTTAGCAAAATCAAGGGGCGCGCCGATTTAGCAAAATCAAGGGGGCACGCCATATTAACAAAAGCAAGGGGGGCGAGCCAGTTTAAGGCCTTGCCATGCCGTTTTAAGCATTAAGGGATTCTTCTCGGAGTCGCAGCCATTCATACAAGTGTTGGCACTCTTGGAATGTTTTAGTTGCAATGCATGGCATCCACGATGTTTCATTCGCAGTCTCTGGGCTTCGGTCCAAGACTCTGTGTGACTTCTGGTGCATGCTGAGACTGTGTCAGAGTTCCCGGCTCTTCTTTGATTTGGCCCTCGGCACGGTCGGTTTGAGAATTGTGATCATATCTTCCGCCTGAGGGGGCTTCCTTAATGGGTATCGGACCACCAGGTGAGTTCTCATCCTGATCGGGCGAGGTGTGGGTTTGTTCGGCCTTCCCATCTTCGACTTGCGCTTGAACGTGTAGACGCGAGTGCCGTATGATCATCATCGTCATTTTTTGAAGTCCACAATGTCTCCAAAGTAGTGACATGTTCGTAGAGACAAATCGACAAGCCAAGGTACCTTATCTGGACACCAAATTTTGTGATTTTGGATAGTTGTGGTACCTTTTTCTCTCTCTGGATATTCCATTGTTTTGTCAAGTCATTTACTGAAGAGGTAATGGTGTCGACCTCCTGATGTAAGAGAGTTGACATTGTCTAGTTGAGACAACTCATGTAGTGTTTTCTGGAATGGTCACAGGTCGACTTCTTGAGAGGCAGGTCGACACATTCCTTTGTTTTTCTTGGATAGATAGTGCTTGGGCACTGTGCATGCTGGCTTGGACTTGATAATGCTCAGACCTTGATGCTTGACCCTTGTAATGTGCTTTGACTTGATTTGAGCTGAAGCTTTTAGCAGTTTGCACTTGTCTTGCTAGAGAATAACCATGCACAGACAAATGCACGAAGAAACTTTGCACCAATCCTTCATTATCGTTCTTCAACTTAGTCTTCATATGTGCACGGACCTTTTTAGTGTGAAGGAAGAATGTGCTCAAATCTTGGTTTCATAGAAGCAAGGTCTTGTACCAACTATGGTTGAGCTATCATGGACTCAGATACGCACGAGTCTTCGTTGTGCACGATTTTGTTGTGCTCTGGAGAGGGAATTGCACAGACCTTGGTTTGGGAGTGCTCCGACCTTTATTTGCACCTGAGCAGAACTACTCCGTCTTGCTTGCACTGTAATGTCAAGCGTTGTTTTGACGTGTCGACACTTTTCCTGTGTGTGTTCTTTTTCTCGAGGTCGACCCGAAGCACCGGATGATGTTGTCTTTTAAAACGTGTCGACACATTTAGCGGTATGTGTCAACGCTTCTCTCTTGAGAAGGTGCATTAGCTTCATCAATTGCACAAACCTTATTCACATGGATTTCTGAGAAGCCATTTGCCTTGTGTTGTCTGTGCCTTAGTTTTCATGTATTCATGAATTTTGAATGCATATATGTACCTTATCTTGTGTAGGCTTGAGTGTACACGGACTTTGCTGGATTCTTGAGAAGGATTGTATGGATCTTATCATCGCTGCAATCTCCGTTCACGTGTAACTTGGGCTGAGGTGTCGAGACATGAGTTTTGATGTGTCGGGACGTCCACCATGCAGCGTGGTTCCTTGAGCTGAGGTGTCTACACTTTGTTGACTCGAACCCAGACAGAGGCAACTTCGTTTGGGATTTCTTTTGCAGACTTAATTTTGTTGCCAATGCTGATTAGTCTTCTTTTGCAGACTTAATTTTATTGCCAATGCTGATTAGTCCTGAGATGCACAAGTGTTGGAATTTGCTAAGTATAGGTCAAAAGAATTGTAGTCAGCAATCATCAAAATAGTAGTGATTAAAACATGTTCATATGTGTTCATATGTGCCTAACATTCTCCCCATTTTTGATGATGGCAACTATGTGTCAATTAGAGTATAGCACAACAGACATTCGATGACATATGCATATGCTTCTTAATGACATATACAATTCTCTTCCCCTTTGTCATTATCAAAAAATTTGCTAAAGGGAAGATATGGTCATACTTAGAGTACAGGTAGACGGGGGTTTACCTGGAGAAATCAACACGTACCATTAGCCTCAGAGATCAGAACACGATATGGAAATACAAGTCACCGACCCGCGCATCGCTTGCTTGCTAGGTCCGAGGGATCTTCGGTCTTGTGACTATCACCCCCAAGGTGGTCTCACATCATCCGATCAGTGGGACCACCTATCTTTACTACCGGGAGATGGCTCGGGAGCTACTAGGCCTAGGGCTGCGGCGCCCTGAGAGGTAGTCGACCCTCCTTCCTCGGGCGAGTCTACAGGACAGCTTGGGGCTGCAGCGAGCGGAGATAGTAGTCGGGGAGCAGTCGGAGCAGCACCTGCAGTGTTTAGTGAACTTGGCCGAACCGAGGGTAGCTACGCAGTCAGGAGCAGAGGTCGATCGAGTGCTGCAGCGTTTTCTGATGTTGATGTTTGGACGGCTCCTCTTCTCCACACGGGCGGATGCGATGATCTGCCGTTTCCTCCCCTTCCTCGAGGAGCTCGACAACCTGGGCGACTCCGCGTGGGGAGCGGCAGTCCTTGCCTTCTTGTTCGACACACTAACTTCGACGGCCTGTCAGACCATGCTCAGGGGCTTCTCCCCCTTACTCCAGGTACGACTCTTAACCTAGTTTTGATCATGGGACTTCTATATGCTTCCTAAATGCTGACGTGATGCTTTGATGCAGGTTTGGACCTATGTGTACTTACGAGCACTAGGAAGAGGGGAGGAGGCCCGTCCTGGGCTCCTCCCGATAGCACGGAGGTGGGTAGCACCTCTGGAGACTACCTCCCTGAGGTGATAGGTCAGGGAGTTGCATTATGACATAGACACTCTGCCATACGCCTTGGTATGATCCTAAACTCAGACTATCTAATTAAATGTATTCCTACATGATTATGATGCTGATGTAGTTTATCATCTTTGCAGGTGCGGTGGATGCCTTACAGGGAGGAGGGCCAGGCGGACCAGTCATGGGTGGTTGGGGCCCTTGCCTTCGTAGGACGAGATGTGTGGCTCCATTTTCTAAATGTGGTGGAGCCACTACATTTCAAATTGGTGATGATGACCATCAGGGTCCACCAGCCCGTAATGGAGTTCCCAGCGCTAGAGAGGGCGGGGGAGCAAATTTCGAGGACGATGAGGGGCCTATCCGCAGGGTTTGATTGGACGTCGAGAAATGCCACGCAGGTCGCCGATTGGACAACACTCGGGTGGGTGGTGACCGTCCGGGCTGAGAGCGACGCGACGTAATATACCACGTATGCGCGACACTACCAGGACCGGGTGTTCCGGGGTGCCCACTGACCGGTATGACTTCTAGACTTGAACCCCTTTCAGTTATGCTTATGATTTCTAC